>JAZGUH010000911.1:0-226843 GCA_037893225.1 Hippasteria phrygiana
CCACAAGTTTTAACTCTAAGAAGCCGCCGATAATTGCAACATGTAGCGCCAGATCTAAGCTATCCATACATGTCAAAATTACTGAATTTGGTTGATATTTCATGCAATTATGAATGAGTAAAGCAAGTCCATACCCCAGGGAATTTGACAGGCATGGAGCAATAAATAGAAGGTAATATGCACACAGATGTTGGCCGGAAAGAAAATAAACATTGCGAGGTTTGAATTTTCTCCACACGTTTTTAACTCTAAGAAGCCGCCGATAATTGCAACATGTAGCGCCAGATCTAAGCTATCCATACATGTCAAAATTACTGTATTTGGTTGATATTTCATGCAATTATGAATGAGTAAAGCAAGTCCATACCCCAGGGAATTTGACATGCATGGAGCAATAAATAGACGGTAACATGTACACAGATGTTGGCCGGAAAGAAAATAAACATTGCGAGGTTTGAATTTTCTCCACAAGTTTTAACTCTAAGAAGCCGCCGATAATTGCAACATGTAGCGCCAGATCTAAGCTATCCATACATGTCAAAATTACTGAATTTGGTTGATATTTCATGCAATTATGAATGAGTAAAGCAAGTCCATACCCCAGGGAATTTGACAGGCATGGAGCAATAAATAGAAGGTAATATGCACACAGATGTTGGCCGGAAAGAAAATAAACATTGCGAGGTTTGAATTTTCTCCACACGTTTTAACTCTAAGAAGCCGCCGATAATTGCAACATGTAGCGCCAGATCTAAGCTATCCATACATGTCAAAATTACTGAATTTGGTTGATATTTCATGCAATTATGAATGAGTAAAGCAAGTCATACCCCAGGGAATTTGACAGGAATGGAGCAATAAATAGAAGGTAATATGCACACAGATGTTGGCCGGAAAGAAAATAAACATTGCGAGGTTTTAATTTTCTCCACAAGTTTTAACTCTAAGAAGCCGCCGATAATTGCAACATGTAGCGCCAGATCTAAGCTATCCATACATGTCAAAATTACTGAATTTGGTTGATATTTCATGCAATTATGAATGAGTAAAGCAAGTCCATACCCCAGGGAATTTGACATGCATGGAGCAATAAATAGACGGTAACATGTACACAGATGTTGGCCGGAAAGAAAATAAACATTGCGAGGTTTTAATTTTCTCCACAAGTTTTAACTCTAAGAAGCCGCCGATAATTGCAACATGTAGCGCCAGATCTAAGCTATCCATACATGTCAAAATTACTGAATTTGGTTGATATTTCATGCAATTATGAATGAGTAAAGCAAGTCCATACCCCAGGGAATTTGACATGCATGGAGCAATAAATAGACGGTAACATGTACACAGATGTTGGCCGGAAAGTAAATAAACATTGCGAGGTTTGAATTTTCTCCACAAGTTTTAACTCTAAGAAGCCGCCGATAATTGCAACATGTAGCGCCAGATCTAAGCTATCCATACATGTCAAAATTACTGAATTTGGTTGATATTTCATGCAATTATGAATGAGTAAAGCAAGTCATACCCTAGGGAATTTGACAGGCATGGAGCAATAAATAGAAGGTAATATGCACACAGATGTTGGCCGGAAAGAAAATAAACATTGCGAGGTTTGAATTTTCTCCACAAGTTTTAACTCTAAGAAGCCGCCGATAATTGCAACATGTAGCGCCAGATCTAAGCTATCCATCATACCCCAGGGAATTTGACAGGCATGGAGCAATAAATAGAAGGTAATATGCACACAGATGTTGGCCGGAAAGAAAATAAACATTGCGAGGTTTGAATTTTCTCCACACGTTTTAACTCTAAGAAGCCGCCGATAATTGCAACATGTAGCGCCAGATCTAAGCTATCCATACATGTCAAAATTACTGAATTTGGTTGATATTTCATGCAATTATGAATGAGTAAAGCAAGTCCATACCCCAGGGAATTTGACATGCATGGAGCAATAAATAGACGGTAACATGTACACAGATGTTGGCCGGAAAGAAAATAAACATTGCGAGGTTTTAATTTTCTCCACAAGTTTTAACTCTAAGAAGCCGCCGATAATTGCAACATGTAGCGCCAGATCTAAGCTATCCATACATGTCAAAATTACTGAATTTGGTTGATATTTCATGCAATTATGAATGAGTAAAGCAAGTCCATACCCCAGGGAATTTGACATGCATGGAGCAATAAATAGACGGTAACATGTACACAGATGTTGGCCGGAAAGTAAATAAACATTGCGAGGTTTGAATTTTCTCCACAAGTTTTAACTCTAAGAAGCCGCCGATAATTGCAACATGTAGCGCCAGATCTAAGCTATCCATACATGTCAAAATTACTGAATTTGGTTGATATTTCATGCAATTATGAATGAGTAAAGCAAGTCATACCCTAGGGAATTTGACAGGCATGGAGCAATAAATAGAAGGTAATATGCACACAGATGTTGGCCGGAAAGAAAATAAACATTGCGAGGTTTGAATTTTCTCCACAAGTTTTAACTCTAAGAAGCCGCCGATAATTGCAACATGTAGCGCCAGATCTAAGCTATCCATCATACCCCAGGGAATTTGACAGGCATGGAGCAATAAATAGAAGGTAATATGCACACAGATGTTGGCCGGAAAGAAAATAAACATTGCGAGGTTTGAATTTTCTCCACACGTTTTAACTCTAAGAAGCCGCCGATAATTGCAACATGTAGCGCCAGATCTAAGCTATCCATACATGTCAAAATTACTGTATTTGGTTGATATTTCATGCAATTATGAATGAGTAAAGCAAGTCCATACCCCAGGGAATTTGACATGCATGGAGCAATAAATAGACGGTAACATGTACACAGATGTTGGCCGGAAAGAAAATAAACATTGCGAGGTTTGAATTTTCTCCACAAGTTTTAACTCTAAGAAGCCGCCGATAATTGCAACATGTAGCGCCAGATCTAAGCTATCCATACATGTCAAAATTACTGAATTTGGTTGATATTTCATGCAATTATGAATGAGTAAAGCAAGTCATACCCTAGGGAATTTGACAGGCATGGAGCAATAAATAGAAGGTAATATGCACACAGATGTTGGCCGGAAAGAAAATAAACATTGCGAGGTTTGAATTTTCTCCACAAGTTTTAACTCTAAGAAGCCGCCGATAATTGCAACATGTAGCGCCAGATCTAAGCTATCCATACATGTCAAAATTACTGAATTTGGTTGATATTTCATGCAATTATGAATGAGTAAAGCAAGTCCATACCACAGGGAATTTGACAGGCATGGAGCAATAAATAGAAGGTAATATGCACACAGATGTTGGCCGGAAAGAAAATAAACATTGCGAGGTTTGAATTTTCTCCACACGTTTTAACTCTAAGAAGCCGCCGATAATTGCAACATGTAGCGCCAGATCTAAGCTATCCATACATGTCAAAATTACTGTATTTGGTTGATATTTCATGCAATTATGAATGAGTAAAGCAAGTCCATACCCCAGGGAATTTGACATGCATGGAGCAATAAATAGACGGTAACATGTACACAGATGTTGGCCGGAAAGAAAATAAACATTGCGAGGTTTGAATTTTCTCCACAAGTTTTAACTCTAAGAAGCCGCCGATAATTGCAACATGTAGCGCCAGATCTAAGCTATCCATACATGTCAAAATTACTGAATTTGGTTGATATTTCATGCAATTATGAATGAGTAAAGCAAGTCCATACCCCAGGGAATTTGACATGCATGGAGCAATAAATAGACGGTAACATGTACACAGATGTTGGCCGGAAAGTAAATAAACATTGCGAGGTTTGAATTTTCTCCACAAGTTTTAACTCTAAGAAGCCGCCGATAATTGCAACATGTAGCGCCAGATCTAAGCTATCCATACATGTCAAAATTACTGAATTTGGTTGATATTTCATGCAATTATGAATGAGTAAAGCAAGTCATACCCTAGGGAATTTGACAGGCATGGAGCAATAAATAGAAGGTAATATGCACACAGATGTTGGCCGGAAAGAAAATAAACATTGCGAGGTTTGAATTTTCTCCACAAGTTTTAACTCTAAGAAGCCGCCGATAATTGCAACATGTAGCGCCAGATCTAAGCTATCCATACATGTCAAAATTACTGAATTTGGTTGATATTTCATGCAATTATGAATGAGTAAAGCAAGTCCATACCCCAGGGAATTTGACAGGCATGGAGCAATAAATAGAAGGTAATATGCACACAGATGTTGGCCGGAAAGAAAATAAACATTGCGAGGTTTGAATTTTCTCCACACGTTTTAACTCTAAGAAGCCGCCGATAATTGCAACATGTAGCGCCAGATCTAAGCTATCCATACATGTCAAAATTACTGTATTTGGTTGATATTTCATG
Organism: Hippasteria phrygiana; assembly: GCA_037893225.1. Taxonomy (NCBI): domain Eukaryota; kingdom Metazoa; phylum Echinodermata; class Asteroidea; order Valvatida; family Goniasteridae; genus Hippasteria; species Hippasteria phrygiana. Next base: position 4,385 of record JAZGUH010000911.1, read on the forward strand.
CAATTATGAATGAGTAAAGCAAGTCCATACCCCAGGGAATTTGACATGCATGGAGCAATAAATAGACGGTAACATGTACACAGATGTTGGCCGGAAAGAAAATAAACATTGCGAGGTTTGAATTTTCTCCACAAGTTTTAACTCTAAGAAGCCGCCGATAATTGCAACATGTAGCGCCAGATCTAAGCTATCCATACATGTCAAAATTACTGAATTTGGTTGATATTTCATGCAATTATGAATGAGTAAAGCAAGTCCATACCCCAGGGAATTTGACAGGCATGGAGCAATAAATAGAAGGTAATATGCACACAGATGTTGGCCGGAAAGAAAATAAACATTGCGAGGTTTGAATTTTCTCCACACGTTTTAACTCTAAGAAGCCGCCGATAATTGCAACATGTAGCGCCAGATCTAAGCTATCCATACATGTCAAAATTACTGTATTTGGTTGATATTTCATGCAATTATGAATGAGTAAAGCAAGTCCATACCCCAGGGAATTTGACATGCATGGAGCAATAAATAGACGGTAACATGTACACAGATGTTGGCCGGAAAGAAAATAAACATTGCGAGGTTTGAATTTTCTCCACAAGTTTTAACTCTAAGAAGCCGCCGATAATTGCAACATGTAGCGCCAGATCTAAGCTATCCATACATGTCAAAATTACTGAATTTGGTTGATATTTCATGCAATTATGAATGAGTAAAGCAAGTCCATACCCCAGGGAATTTGACATGCATGGAGCAATAAATAGACGGTAACATGTACACAGATGTTGGCCGGAAAGTAAATAAACATTGCGAGGTTTGAATTTTCTCCACAAGTTTTAACTCTAAGAAGCCGCCGATAATTGCAACATGTAGCGCCAGATCTAAGCTATCCATACATGTCAAAATTACTGAATTTTGTTGATATTTCATGCAATTATGAATGAGTAAAGCAAGTCCATACCACAGGGAATTTGACAGGCATGGAGCAATAAATAGAAGGTAATATGCACACAGATGTTGGCCGGAAAGAAAATAAACATTGCGAGGTTTGAATTTTCTCCACAAGTTTTAACTCTAAGAAGCCGCCGATAATTGCAACATGTAGCGCCAGATCTAAGCTATCCATACATGTCAAAATTACTGAATTTGGTTGATATTTCATGCAATTATGAATGAGTAAAGCAAGTCCATACCACAGGGAATTTGACAGGCATGGAGCAATAAATAGAAGGTAATATGCACACAGATGTTGGCCGGAAAGAAAATAAACATTGCGAGGTTTGAATTTTCTCCACACGTTTTAACTCTAAGAAGCCGCCGATAATTGCAACATGTAGCGCCAGATCTAAGCTATCCATACATGTCAAAATTACTGTATTTGGTTGATATTTCATGCAATTATGAATGAGTAAAGCAAGTCCATACCCCAGGGAATTTGACATGCATGGAGCAATAAATAGACGGTAACATGTACACAGATGTTGGCCGGAAAGAAAATAAACATTGCGAGGTTTTAATTTTCTCCACAAGTTTTAACTCTAAGAAGCCGCCGATAATTGCAACATGTAGCGCCAGATCTAAGCTATCCATACATGTCAAAATTACTGAATTTGGTTGATATTTCATGCAATTATGAATGAGTAAAGCAAGTCCATACCCCAGGGAATTTGACATGCATGGAGCAATAAATAGACGGTAACATGTACACAGATGTTGGCCGGAAAGTAAATAAACATTGCGAGGTTTGAATTTTCTCCACAAGTTTTAACTCTAAGAAGCCGCCGATAATTGCAACATGTAGCGCCAGATCTAAGCTATCCATACATGTCAAAATTACTGAATTTGGTTGATATTTCATGCAATTATGAATGAGTAAAGCAAGTCATACCCTAGGGAATTTGACAGGCATGGAGCAATAAATAGAAGGTAATATGCACACAGATGTTGGCCGGAAAGAAAATAAACATTGCGAGGTTTGAATTTTCTCCACAAGTTTTAACTCTAAGAAGCCGCCGATAATTGCAACATGTAGCGCCAGATCTAAGCTATCCATACATGTCAAAATTACTGAATTTGGTTGATATTTCATGCAATTATGAATGAGTAAAGCAAGTCATACCCCAGGGAATTTGACAGGAATGGAGCAATAAATAGAAGGTAATATGCACACAGATGTTGGCCGGAAAGAAAATAAACATTGCGAGGTTTTAATTTTCTCCACAAGTTTTAACTCTAAGAAGCCGCCGATAATTGCAACATGTAGCGCCAGATCTAAGCTATCCATACATGTCAAAATTACTGAATTTGGTTGATATTTCATGCAATTATGAATGAGTAAAGCAAGTCCATACCCCAGGGAATTTGACATGCATGGAGCAATAAATAGACGGTAACATGTACACAGATGTTGGCCGGAAAGTAAATAAACATTGCGAGGTTTGAATTTTCTCCACAAGTTTTAACTCTAAGAAGCCGCCGATAATTGCAACATGTAGCGCCAGATCTAAGCTATCCATACATGTCAAAATTACTGAATTTGGTTGATATTTCATGCAATTATGAATGAGTAAAGCAAGTCATACCCTAGGGAATTTGACAGGCATGGAGCAATAAATAGAAGGTAATATGCACACAGATGTTGGCCGGAAAGAAAATAAACATTGCGAGGTTTGAATTTTCTCCACAAGTTTTAACTCTAAGAAGCCGCCGATAATTGCAACATGTAGCGCCAGATCTAAGCTATCCATACATGTCAAAATTACTGAATTTGGTTGATATTTCATGCAATTATGAATGAGTAAAGCAAGTCCATACCCCAGGGAATTTGACAGGCATGGAGCAATAAATAGAAGGTAATATGCACACAGATGTTGGCCGGAAAGAAAATAAACATTGCGAGGTTTGAATTTTCTCCACACGTTTTAACTCTAAGAAGCCGCCGATAATTGCAACATGTAGCGCCAGATCTAAGCTATCCATACATGTCAAAATTACTGTATTTGGTTGATATTTCATGCAATTATGAATGAGTAAAGCAAGTCCATACCCCAGGGAATTTGACATGCATGGAGCAATAAATAGACGGTAACATGTACACAGATGTTGGCCGGAAAGAAAATAAACATTGCGAGGTTTGAATTTTCTCCACAAGTTTTAACTCTAAGAAGCCGCCGATAATTGCAACATGTAGCGCCAGATCTAAGCTATCCATACATGTCAAAATTACTGAATTTGGTTGATATTTCATGCAATTATGAATGAGTAAAGCAAGTCATACCCCAGGGAATTTGACAGGAATGGAGCAATAAATAGAAGGTAATATGCACACAGATGTTGGCCGGAAAGAAAATAAACATTGCGAGGTTTTAATTTTCTCCACAAGTTTTAACTCTAAGAAGCCGCCGATAATTGCAACATGTAGCGCCAGATCTAAGCTATCCATACATGTCAAAATTACTGAATTTGGTTGATATTTCATGCAATTATGAATGAGTAAAGCAAGTCCATACCCCAGGGAATTTGACATGCATGGAGCAATAAATAGACGGTAACATGTACACAGATGTTGGCCGGAAAGAAAATAAACATTGCGAGGTTTTAATTTTCTCCACAAGTTTTAACTCTAAGAAGCCGCCGATAATTGCAACATGTAGCGCCAGATCTAAGCTATCCATACATGTCAAAATTACTGAATTTGGTTGATATTTCATGCAATTATGAATGAGTAAAGCAAGTCCATACCCCAGGGAATTTGACATGCATGGAGCAATAAATAGACGGTAACATGTACACAGATGTTGGCCGGAAAGTAAATAAACATTGCGAGGTTTGAATTTTCTCCACAAGTTTTAACTCTAAGAAGCCGCCGATAATTGCAACATGTAGCGCCAGATCTAAGCTATCCATACATGTCAAAATTACTGAATTTGGTTGATATTTCATGCAATTATGAATGAGTAAAGCAAGTCATACCCTAGGGAATTTGACAGGCATGGAGCAATAAATAGAAGGTAATATGCACACAGATGTTGGCCGGAAAGAAAATAAACATTGCGAGGTTTGAATTTTCTCCACAAGTTTTAACTCTAAGAAGCCGCCGATAATTGCAACATGTAGCGCCAGATCTAAGCTATCCATCATACCCCAGGGAATTTGACAGGCATGGAGCAATAAATAGAAGGTAATATGCACACAGATGTTGGCCGGAAAGAAAATAAACATTGCGAGGTTTGAATTTTCTCCACACGTTTTAACTCTAAGAAGCCGCCGATAATTGCAACATGTAGCGCCAGATCTAAGCTATCCATACATGTCAAAATTACTGAATTTGGTTGATATTTCATGCAATTATGAATGAGTAAAGCAAGTCCATACCCCAGGGAATTTGACATGCATGGAGCAATAAATAGACGGTAACATGTACACAGATGTTGGCCGGAAAGAAAATAAACATTGCGAGGTTTTAATTTTCTCCACAAGTTTTAACTCTAAGAAGCCGCCGATAATTGCAACATGTAGCGCCAGATCTAAGCTATCCATACATGTCAAAATTACTGAATTTGGTTGATATTTCATGCAATTATGAATGAGTAAAGCAAGTCCATACCCCAGGGAATTTGACATGCATGGAGCAATAAATAGACGGTAACATGTACACAGATGTTGGCCGGAAAGTAAATAAACATTGCGAGGTTTGAATTTTCTCCACAAGTTTTAACTCTAAGAAGCCGCCGATAATTGCAACATGTAGCGCCAGATCTAAGCTATCCATACATGTCAAAATTACTGAATTTGGTTGATATTTCATGCAATTATGAATGAGTAAAGCAAGTCATACCCTAGGGAATTTGACAGGCATGGAGCAATAAATAGAAGGTAATATGCACACAGATGTTGGCCGGAAAGAAAATAAACATTGCGAGGTTTGAATTTTCTCCACAAGTTTTAACTCTAAGAAGCCGCCGATAATTGCAACATGTAGCGCCAGATCTAAGCTATCCATCATACCCCAGGGAATTTGACAGGCATGGAGCAATAAATAGAAGGTAATATGCACACAGATGTTGGCCGGAAAGAAAATAAACATTGCGAGGTTTGAATTTTCTCCACACGTTTTAACTCTAAGAAGCCGCCGATAATTGCAACATGTAGCGCCAGATCTAAGCTATCCATACATGTCAAAATTACTGTATTTGGTTGATATTTCATGCAATTATGAATGAGTAAAGCAAGTCCATACCCCAGGGAATTTGACATGCATGGAGCAATAAATAGACGGTAACATGTACACAGATGTTGGCCGGAAAGAAAATAAACATTGCGAGGTTTGAATTTTCTCCACAAGTTTTAACTCTAAGAAGCCGCCGATAATTGCAACATGTAGCGCCAGATCTAAGCTATCCATACATGTCAAAATTACTGAATTTGGTTGATATTTCATGCAATTATGAATGAGTAAGGCAAGTCATACCCTAGGGAATTTGACAGGCATGGAGCAATAAATAGAAGGTAATATGCACACAGATGTTGGCCGGAAAGAAAATAAACATTGCGAGGTTTGAATTTTCTCCACAAGTTTTAACTCTAAGAAGCCGCCGATAATTGCAACATGTAGCGCCAGATCTAAGCTATCCATACATGTCAAAATTACTGAATTTGGTTGATATTTCATGCAATTATGAATGAGTAAAGCAAGTCCATACCACAGGGAATTTGACAGGCATGGAGCAATAAATAGAAGGTAATATGCACACAGATGTTGGCCGGAAAGAAAATAAACATTGCGAGGTTTGAATTTTCTCCACACGTTTTAACTCTAAGAAGCCGCCGATAATTGCAACATGTAGCGCCAGATCTAAGCTATCCATACATGTCAAAATTACTGTATTTGGTTGATATTTCATGCAATTATGAATGAGTAAAGCAAGTCCATACCCCAGGGAATTTGACATGCATGGAGCAATAAATAGACGGTAACATGTACACAGATGTTGGCCGGAAAGAAAATAAACATTGCGAGGTTTGAATTTTCTCCACAAGTTTTAACTCTAAGAAGCCGCCGATAATTGCAACATGTAGCGCCAGATCTAAGCTATCCATACATGTCAAAATTACTGAATTTGGTTGATATTTCATGCAATTATGAATGAGTAAAGCAAGTCCATACCCCAGGGAATTTGACATGCATGGAGCAATAAATAGACGGTAACATGTACACAGATGTTGGCCGGAAAGTAAATAAACATTGCGAGGTTTGAATTTTCTCCACAAGTTTTAACTCTAAGAAGCCGCCGATAATTGCAACATGTAGCGCCAGATCTAAGCTATCCATACATGTCAAAATTACTGAATTTGGTTGATATTTCATGCAATTATGAATGAGTAAAGCAAGTCATACCCTAGGGAATTTGACAGGCATGGAGCAATAAATAGAAGGTAATATGCACACAGATGTTGGCCGGAAAGAAAATAAACATTGCGAGGTTTGAATTTTCTCCACAAGTTTTAACTCTAAGAAGCCGCCGATAATTGCAACATGTAGCGCCAGATCTAAGCTATCCATACATGTCAAAATTACTGAATTTGGTTGATATTTCATGCAATTATGAATGAGTAAAGCAAGTCCATACCCCAGGGAATTTGACAGGCATGGAGCAATAAATAGAAGGTAATATGCACACAGATGTTGGCCGGAAAGAAAATAAACATTGCGAGGTTTGAATTTTCTCCACACGTTTTAACTCTAAGAAGCCGCCGATAATTGCAACATGTAGCGCCAGATCTAAGCTATCCATACATGTCAAAATTACTGTATTTGGTTGATATTTCATGCAATTATGAATGAGTAAAGCAAGTCCATACCCCAGGGAATTTGACATGCATGGAGCAATAAATAGACGGTAACATGTACACAGATGTTGGCCGGAAAGAAAATAAACATTGCGAGGTTTGAATTTTCTCCACAAGTTTTAACTCTAAGAAGCCGCCGATAATTGCAACATGTAGCGCCAGATCTAAGCTATCCATACATGTCAAAATTACTGAATTTGGTTGATATTTCATGCAATTATGAATGAGTAAGGCAAGTCATACCCTAGGGAATTTGACAGGCATGGAGCAATAAATAGAAGGTAATATGCACACAGATGTTGGCCGGAAAGAAAATAAACATTGCGAGGTTTGAATTTTCTCCACAAGTTTTAACTCTAAGAAGCCGCCGATAATTGCAACATGTAGCGCCAGATCTAAGCTATCCATACATGTCAAAATTACTGAATTTGGTTGATATTTCATGCAATTATGAATGAGTAAAGCAAGTCCATACCACAGGGAATTTGACAGGCATGGAGCAATAAATAGAAGGTAATATGCACACAGATGTTGGCCGGAAAGAAAATAAACATTGCGAGGTTTGAATTTTCTCCACACGTTTTAACTCTAAGAAGCCGCCGATAATTGCAACATGTAGCGCCAGATCTAAGCTATCCATACATGTCAAAATTACTGTATTTGGTTGATATTTCATGCAATTATGAATGAGTAAAGCAAGTCCATACCCCAGGGAATTTGACATGCATGGAGCAATAAATAGACGGTAACATGTACACAGATGTTGGCCGGAAAGAAAATAAACATTGCGAGGTTTGAATTTTCTCCACAAGTTTTAACTCTAAGAAGCCGCCGATAATTGCAACATGTAGCGCCAGATCTAAGCTATCCATACATGTCAAAATTACTGAATTTGGTTGATATTTCATGCAATTATGAATGAGTAAAGCAAGTCCATACCCCAGGGAATTTGACATGCATGGAGCAATAAATAGACGGTAACATGTACACAGATGTTGGCCGGAAAGTAAATAAACATTGCGAGGTTTGAATTTTCTCCACAAGTTTTAACTCTAAGAAGCCGCCGATAATTGCAACATGTAGCGCCAGATCTAAGCTATCCATACATGTCAAAATTACTGAATTTGGTTGATATTTCATGCAATTATGAATGAGTAAAGCAAGTCATACCCTAGGGAATTTGACAGGCATGGAGCAATAAATAGAAGGTAATATGCACACAGATGTTGGCCGGAAAGAAAATAAACATTGCGAGGTTTGAATTTTCTCCACAAGTTTTAACTCTAAGAAGCCGCCGATAATTGCAACATGTAGCGCCAGATCTAAGCTATCCATACATGTCAAAATTACTGAATTTGGTTGATATTTCATGCAATTATGAATGAGTAAAGCAAGTCCATACCCCAGGGAATTTGACAGGCATGGAGCAATAAATAGAAGGTAATATGCACACAGATGTTGGCCGGAAAGAAAATAAACATTGCGAGGTTTGAATTTTCTCCACACGTTTTAACTCTAAGAAGCCGCCGATAATTGCAACATGTAGCGCCAGATCTAAGCTATCCATACATGTCAAAATTACTGTATTTGGTTGATATTTCATGCAATTATGAATGAGTAAAGCAAGTCCATACCCCAGGGAATTTGACATGCATGGAGCAATAAATAGACGGTAACATGTACACAGATGTTGGCCGGAAAGAAAATAAACATTGCGAGGTTTGAATTTTCTCCACAAGTTTTAACTCTAAGAAGCCGCCGATAATTGCAACATGTAGCGCCAGATCTAAGCTATCCATACATGTCAAAATTACTGAATTTGGTTGATATTTCATGCAATTATGAATGAGTAAAGCAAGTCCATACCCCAGGGAATTTGACAGGCATGGAGCAATAAATAGAAGGTAATATGCACACAGATGTTGGCCGGAAAGAAAATAAACATTGCGAGGTTTGAATTTTCTCCACACGTTTTAACTCTAAGAAGCCGCCGATAATTGCAACATGTAGCGCCAGATCTAAGCTATCCATACATGTCAAAATTACTGAATTTGGTTGATATTTCATGCAATTATGAATGAGTAAAGCAAGTCCATACCCCAGGGAATTTGACATGCATGGAGCAATAAATAGACGGTAACATGTACACAGATGTTGGCCGGAAAGAAAATAAACATTGCGAGGTTTGAATTTTCTCCACAAGTTTTAACTCTAAGAAGCCGCCGATAATTGCAACATGTAGCGCCAGATCTAAGCTATCCATACATGTCAAAATTACTGAATTTGGTTGATATTTCATGCAATTATGAATGAGTAAAGCAAGTCCATACCCCAGGGAATTTGACATGCATGGAGCAATAAATAGACGGTAACATGTACACAGATGTTGGCCGGAAAGTAAATAAACATTGCGAGGTTTGAATTTTCTCCACAAGTTTTAACTCTAAGAAGCCGCCGATAATTGCAACATGTAGCGCCAGATCTAAGCTATCCATACATGTCAAAATTACTGAATTTTGTTGATATTTCATGCAATTATGAATGAGTAAAGCAAGTCCATACCACAGGGAATTTGACAGGCATGGAGCAATAAATAGAAGGTAATATGCACACAGATGTTGGCCGGAAAGAAAATAAACATTGCGAGGTTTGAATTTTCTCCACAAGTTTTAACTCTAAGAAGCCGCCGATAATTGCAACATGTAGCGCCAGATCTAAGCTATCCATACATGTCAAAATTACTGAATTTGGTTGATATTTCATGCAATTATGAATGAGTAAAGCAAATCCATACCACAGGGAATTTGACAGGCATGGAGCAATAAATAGAAGGTAATATGCACACAGATGTTGGCCGGAAAGAAAATAAACATTGCGAGGTTTGAATTTTCTCCACACGTTTTAACTCTAAGAAGCCGCCGATAATTGCAACATGTAGCGCCAGATCTAAGCTATCCATACATGTCAAAATTACTGTATTTGGTTGATATTTCATGCAATTATGAATGAGTAAAGCAAGTCCATACCCCAGGGAATTTGACATGCATGGAGCAATAAATAGACGGTAACATGTACACAGATGTTGGCCGGAAAGAAAATAAACATTGCGAGGTTTTAATTTTCTCCACAAGTTTTAACTCTAAGAAGCCGCCGATAATTGCAACATGTAGCGCCAGATCTAAGCTATCCATACATGTCAAAATTACTGAATTTGGTTGATATTTCATGCAATTATGAATGAGTAAAGCAAGTCCATACCCCAGGGAATTTGACATGCATGGAGCAATAAATAGACGGTAACATGTACACAGATGTTGGCCGGAAAGAAAATAAACATTGCGAGGTTTTAATTTTCTCCACAAGTTTTAACTCTAAGAAGCCGCCGATAATTGCAACATGTAGCGCCAGATCTAAGCTATCCATACATGTCAAAATTACTGAATTTGGTTGATATTTCATGCAATTATGAATGAGTAAAGCAAGTCCATACCCCAGGGAATTTGACATGCATGGAGCAATAAATAGACGGTAACATGTACACAAATGTTGGCCGGAAAGTAAATAAACATTCCGAGGTTTGAATTTTCTCCACAAGTTTTAACTCTAAGAAGCCGCCGATAATTGCAACATGTAGCGCCAGATCTAAGATATCCATACATGTCAAAATTACTGAATTTGGTTGATATTTCATGCAATTATGAATGAGTAAAGCAAGTCATACCCCAGGGAATTTGACAGGCATGGAGCAATAAATAGAAGGTAATATGCACACAGATGTTGGCCGGAAAGAAAATAAACATTGCGAGGTTTGAATTTTCTCCACAAGTTTTAACTCTAAGAAGCCGCCGATAATTGCAACATGTAGCGCCAGATCTAAGCTATCCATACATGTCAAAATTACTGAATTTGGTTGATATTTCATGCAATTATGAATGAGTAAAGCAAGTCATACCCCAGGGAATTTGACAGGCATGGAGCAATAAATAGAAGGTAATATGCACACAGATGTTGGCCGGAAAGAAAATAAACATTGCGAGGTTTGAATTTTCTCCACAAGTTTTAACTCTAAGAAGCCGCCGATAATTGCAACATGTAGCGCCAGATCTAAGCTATCCATACATGTCAAAATTACTGAATTTTGTTGATATTTCATGCAATTATGAATGAGTAAAGCAAGTCCATACCACAGGGAATTTGACAGGCATGGAGCAATAAATAGAAGGTAATATGCACACAGATGTTGGCCGGAAAGAAAATAAACATTGCGAGGTTTGAATTTTCTCCACAAGTTTTAACTCTAAGAAGCCGCCGATAATTGCAACATGTAGCGCCAGATCTAAGCTATCCATACATGTCAAAATCACTGAATTTGGTTGATATTTCATGCAATTATGAATGAGTAAAGCAAGTCCATACCACAGGGAATTTGACAGGCATGGAGCAATAAATAGAAGGTAATATATGCACACAGATGTTGGCCGGAAAGAAAATAAACATTGCGAGGTTTGAATTTTCTCCACACGTTTTAACTCTAAGAAGCCGCCGATAATTGCAACATGTAGCGCCAGATCTAAGCTATCCATACATGTCAAAATTACTGTATTTGGTTGATATTTCATGCAATTATGAATGAGTAAAGCAAGTCCATACCCCAGGGAATTTGACATGCATGGAGCAATAAATAGACGGTAACATGTACACAGATGTTGGCCGGAAAGAAAATAAACATTGCGAGGTTTGAATTTTCTCCACAAGTTTTAACTCTAAGAAGCCGCCGATAATTGCAACATGTAGCGCCAGATCTAAGCTATCCATACATGTCAAAATTACTGAATTTGGTTGATATTTCATGCAATTATGAATGAGTAAAGCAAGTCCATACCCCAGGGAATTTGACATGCATGGAGCAATAAATAGACGGTAACATGTACACAGATGTTGGCCGGAAAGTAAATAAACATTGCGAGGTTTGAATTTTCTCCACAAGTTTTAACTCTAAGAAGCCGCCGATAATTGCAACATGTAGCGCCAGATCTAAGCTATCCATACATGTCAAAATTACTGAATTTGGTTGATATTTCATGCAATTATGAATGAGTAAAGCAAGTCATACCCTAGGGAATTTGACAGGCATGGAGCAATAAATAGAAGGTAATATGCACACAGATGTTGGCCGGAAAGAAAATAAACATTGCGAGGTTTGAATTTTCTCCACAAGTTTTAACTCTAAGAAGCCGCCGATAATTGCAACATGTAGCGCCAGATCTAAGCTATCCATACATGTCAAAATTACTGAATTTGGTTGATATTTCATGCAATTATGAATGAGTAAAGCAAGTCATACCCCAGGGAATTTGACAGGAATGGAGCAATAAATAGAAGGTAATATGCACACAGATGTTGGCCGGAAAGAAAATAAACATTGCGAGGTTTGAATTTTCTCCACAAGTTTTAACTCTAAGAAGCCGCCGATAATTGCAACATGTAGCGCCAGATCTAAGCTATCCATACATGTCAAAATTACTGAATTTGGTTGATATTTCATGCAATTATGAATGAGTAAAGCAAGTCATACCCCAGGGAATTTGACAGGCATGGAGCAATAAATAGAAGGTAATATGCACACAGATGTTGGCCGGAAAGAAAATAAACATTGCGAGGTTTGAATTTTCTCCACAAGTTTTAACTCTAAGAAGCCGCCGATAATTGCAACATGTAGCGCCAGATCTAAGCTATCCATACATGTCAAAATTACTGAATTTGGTTGATATTTCATGCAATTATGAATGAGTAAAGCAAGTCATACCCCAGGGAATTTGACAGGCATGGAGCAATAAATAGAAGGTAATATGCACACAGATGTTGGCCGGAAAGAAAATAAACATTGCGAGGTTTGAATTTTCTCCACAAGTTTTAACTCTAAGAAGCCGCCGATAATTGCAACATGTAGCGCCAGATCTAAGCTATCCATACATGTCAAAATTACTGAATTTGGTTGATATTTCATGCAATTATGAATGAGTAAAGCAAGTCATACCCCAGGGAATTTGACAGGAATGGAGCAATAAATAGAAGGTAATATGCACACAGATGTTGGCCGGAAAGAAAATAAACATTGCGAGGTTTGAATTTTCTCCACAAGTTTTAACTCTAAGAAGCCGCCGATAATTGCAACATGTAGCGCCAGATCTAAGCTATCCATACATGTCAAAATTACTGAATTTGGTTGATATTTCATGCAATTATGAATGAGTAAAGCAAGTCATACCCTAGGGAATTTGACAGGCATGGAGCAATAAATAGAAGGTAATATGCACACAGATGTTGGCCGGAAAGAAAATAAACATTGCGAGGTTTGAATTTTCTCCACAAGTTTTAACTCTAAGAAGCCGCCGATAATTGCAACATGTAGCGCCAGATCTAAGCTATCCATACATGTCAAAATTACTGAATTTGGTTGATATTTCATGCAATTATGAATGAGTAAAGCAAGTCATACCCCAGGGAATTTGACAGGAATGGAGCAATAAATAGAAGGTAATATGCACACAGATGTTGGCCGGAAAGAAAATAAACATTGCGAGGTTTGAATTTTCTCCACAAGTTTTAACTCTAAGAAGCCGCCGATAATTGCAACATGTAGCGCCAGATCTAAGCTATCCATACATGTCAAAATTACTGAATTTGGTTGATATTTCATGCAATTATAAATGAGTAAAGCAAGTCATACCCTAGGGAATTTGACAGGCATGGAGCAATAAATAGAAGGTAATATGCACACAGATGTTGGCCGGAAAGAAAATAAACATTGCGAGGTTTGAATTTTCTCCACAAGTTTTAACTCTAAGAAGCCGCCGATAATTGCAACATGTAGCGCCAGATCTAAGCTATCCATACATGTCAAAATTACTGAATTTGGTTGATATTTCATGCAATTATGAATGAGTAAAGCAAGTAATACCCCAGGGAATTTGACAGGCATGGAGCAATAAATAGAAGGTAATATGCACACAGATGTTGGCCGGAAAGAAAATAAACATTGCGAGGTTTGAATTTTCTCCACAAGTTTTAACTCTAAGAAGCCGCCGATAATTGCAACATGTAGCGCCAGATCTAAGCTATCCATACATGTCAAAATTACTGAATTTGGTTGATATTTCATGCAATTATGAATGAGTAAAGCAAGTCCATACCCTAGGGAATTTGACAGGCATGGAGCAATAAATAGAAGGTAATATGCACACAGATGTTGGCCGGAAAGAAAATAAACATTGCGAGGTTTGAATTTTCTCCACACGTTTTAACTCTAAGAAGCCGCCGATAATTGCAACATGTAGCGCCAGATCTAAGCTATCCATACATGTCAAAATTACTGTATTTGGTTGATATTTCATGCAATTATGAATGAGTAAAGCAAGTCCATACCCCAGGGAATTTGACATGCATGGAGCAATAAATAGACGGTAACATGTACACAGATGTTGGCCGGAAAGAAAATAAACATTGCGAGGTTTTAATTTTCTCCACAAGTTTTAACTCTAAGAAGCCGCCGATAATTGCAACATGTAGCGCCAGATCTAAGCTATCCATACATGTCAAAATTACTGAATTTGGTTGATATTTCATGCAATTATGAATGAGTAAAGCAAGTCCATACCCCAGGGAATTTGACATGCATGGACCAATAAATAGACGGTAACATGTACACAGATGTTGGCCGGAAAGAAAATAAACATTGCGAGGTTTTAATTTTCTCCACAAGTTTTAACTCTAAGAAGCCGCCGATAATTGCAACATGTAGCGCCAGATCTAAGCTATCCATACATGTCAAAATTACTGAATTTGGTTGATATTTCATGCAATTATGAATGAGTAAAGCAAGTCCATACCCCAGGGAATTTGACATGCATGGAGCAATAAATAGACGGTAACATGTACACAAATGTTGGCCGGAAAGTAAATAAACATTCCGAGGTTTGAATTTTCTCCACAAGTTTTAACTCTAAGAAGCCGCCGATAATTGCAACATGTAGCGCCAGATCTAAGATATCCATACATGTCAAAATTACTGAATTTGGTTGATATTTCATGCAATTATGAATGAGTAAAGCAAGTCATACCCCAGGGAATTTGACAGGCATGGAGCAATAAATAGAAGGTAATATGCACACAGATGTTGGCCGGAAAGAAAATAAACATTGCGAGGTTTGAATTTTCTCCACAAGTTTTAACTCTAAGAAGCCGCCGATAATTGCAACATGTAGCGCCAGATCTAAGCTATCCATACATGTCAAAATTACTGAATTTGGTTGATATTTCATGCAATTATGAATGAGTAAAGCAAGTCATACCCCAGGGAATTTGACAGGCATGGAGCAATAAATAGAAGGTAATATGCACACAGATGTTGGCCGGAAAGAAAATAAACATTGCGAGGTTTGAATTTTCTCCACAAGTTTTAACTCTAAGAAGCCGCCGATAATTGCAACATGTAGCGCCAGATCTAAGCTATCCATACATGTCAAAATTACTGAATTTGGTTGATATTTCATGCAATTATGAATGAGTAAAGCAAGTCCATACCCCAGGGAATTTGACATGCATGGAGCAATAAATAGACGGTAACATGTACACAGATGTTGGCCGGAAAGTAAATAAACATTGCGAGGTTTGAATTTTCTCCACAAGTTTTAACTCTAAGAAGCCGCCGATAATTGCAACATGTAGCGCCAGATCTAAGCTATCCATACATGTCAAAATTACTGAATTTGGTTGATATTTCATGCAATTATGAATGAGTAAAGCAAGTCATACCCTAGGGAATTTGACATGCATGGAGCAATAAATAGAAGGTAATATGCACACAGATGTTGGCCGGAAAGAAAATAAACATTGCGAGGTTTGAATTTTCTCCACAAGTTTTAACTCTAAGAAGCCGCCGATAATTGCAACATGTAGCGCCAGATCTAAGCTATCCATACATGTCAAAATTACTGAATTTGGTTGATATTTCATGCAATTATGAATGAGTAAAGCAAGTCCATACCCTAGGGAATTTGACAGGCATGGAGCAATAAATAGAAGGTAATATGCACACAGATGTTGGCCGGAAAGAAAATAAACATTGCGAGGTTTGAATTTTCTCCACAAGTTTTAACTCTAAGAAGCCGCCGATAATTGCAACATGTAGCGCCAGATCTAAGCTATCCATACATGTCAAAATTACTGTATTTGGTTGATATTTCATGCAATTATGAATGAGTAAAGCAAGTCCATACCCCAGGGAATTTGACATGCATGGAGCAATAAATAGACGGTAACATGTACACAGATGTTGGCCGGAAAGTAAATAAACATTGCGAGGTTTGAATTTTCTCCACAAGTTTTAACTCTAAGAAGCCGCCGATAATTGCAACATGTAGCGCCAGATCTAAGCTATCCATACATGTCAAAATTACTGAATTTGGTTGATATTTCATGCAATTATGAATGAGTAAAGCAAGTCATACCCTAGGGAATTTGACAGGCATGGAGCAATAAATAGAAGGTAATATGCACACAGATGTTGGCCGGAAAGAAAATAAACATTGCGAGGTTTGAATTTTCTCCACAAGTTTTAACTCTAAGAAGCCGCCGATAATTGCAACATGTAGCGCCAGATCTAAGCTATCCATACATGTCAAAATTACTGAATTTGGTTGATATTTCATGCAATTATGAATGAGTAAAGCAAGTCATACCCCAGGGAATTTGACAGGAATGGAGCAATAAATAGAAGGTAATATGCACACAGATGTTGGCCGGAAAGAAAATAAACATTGCGAGGTTTTAATTTTCTCCACAAGTTTTAACTCTAAGAAGCCGCCGATAATTGCAACATGTAGCGCCAGATCTAAGCTATCCATACATGTCAAAATTACTGAATTTGGTTGATATTTCATGCAATTATGAATGAGTAAAGCAAGTCCATACCCCAGGGAATTTGACATGCATGGAGCAATAAATAGACGGTAACATGTACACAGATGTTGGCCGGAAAGAAAATAAACATTGCGAGGTTTTAATTTTCTCCACAAGTTTTAACTCTAAGAAGCCGCCGATAATTGCAACATGTAGCGCCAGATCTAAGCTATCCATACATGTCAAAATTACTGAATTTGGTTGATATTTCATGCAATTATGAATGAGTAAAGCAAGTCCATACCCCAGGGAATTTGACATGCATGGAGCAATAAATAGACGGTAACATGTACACAGATGTTGGCCGGAAAGTAAATAAACATTGCGAGGTTTGAATTTTCTCCACAAGTTTTAACTCTAAGAAGCCGCCGATAATTGCAACATGTAGCGCCAGATCTAAGCTATCCATACATGTCAAAATTACTGAATTTGGTTGATATTTCATGCAATTATGAATGAGTAAAGCAAGTCATACCCTAGGGAATTTGACAGGCATGGAGCAATAAATAGAAGGTAATATGCACACAGATGTTGGCCGGAAAGAAAATAAACATTGCGAGGTTTGAATTTTCTCCACAAGTTTTAACTCTAAGAAGCCGCCGATAATTGCAACATGTAGCGCCAGATCTAAGCTATCCATACATGTCAAAATTACTGAATTTGGTTGATATTTCATGCAATTATGAATGAGTAAAGCAAGTCCATACCCCAGGGAATTTGACAGGCATGGAGCAATAAATAGAAGGTAATATGCACACAGATGTTGGCCGGAAAGAAAATAAACATTGCGAGGTTTGAATTTTCTCCACACGTTTTAACTCTAAGAAGCCGCCGATAATTGCAACATGTAGCGCCAGATCTAAGCTATCCATACATGTCAAAATTACTGTATTTGGTTGATATTTCATGCAATTATGAATGAGTAAAGCAAGTCCATACCCCAGGGAATTTGACATGCATGGAGCAATAAATAGACGGTAACATGTACACAGATGTTGGCCGGAAAGAAAATAAACATTGCGAGGTTTTAATTTTCTCCACAAGTTTTAACTCTAAGAAGCCGCCGATAATTGCAACATGTAGCGCCAGATCTAAGCTATCCATACATGTCAAAATTACTGAATTTGGTTGATATTTCATGCAATTATGAATGAGTAAAGCAAGTCATACCCTAGGGAATTTGACAGGCATGGAGCAATAAATAGAAGGTAATATGCACACAGATGTTGGCCGGAAAGAAAATAAACATTGCGAGGTTTGAATTTTCTCCACAAGTTTTAACTCTAAGAAGCCGCCGATAATTGCAACATGTAGCGCCAGATCTAAGCTATCCATACATGTCAAAATTACTGAATTTGGTTGATATTTCATGCAATTATGAATGAGTAAAGCAAGTCCATACCACAGGGAATTTGACAGGCATGGAGCAATAAATAGAAGGTAATATGCACACAGATGTTGGCCGGAAAGAAAATAAACATTGCGAGGTTTGAATTTTCTCCACACGTTTTAACTCTAAGAAGCCGCCGATAATTGCAACATGTAGTCGCCAGATCTAAGCTATCCATACATGTCAAAATTACTGTATTTGGTTGATATTTCATGCAATTATGAATGAGTAAAGCAAGTCCATACCCCAGGGAATTTGACATGCATGGAGCAATAAATAGACGGTAACATGTACACAGATGTTGGCCGGAAAGAAAATAAACATTGCGAGGTTTTAATTTTCTCCACAAGTTTTAACTCTAAGAAGCCGCCGATAATTGCAACATGTAGCGCCAGATCTAAGCTATCCATACATGTCAAAATTACTGAATTTGGTTGATATTTCATGCAATTATGAATGAGTAAAGCAAGTCCATACCCCAGGGAATTTGACATGCATGGAGCAATAAATAGACGGTAACATGTACACAGATGTTGGCCGGAAAGTAAATAAACATTGCGAGGTTTGAATTTTCTCCACAAGTTTTAACTCTAAGAAGCCGCCGATAATTGCAACATGTAGCGCCAGATCTAAGCTATCCATACATGTCAAAATTACTGAATTTGGTTGATATTTCATGCAATTATGAATGAGTAAAGCAAGTCATACCCTAGGGAATTTGACAGGCATGGAGCAATAAATAGAAGGTAATATGCACACAGATGTTGGCCGGAAAGAAAATAAACATTGCGAGGTTTGAATTTTCTCCACAAGTTTTAACTCTAAGAAGCCGCCGATAATTGCAACATGTAGCGCCAGATCTAAGCTATCCATACATGTCAAAATTACTGAATTTGGTTGATATTTCATGCAATTATGAATGAGTAAAGCAAGTCCATACCCCAGGGAATTTGACAGGCATGGAGCAATAAATAGAAGGTAATATGCACACAGATGTTGGCCGGAAAGAAAATAAACATTGCGAGGTTTGAATTTTCTCCACACGTTTTAACTCTAAGAAGCCGCCGATAATTGCAACATGTAGCGCCAGATCTAAGCTATCCATACATGTCAAAATTACTGTATTTGGTTGATATTTCATGCAATTATGAATGAGTAAAGCAAGTCCATACCCCAGGGAATTTGACATGCATGGAGCAATAAATAGACGGTAACATGTACACAGATGTTGGCCGGAAAGAAAATAAACATTGCGAGGTTTGAATTTTCTCCACAAGTTTTAACTCTAAGAAGCCGCCGATAATTGCAACATGTAGCGCCAGATCTAAGCTATCCATACATGTCAAAATTACTGAATTTGGTTGATATTTCATGCAATTATGAATGAGTAAAGCAAGTCATACCCTAGAGAATTTGACAGGCATGGAGCAATAAATAGAAGGTAATATGCACACAGATGTTGGCCGGAAAGAAAATAAACATTGCGAGGTTTGAATTTTCTCCACAAGTTTTAACTCTAAGAAGCCGCCGATAATTGCAACATGTAGCGCCAGATCTAAGCTATCCATACATGTCAAAATTACTGAATTTGGTTGATATTTCATGCAATTATGAATGAGTAAAGCAAGTAAATACCACAGGGAATTTGACAGGCATGGAGCAATAAATAGAAGGTAATATGCACACAGATGTTGGCCGGAAAGAAAATAAACATTGCGAGGTTTGAATTTTCTCCACACGTTTTAACTCTAAGAAGCCGCCGATAATTGCAACATGTAGCGCCAGATCTAAGCTATCCATACATGTCAAAATTACTGTATTTGGTTGATATTTCATGCAATTATGAATGAGTAAAGCAAGTCCATACCCCAGGGAATTTGACATGCATGGAGCAATAAATAGACGGTAACATGTACACAGATGTTGGCCGGAAAGAAAATAAACATTGCGAGGTTTGAATTTTCTCCACAAGTTTTAACTCTAAGAAGCCGCCGATAATTGCAACATGTAGCGCCAGATCTAAGCTATCCATACATGTCAAAATTACTGAATTTGGTTGATATTTCATGCAATTATGAATGAGTAAAGCAAGTCCATACCCTAGGGAATTTGACAGGCATGGAGCAATAAATAGAAGGTAATATGCACACAGATGTTGGCCGGAAAGAAAATAAACATTGCGAGGTTTGAATTTTCTCCACAAGTTTTAACTCTAAGAAGCCGCCGATAATTGCAACATGTAGCGCCAGATCTAAGCTATCCATACATGTCAAAATTACTGTATTTGGTTGATATTTCATGCAATTATGAATGAGTAAAGCAAGTCCATACCCCAGGGAATTTGACATGCATGGAGCAATAAATAGACGGTAACATGTACACAGATGTTGGCCGGAAAGAAAATAAACATTGCGAGGTTTGAATTTTCTCCACACGTTTTAACTCTAAGAAGCCGCCGATAATTGCAACATGTAGTCGCCAGATCTAAGCTATCCATACATGTCAAAATTACTGTATTTGGTTGATATTTCATGCAATTATGAATGAGTAAAGCAAGTCCATACCCCAGGGAATTTGACATGCATGGAGCAATAAATAGACGGTAACATGTACACAGATGTTGGCCGGAAAGAAAATAAACATTGCGAGGTTTTAATTTTCTCCACAAGTTTTAACTCTAAGAAGCCGCCGATAATTGCAACATGTAGCGCCAGATCTAAGCTATCCATACATGTCAAAATTACTGAATTTGGTTGATATTTCATGCAATTATGAATGAGTAAAGCAAGTCCATACCCTAGGGAATTTGACAGGCATGGAGCAATAAATAGAAGGTAATATGCACACAGATGTTGGCCGGAAAGAAAATAAACATTGCGAGGTTTGAATTTTCTCCACAAGTTTTAACTCTAAGAAGCCGCCGATAATTGCAACATGTAGCGCCAGATCTAAGCTATCCATACATGTCAAAATTACTGTATTTGGTTGATATTTCATGCAATTATGAATGAGTAAAGCAAGTCCATACCCCAGGGAATTTGACATGCATGGAGCAATAAATAGACGGTAACATGTACACAGATGTTGGCCGGAAAGAAAATAAACATTGCGAGGTTTGAATTTTCTCCACACGTTTTAACTCTAAGAAGCCGCCGATAATTGCAACATGTAGTCGCCAGATCTAAGCTATCCATACATGTCAAAATTACTGTATTTGGTTGATATTTCATGCAATTATGAATGAGTAAAGCAAGTCCATACCCCAGGGAATTTGACATGCATGGAGCAATAAATAGACGGTAACATGTACACAGATGTTGGCCGGAAAGAAAATAAACATTGCGAGGTTTTAATTTTCTCCACAAGTTTTAACTCTAAGAAGCCGCCGATAATTGCAACATGTAGCGCCAGATCTAAGCTATCCATACATGTCAAAATTACTGAATTTGGTTGATATTTCATGCAATTATGAATGAGTAAAGCAAGTCCATACCCCAGGGAATTTGACATGCATGGAGCAATAAATAGACGGTAACATGTACACAGATGTTGGCCGGAAAGTAAATAAACATTGCGAGGTTTGAATTTTCTCCACAAGTTTTAACTCTAAGAAGCCGCCGATAATTGCAACATGTAGCGCCAGATCTAAGCTATCCATACATGTCAAAATTACTGAATTTGGTTGATATTTCATGCAATTATGAATGAGTAAAGCAAGTCATACCCTAGGGAATTTGACAGGCATGGAGCAATAAATAGAAGGTAATATGCACACAGATGTTGGCCGGAAAGAAAATAAACATTGCGAGGTTTGAATTTTCTCCACACGTTTTAACTCTAAGAAGCCGCCGATAATTGCAACATGTAGCGCCAGATCTAAGCTATCCATACATGTCAAAATTACTGTATTTGGTTGATATTTCATGCAATTATGAATGAGTAAAGCAAGTCCATACCCCAGGGAATTTGACATGCATGGAGCAATAAATAGACGGTAACATGTACACAGATGTTGGCCGGAAAGAAAATAAACATTGCGAGGTTTGAATTTTCTCCACAAGTTTTAACTCTAAGAAGCCGCCGATAATTGCAACATGTAGCGCCAGATCTAAGCTATCCATACATGTCAAAATTACTGAATTTGGTTGATATTTCATGCAATTATGAATGAGTAAAGCAAGTCATACCCTAGAGAATTTGACAGGCATGGAGCAATAAATAGAAGGTAATATGCACACAGATGTTGGCCGGAAAGAAAATAAACATTGCGAGGTTTGAATTTTCTCCACAAGTTTTAACTCTAAGAAGCCGCCGATAATTGCAACATGTAGCGCCAGATCTAAGCTATCCATACATGTCAAAATTACTGAATTTGGTTGATATTTCATGCAATTATGAATGAGTAAAGCAAGTAAATACCACAGGGAATTTGACAGGCATGGAGCAATAAATAGAAGGTAATATGCACACAGATGTTGGCCGGAAAGAAAATAAACATTGCGAGGTTTGAATTTTCTCCACACGTTTTAACTCTAAGAAGCCGCCGATAATTGCAACATGTAGCGCCAGATCTAAGCTATCCATACATGTCAAAATTACTGTATTTGGTTGATATTTCATGCAATTATGAATGAGTAAAGCAAGTCCATACCCCAGGGAATTTGACATGCATGGAGCAATAAATAGACGGTAACATGTACACAGATGTTGGCCGGAAAGAAAATAAACATTGCGAGGTTTGAATTTTCTCCACAAGTTTTAACTCTAAGAAGCCGCCGATAATTGCAACATGTAGCGCCAGATCTAAGCTATCCATACATGTCAAAATTACTGAATTTGGTTGATATTTCATGCAATTATGAATGAGTAAAGCAAGTCCATACCCTAGGGAATTTGACAGGCATGGAGCAATAAATAGAAGGTAATATGCACACAGATGTTGGCCGGAAAGAAAATAAACATTGCGAGGTTTGAATTTTCTCCACAAGTTTTAACTCTAAGAAGCCGCCGATAATTGCAACACGTAGCGCCAGATCTAAGCTATCCATACATGTCAAAATTACTGTATTTGGTTGATATTTCATGCAATTATGAATGAGTAAAGCAAGTCCATACCCCAGGGAATTTGACATGCATGGAGCAATAAATAGACGGTAACATGTACACAGATGTTGGCCGGAAAGAAAATAAACATTGCGAGGTTTGAATTTTCTCCACACGTTTTAACTCTAAGAAGCCGCCGATAATTGCAACATGTAGTCGCCAGATCTAAGCTATCCATACATGTCAAAATTACTGTATTTGGTTGATATTTCATGCAATTATGAATGAGTAAAGCAAGTCCATACCCCAGGGAATTTGACATGCATGGAGCAATAAATAGACGGTAACATGTACACAGATGTTGGCCGGAAAGAAAATAAACATTGCGAGGTTTTAATTTTCTCCACAAGTTTTAACTCTAAGAAGCCGCCGATAATTGCAACATGTAGCGCCAGATCTAAGCTATCCATACATGTCAAAATTACTGAATTTGGTTGATATTTCATGCAATTATGAATGAGTAAAGCAAGTCCATACCCTAGGGAATTTGACAGGCATGGAGCAATAAATAGAAGGTAATATGCACACAGATGTTGGCCGGAAAGAAAATAAACATTGCGAGGTTTGAATTTTCTCCACAAGTTTTAACTCTAAGAAGCCGCCGATAATTGCAACATGTAGCGCCAGATCTAAGCTATCCATACATGTCAAAATTACTGTATTTGGTTGATATTTCATGCAATTATGAATGAGTAAAGCAAGTCCATACCCCAGGGAATTTGACATGCATGGAGCAATAAATAGACGGTA
The DNA here is from genome assembly GCA_037893225.1 of Hippasteria phrygiana. NCBI lineage: Eukaryota > Metazoa > Echinodermata > Asteroidea > Valvatida > Goniasteridae > Hippasteria > Hippasteria phrygiana. The sequence goes on from JAZGUH010000911.1 coordinate 28,434, forward strand.
ACATGTACACAGATGTTGGCCGGAAAGAAAATAAACATTGCGAGGTTTGAATTTTCTCCACACGTTTTAACTCTAAGAAGCCGCCGATAATTGCAACATGTAGTCGCCAGATCTAAGCTATCCATACATGTCAAAATTACTGTATTTGGTTGATATTTCATGCAATTATGAATGAGTAAAGCAAGTCCATACCCCAGGGAATTTGACATGCATGGAGCAATAAATAGACGGTAACATGTACACAGATGTTGGCCGGAAAGAAAATAAACATTGCGAGGTTTTAATTTTCTCCACAAGTTTTAACTCTAAGAAGCCGCCGATAATTGCAACATGTAGCGCCAGATCTAAGCTATCCATACATGTCAAAATTACTGAATTTGGTTGATATTTCATGCAATTATGAATGAGTAAAGCAAGTCCATACCCCAGGGAATTTGACATGCATGGAGCAATAAATAGACGGTAACATGTACACAGATGTTGGCCGGAAAGTAAATAAACATTGCGAGGTTTGAATTTTCTCCACAAGTTTTAACTCTAAGAAGCCGCCGATAATTGCAACATGTAGCGCCAGATCTAAGCTATCCATACATGTCAAAATTACTGAATTTGGTTGATATTTCATGCAATTATGAATGAGTAAAGCAAGTCATACCCTAGGGAATTTGACAGGCATGGAGCAATAAATAGAAGGTAATATGCACACAGATGTTGGCCGGAAAGAAAATAAACATTGCGAGGTTTGAATTTTCTCCACAAGTTTTAACTCTAAGAAGCCGCCGATAATTGCAACATGTAGCGCCAGATCTAAGCTATCCATACATGTCAAAATTACTGAATTTGGTTGATATTTCATGCAATTATGAATGAGTAAAGCAAGTCCATACCCCAGGGAATTTGACAGGCATGGAGCAATAAATAGAAGGTAATATGCACACAGATGTTGGCCGGAAAGAAAATAAACATTGCGAGGTTTGAATTTTCTCCACACGTTTTAACTCTAAGAAGCCGCCGATAATTGCAACATGTAGCGCCAGATCTAAGCTATCCATACATGTCAAAATTACTGTATTTGGTTGATATTTCATGCAATTATGAATGAGTAAAGCAAGTCCATACCCCAGGGAATTTGACATGCATGGAGCAATAAATAGACGGTAACATGTACACAGATGTTGGCCGGAAAGAAAATAAACATTGCGAGGTTTGAATTTTCTCCACAAGTTTTAACTCTAAGAAGCCGCCGATAATTGCAACATGTAGCGCCAGATCTAAGCTATCCATACATGTCAAAATTACTGAATTTGGTTGATATTTCATGCAATTATGAATGAGTAAAGCAAGTCATACCCTAGAGAATTTGACAGGCATGGAGCAATAAATAGAAGGTAATATGCACACAGATGTTGGCCGGAAAGAAAATAAACATTGCGAGGTTTGAATTTTCTCCACAAGTTTTAACTCTAAGAAGCCGCCGATAATTGCAACATGTAGCGCCAGATCTAAGCTATCCATACATGTCAAAATTACTGAATTTGGTTGATATTTCATGCAATTATGAATGAGTAAAGCAAGTAAATACCACAGGGAATTTGACAGGCATGGAGCAATAAATAGAAGGTAATATGCACACAGATGTTGGCCGGAAAGAAAATAAACATTGCGAGGTTTGAATTTTCTCCACACGTTTTAACTCTAAGAAGCCGCCGATAATTGCAACATGTAGCGCCAGATCTAAGCTATCCATACATGTCAAAATTACTGTATTTGGTTGATATTTCATGCAATTATGAATGAGTAAAGCAAGTCCATACCCCAGGGAATTTGACATGCATGGAGCAATAAATAGACGGTAACATGTACACAGATGTTGGCCGGAAAGAAAATAAACATTGCGAGGTTTGAATTTTCTCCACAAGTTTTAACTCTAAGAAGCCGCCGATAATTGCAACATGTAGCGCCAGATCTAAGCTATCCATACATGTCAAAATTACTGAATTTGGTTGATATTTCATGCAATTATGAATGAGTAAAGCAAGTCCATACCCTAGGGAATTTGACAGGCATGGAGCAATAAATAGAAGGTAATATGCACACAGATGTTGGCCGGAAAGAAAATAAACATTGCGAGGTTTGAATTTTCTCCACAAGTTTTAACTCTAAGAAGCCGCCGATAATTGCAACATGTAGCGCCAGATCTAAGCTATCCATACATGTCAAAATTACTGTATTTGGTTGATATTTCATGCAATTATGAATGAGTAAAGCAAGTCCATACCCCAGGGAATTTGACATGCATGGAGCAATAAATAGACGGTAACATGTACACAGATGTTGGCCGGAAAGTAAATAAACATTGCGAGGTTTGAATTTTCTCCACAAGTTTTAACTCTAAGAAGCCGCCGATAATTGCAACATGTAGCGCCAGATCTAAGCTATCCATACATGTCAAAATTACTGAATTTGGTTGATATTTCATGCAATTATGAATGAGTAAAGCAAGTCATACCCTAGGGAATTTGACAGGCATGGAGCAATAAATAGAAGGTAATATGCACACAGATGTTGGCCGGAAAGAAAATAAACATTGCGAGGTTTGAATTTTCTCCACAAGTTTTAACTCTAAGAAGCCGCCGATAATTGCAACATGTAGCGCCAGATCTAAGCTATCCATACATGTCAAAATTACTGAATTTGGTTGATATTTCATGCAATTATGAATGAGTAAAGCAAGTCATACCCCAGGGAATTTGACAGGAATGGAGCAATAAATAGAAGGTAATATGCACACAGATGTTGGCCGGAAAGAAAATAAACATTGCGAGGTTTTAATTTTCTCCACAAGTTTTAACTCTAAGAAGCCGCCGATAATTGCAACATGTAGCGCCAGATCTAAGCTATCCATACATGTCAAAATTACTGAATTTGGTTGATATTTCATGCAATTATAAATGAGTAAAGCAAGTCCATACCCCAGGGAATTTGACATGCATGGAGCAATAAATAGACGGTAACATGTACACAGATGTTGGCCGGAAAGAAAATAAACATTGCGAGGTTTTAATTTTCTCCACAAGTTTTAACTCTAAGAAGCCGCCGATAATTGCAACATGTAGCGCCAGATCTAAGCTATCCATACATGTCAAAATTACTGAATTTGGTTGATATTTCATGCAATTATGAATGAGTAAAGCAAGTCCATACCCCAGGGAATTTGACATGCATGGAGCAATAAATAGACGGTAACATGTACACAGATGTTGGCCGGAAAGTAAATAAACATTGCGAGGTTTGAATTTTCTCCACAAGTTTTAACTCTAAGAAGCCGCCGATAATTGCAACATGTAGCGCCAGATCTAAGCTATCCATACATGTCAAAATTACTGAATTTGGTTGATATTTCATGCAATTATGAATGAGTAAAGCAAGTCATACCCTAGGGAATTTGACAGGCATGGAGCAATAAATAGAAGGTAATATGCACACAGATGTTGGCCGGAAAGAAAATAAACATTGCGAGGTTTGAATTTTCTCCACAAGTTTTAACTCTAAGAAGCCGCCGATAATTGCAACATGTAGCGCCAGATCTAAGCTATCCATACATGTCAAAATTACTGAATTTGGTTGATATTTCATGCAATTATGAATGAGTAAAGCAAGTCCATACCCCAGGGAATTTGACAGGCATGGAGCAATAAATAGAAGGTAATATGCACACAGATGTTGGCCGGAAAGAAAATAAACATTGCGAGGTTTGAATTTTCTCCACACGTTTTAACTCTAAGAAGCCGCCGATAATTGCAACATGTAGCGCCAGATCTAAGCTATCCATACATGTCAAAATTACTGTATTTGGTTGATATTTCATGCAATTATGAATGAGTAAAGCAAGTCCATACCCCAGGGAATTTGACATGCATGGAGCAATAAATAGACGGTAACATGTACACAGATGTTGGCCGGAAAGAAAATAAACATTGCGAGGTTTGAATTTTCTCCACAAGTTTTAACTCTAAGAAGCCGCCGATAATTGCAACATGTAGCGCCAGATCTAAGCTATCCATACATGTCAAAATTACTGAATTTGGTTGATATTTCATGCAATTATGAATGAGTAAAGCAAGTCATACCCTAGAGAATTTGACAGGCATGGAGCAATAAATAGAAGGTAATATGCACACAGATGTTGGCCGGAAAGAAAATAAACATTGCGAGGTTTGAATTTTCTCCACAAGTTTTAACTCTAAGAAGCCGCCGATAATTGCAACATGTAGCGCCAGATCTAAGCTATCCATACATGTCAAAATTACTGAATTTGGTTGATATTTCATGCAATTATGAATGAGTAAAGCAAGTAAATACCACAGGGAATTTGACAGGCATGGAGCAATAAATAGAAGGTAATATGCACACAGATGTTGGCCGGAAAGAAAATAAACATTGCGAGGTTTGAATTTTCTCCACACGTTTTAACTCTAAGAAGCCGCCGATAATTGCAACATGTAGCGCCAGATCTAAGCTATCCATACATGTCAAAATTACTGTATTTGGTTGATATTTCATGCAATTATGAATGAGTAAAGCAAGTCCATACCCCAGGGAATTTGACATGCATGGAGCAATAAATAGACGGTAACATGTACACAGATGTTGGCCGGAAAGAAAATAAACATTGCGAGGTTTGAATTTTCTCCACAAGTTTTAACTCTAAGAAGCCGCCGATAATTGCAACATGTAGCGCCAGATCTAAGCTATCCATACATGTCAAAATTACTGAATTTGGTTGATATTTCATGCAATTATGAATGAGTAAAGCAAGTCCATACCCTAGGGAATTTGACAGGCATGGAGCAATAAATAGAAGGTAATATGCACACAGATGTTGGCCGGAAAGAAAATAAACATTGCGAGGTTTGAATTTTCTCCACAAGTTTTAACTCTAAGAAGCCGCCGATAATTGCAACATGTAGCGCCAGATCTAAGCTATCCATACATGTCAAAATTACTGTATTTGGTTGATATTTCATGCAATTATGAATGAGTAAAGCAAGTCCATACCCCAGGGAATTTGACATGCATGGAGCAATAAATAGACGGTAACATGTACACAGATGTTGGCCGGAAAGTAAATAAACATTGCGAGGTTTGAATTTTCTCCACAAGTTTTAACTCTAAGAAGCCGCCGATAATTGCAACATGTAGCGCCAGATCTAAGCTATCCATACATGTCAAAATTACTGAATTTGGTTGATATTTCATGCAATTATGAATGAGTAAAGCAAGTCATACCCTAGGGAATTTGACAGGCATGGAGCAATAAATAGAAGGTAATATGCACACAGATGTTGGCCGGAAAGAAAATAAACATTGCGAGGTTTGAATTTTCTCCACAAGTTTTAACTCTAAGAAGCCGCCGATAATTGCAACATGTAGCGCCAGATCTAAGCTATCCATACATGTCAAAATTACTGAATTTGGTTGATATTTCATGCAATTATGAATGAGTAAAGCAAGTCATACCCCAGGGAATTTGACAGGAATGGAGCAATAAATAGAAGGTAATATGCACACAGATGTTGGCCGGAAAGAAAATAAACATTGCGAGGTTTTAATTTTCTCCACAAGTTTTAACTCTAAGAAGCCGCCGATAATTGCAACATGTAGCGCCAGATCTAAGCTATCCATACATGTCAAAATTACTGAATTTGGTTGATATTTCATGCAATTATGAATGAGTAAAGCAAGTCCATACCACAGGGAATTTGACAGGCATGGAGCAATAAATAGAAGGTAATATGCACACAGATGTTGGCCGGAAAGAAAATAAACATTGCGAGGTTTGAATTTTCTCCACACGTTTTAACTCTAAGAAGCCGCCGATAATTGCAACATGTAGCGCCAGATCTAAGCTATCCATACATGTCAAAATTACTGTATTTGGTTGATATTTCATGCAATTATGAATGAGTAAAGCAAGTCCATACCCCAGGGAATTTGACATGCATGGAGCAATAAATAGACGGTAACATGTACACAGATGTTGGCCGGAAAGAAAATAAACATTGCGAGGTTTTAATTTTCTCCACAAGTTTTAACTCTAAGAAGCCGCCGATAATTGCAACATGTAGCGCCAGATCTAAGCTATCCATACATGTCAAAATTACTGAATTTGGTTGATATTTCATGCAATTATGAATGAGTAAAGCAAGTCCATACCCCAGGGAATTTGACATGCATGGAGCAATAAATAGACGGTAACATGTACACAGATGTTGGCCGGAAAGTAAATAAACATTGCGAGGTTTGAATTTTCTCCACAAGTTTTAACTCTAAGAAGCCGCCGATAATTGCAACATGTAGCGCCAGATCTAAGCTATCCATACATGTCAAAATTACTGAATTTGGTTGATATTTCATGCAATTATGAATGAGTAAAGCAAGTCATACCCTAGGGAATTTGACAGGCATGGAGCAATAAATAGAAGGTAATATGCACACAGATGTTGGCCGGAAAGAAAATAAACATTGCGAGGTTTGAATTTTCTCCACAAGTTTTAACTCTAAGAAGCCGCCGATAATTGCAACATGTAGCGCCAGATCTAAGCTATCCATACATGTCAAAATTACTGAATTTGGTTGATATTTCATGCAATTATGAATGAGTAAAGCAAGTCCATACCCCAGGGAATTTGACAGGCATGGAGCAATAAATAGACGGTAACATGTACACAGATGTTGGCCGGAAAGAAAATAAACATTGCGAGGTTTGAATTTTCTCCACAAGTTTTAACTCTAAGAAGCCGCCGATAATTGCAACATGTAGCGCCAGATCTAAGCTATCCATACATGTCAAAATTACTGAATTTGGTTGATATTTCATGCAATTATGAATGAGTAAAGCAAGTCATACCCTAGAGAATTTGACAGGCATGGAGCAATAAATAGAAGGTAATATGCACACAGATGTTGGCCGGAAAGAAAATAAACATTGCGAGGTTTGAATTTTCTCCACAAGTTTTAACTCTAAGAAGCCGCCGATAATTGCAACATGTAGCGCCAGATCTAAGCTATCCATACATGTCAAAATTACTGAATTTGGTTGATATTTCATGCAATTATGAATGAGTAAAGCAAGTAAATACCCCAGGGAATTTGACAGGCATGGAGCAATAAATAGAAGGTAATATGCACACAGATGTTGGCCGGAAAGAAAATAAACATTGCGAGGTTTGAATTTTCTCCACACGTTTTAACTCTAAGAAGCCGCCGATAATTGCAACATGTAGCGCCAGATCTAAGCTATCCATACATGTCAAAATTACTGTATTTGGTTGATATTTCATGCAATTATGAATGAGTAAAGCAAGTCCATACCCCAGGGAATTTGACATGCATGGAGCAATAAATAGACGGTAACATGTACACAGATGTTGGCCGGAAAGAAAATAAACATTGCGAGGTTTGAATTTTCTCCACAAGTTTTAACTCTAAGAAGCCGCCGATAATTGCAACATGTAGCGCCAGATCTAAGCTATCCATACATGTCAAAATTACTGAATTTGGTTGATATTTCATGCAATTATGAATGAGTAAAGCAAGTCCATACCCCAGGGAATTTGACATGCATGGAGCAATAAATAGACGGTAACATGTACACAGATGTTGGCCGGAAAGTAAATAAACATTGCGAGGTTTGAATTTTCTCCACAAGTTTTAACTCTAAGAAGCCGCCGATAATTGCAACATGTAGCGCCAGATCTAAGCTATCCATACATGTCAAAATTACTGAATTTGGTTGATATTTCATGCAATTATGAATGAGTAAAGCAAGTCATACCCTAGGGAATTTGACAGGCATGGAGCAATAAATAGAAGGTAATATGCACACAGATGTTGGCCGGAAAGAAAATAAACATTGCGAGGTTTGAATTTTCTCCACAAGTTTTAACTCTAAGAAGCCGCCGATAATTGCAACATGTAGCGCCAGATCTAAGCTATCCATACATGTCAAAATTACTGAATTTGGTTGATATTTCATGCAATTATGAATGAGTAAAGCAAGTCATACCCCAGGGAATTTGACAGGAATGGAGCAATAAATAGAAGGTAATATGCACACAGATGTTGGCCGGAAAGAAAATAAACATTGCGAGGTTTGAATTTTCTCCACAAGTTTTAACTCTAAGAAGCCGCCGATAATTGCAACATGTAGCGCCAGATCTAAGCTATCCATACATGTCAAAATTACTGAATTTGGTTGATATTTCATGCAATTATGAATGAGTAAAGCAAGTCATACCCCAGGGAATTTGACAGGCATGGAGCAATAAATAGAAGGTAATATGCACACAGATGTTGGCCGGAAAGAAAATAAACATTGCGAGGTTTGAATTTTCTCCACACGTTTTAACTCTAAGAAGCCGCCGATAATTGCAACATGTAGCGCCAGATCTAAGCTATCCATACATGTCAAAATTACTGAATTTGGTTGATATTTCATGCAATTATGAATGAGTAAAGCAAGTCCATACCCCAGGGAATTTGACATGCATGGAGCAATAAATAGACGGTAACATGTACACAGATGTTGGCCGGAAAGTAAATAAACATTGCGAGGTTTGAATTTTCTCCACAAGTTTTAACTCTAAGAAGCCGCCGATAATTGCAACATGTAGCGCCAGATCTAAGCTATCCATACATGTCAAAATTACTGAATTTGGTTGATATTTCATGCAATTATGAATGAGTAAAGCAAGTCCATACCCCAGGGAATTTGACAGGCATGGAGCAATAAATAGAAGGTAATATGCACACAGATGTTGGCCAGAAAGAAAATAAACATTGCGAGGTTTGAATTTTCTCCACACGTTTTAACTCTAAGAAGCCGCCGATAATTGCAACATGTAGCGCCAGATCTAAGCTATCCATACATGTCAAAATTACTGTATTTGGTTGATATTTCATGCAATTATGAATGAGTAAAGCAAGTCCATACCCCAGGGAATTTGACATGCATGGAGCAATAAATAGACGGTAACATGTACACAGATGTTGGCCGGAAAGAAAATAAACATTGCGAGGTTTGAATTTTCTCCACAAGTTTTAACTCTAAGAAGCCGCCGATAATTGCAACATGTAGCGCCAGATCTAAGCTATCCATACATGTCAAAATTACTGAATTTGGTTGATATTTCATGCAATTATGAATGAGTAAAGCAAGTCCATACCACAGGGAATTTGACAGGCATGGAGCAATAAATAGAAGGTAATATGCACACAGATGTTGGCCGGAAAGAAAATAAACATTGCGAGGTTTGAATTTTCTCCACACGTTTTAACTCTAAGAAGCCGCCGATAATTGCAACATGTAGCGCCAGATCTAAGCTATCCATACATGTCAAAATTACTGTATTTGGTTGATATTTCATGCAATTATGAATGAGTAAAGCAAGTCCATACCCCAGGGAATTTGACATGCATGGAGCAATAAATAGACGGTAACATGTACACAGATGTTGGCCGGAAAGAAAATAAACATTGCGAGGTTTGAATTTTCTCCACAAGTTTTAACTCTAAGAAGCCGCCGATAATTGCAACATGTAGCGCCAGATCTAAGCTATCCATACATGTCAAAATTACTGAATTTGGTTGATATTTCATGCAATTATGAATGAGTAAAGCAAGTCCATACCCCAGGGAATTTGACATGCATGGAGCAATAAATAGACGGTAACATGTACACAGATGTTGGCCGGAAAGTAAATAAACATTGCGAGGTTTGAATTTTCTCCACAAGTTTTAACTCTAAGAAGCCGCCGATAATTGCAACATGTAGCGCCAGATCTAAGCTATCCATACATGTCAAAATTACTGAATTTGGTTGATATTTCATGCAATTATGAATGAGTAAAGCAAGTCATACCCTAGGGAATTTGACAGGCATGGAGCAATAAATAGAAGGTAATATGCACACAGATGTTGGCCGGAAAGAAAATAAACATTGCGAGGTTTGAATTTTCTCCACAAGTTTTAACTCTAAGAAGCCGCCGATAATTGCAACATGTAGCGCCAGATCTAAGCTATCCATACATGTCAAAATTACTGAATTTGGTTGATATTTCATGCAATTATGAATGAGTAAAGCAAGTCATACCCCAGGGAATTTGACAGGAATGGAGCAATAAATAGAAGGTAATATGCACACAGATGTTGGCCGGAAAGAAAATAAACATTGCGAGGTTTGAATTTTCTCCACAAGTTTTAACTCTAAGAAGCCGCCGATAATTGCAACATGTAGCGCCAGATCTAAGCTATCCATACATGTCAAAATTACTGAATTTGGTTGATATTTCATGCAATTATGAATGAGTAAAGCAAGTCATACCCCAGGGAATTTGACAGGCATGGAGCAATAAATAGAAGGTAATATGCACACAGATGTTGGCCGGAAAGAAAATAAACATTGCGAGGTTTGAATTTTCTCCACACGTTTTAACTCTAAGAAGCCGCCGATAATTGCAACATGTAGCGCCAGATCTAAGCTATCCATACATGTCAAAATTACTGAATTTGGTTGATATTTCATGCAATTATGAATGAGTAAAGCAAGTCCATACCCCAGGGAATTTGACATGCATGGAGCAATAAATAGACGGTAACATGTACACAGATGTTGGCCGGAAAGTAAATAAACATTGCGAGGTTTGAATTTTCTCCACAAGTTTTAACTCTAAGAAGCCGCCGATAATTGCAACATGTAGCGCCAGATCTAAGCTATCCATACATGTCAAAATTACTGAATTTGGTTGATATTTCATGCAATTATGAATGAGTAAAGCAAGTCATACCCTAGGGAATTTGACAGGCATGGAGCAATAAATAGAAGGTAATATGTACACAGATGTTGGCCGGAAAGAAAATAAACATTGCGAGGTTTGAATTTTCTCCACAAGTTTTAACTCTAAGAAGCCGCCGATAATTGCAACATGTAGCGCCAGATCTAAGCTATCCATACATGTCAAAATTACTGAATTTGGTTGATATTTCATGCAATTATGAATGAGTAAAGCAAGTAATACCCCAGGGAATTTGACAGGCATGGAGCAATAAATAGAAGGTAATATGCACACAGATGTTGGCCGGAAAGAAAATAAACATTGCGAGGTTTGAATTTTCTCCACAAGTTTTAACTCTAAGAAGCCGCCGATAATTGCAACATGTAGCGCCAGATCTAAGCTATCCATACATGTCAAAATTACTGAATTTGGTTGATATTTCATGCAATTATGAATGAGTAAAGCAAGTCCATACCCCAGGGAATTTGACATGCATGGAGCAATAAATAGACGGTAACATGTACACAGATGTTGGCCGGAAAGTAAATAAACATTGCGAGGTTTGAATTTTCTCCACAAGTTTTAACTCTAAGAAGCCGCCGATAATTGCAACATGTAGCGCCAGATCTAAGCTATCCATACATGTCAAAATTACTGAATTTGGTTGATATTTCATGCAATTATGAATGAGTAAAGCAAGTCATACCCTAGGGAATTTGACAGGCATGGAGCAATAAATAGAAGGTAATATGCACACAGATGTTGGCCGGAAAGAAAATAAACATTGCGAGGTTTGAATTTTCTCCACAAGTTTTAACTCTAAGAAGCCGCCGATAATTGCAACATGTAGCGCCAGATCTAAGCTATCCATACATGTCAAAATTACTGAATTTGGTTGATATTTCATGCAATTATGAATGAGTAAAGCAAGTCATACCCCAGGGAATTTGACAGGAATGGAGCAATAAATAGAAGGTAATATGCACACAGATGTTGGCCGGAAAGAAAATAAACATTGCGAGGTTTGAATTTTCTCCACAAGTTTTAACTCTAAGAAGCCGCCGATAATTGCAACATGTAGCGCCAGATCTAAGCTATCCATACATGTCAAAATTACTGAATTTGGTTGATATTTCATGCAATTATGAATGAGTAAAGCAAGTCATACCCCAGGGAATTTGACAGGCATGGAGCAATAAATAGAAGGTAATATGCACACAGATGTTGGCCGGAAAGAAAATAAACATTGCGAGGTTTGAATTTTCTCCACACGTTTTAACTCTAAGAAGCCGCCGATAATTGCAACATGTAGCGCCAGATCTAAGCTATCCATACATGTCAAAATTACTGAATTTGGTTGATATTTCATGCAATTATGAATGAGTAAAGCAAGTCCATACCCCAGGGAATTTGACATGCATGGAGCAATAAATAGACGGTAACATGTACACAGATGTTGGCCGGAAAGTAAATAAACATTGCGAGGTTTGAATTTTCTCCACAAGTTTTAACTCTAAGAAGCCGCCGATAATTGCAACATGTAGCGCCAGATCTAAGCTATCCATACATGTCAAAATTACTGAATTTGGTTGATATTTCATGCAATTATGAATGAGTAAAGCAAGTCATACCCTAGGGAATTTGACAGGCATGGAGCAATAAATAGAAGGTAATATGCACACAGATGTTGGCCGGAAAGAAAATAAACATTGCGAGGTTTGAATTTTCTCCACAAGTTTTAACTCTAAGAAGCCGCCGATAATTGCAACATGTAGCGCCAGATCTAAGCTATCCATACATGTCAAAATTACTGAATTTGGTTGATATTTCATGCAATTATGAATGAGTAAAGCAAGTAATACCCCAGGGAATTTGACAGGCATGGAGCAATAAATAGAAGGTAATATGCACACAGATGTTGGCCGGAAAGAAAATAAACATTGCGAGGTTTGAATTTTCTCCACAAGTTTTAACTCTAAGAAGCCGCCGATAATTGCAACATGTAGCGCCAGATCTAAGCTATCCATACATGTCAAAATTACTGAATTTGGTTGATATTTCATGCAATTATGAATGAGTAAAGCAAGTCCATACCCTAGGGAATTTGACAGGCATGGAGCAATAAATAGAAGGTAATATGCACACAGATGTTGGCCGGAAAGAAAATAAACATTGCGAGGTTTGAATTTTCTCCACAAGTTTTAACTCTAAGAAGCCGCCGATAATTGCAACATGTAGCGCCAGATCTAAGCTATCCATACATGTCAAAATTACTGTATTTGGTTGATATTTCATGCAATTATGAATGAGTAAAGCAAGTCCATACCCCAGGGAATTTGACATGCATGGAGCAATAAATAGACGGTAACATGTACACAGATGTTGGCCGGAAAGAAAATAAACATTGCGAGGTTTTAATTTTCTCCACAAGTTTTAACTCTAAGAAGCCGCCGATAATTGCAACATGTAGCGCCAGATCTAAGCTATCCATACATGTCAAAATTACTGAATTTGGTTGATATTTCATGCAATTATGAATGAGTAAAGCAAGTCCATACCCCAGGGAATTTGACATGCATGGAGCAATAAATAGACGGTAACATGTACACAGATGTTGGCCGGAAAGAAAATAAACATTGCGAGGTTTTAATTTTCTCCACAAGTTTTAACTCTAAGAAGCCGCCGATAATTGCAACATGTAGCGCCAGATCTAAGCTATCCATACATGTCAAAATTACTGAATTTGGTTGATATTTCATGCAATTATGAATGAGTAAAGCAAGTCCATACCCCAGGGAATTTGACATGCATGGAGCAATAAATAGACGGTAACATGTACACAGATGTTGGCCGGAAAGTAAATAAACATTCCGAGGTTTGAATTTTCTCCACAAGTTTTAACTCTAAGAAGCCGCCGATAATTGCAACATGTAGCGCCAGATCTAAGATATCCATACATGTCAAAATTACTGAATTTGGTTGATATTTCATGCAATTATGAATGAGTAAAGCAAGTCATACCCCAGGGAATTTGACAGGCATGGAGCAATAAATAGAAGGTAATATGCACACAGATGTTGGCCGGAAAGAAAATAAACATTGCGAGGTTTGAATTTTCTCCACAAGTTTTAACTCTAAGAAGCCGCCGATAATTGCAACATGTAGCGCCAGATCTAAGCTATCCATACATGTCAAAATTACTGAATTTGGTTGATATTTCATGCAATTATGAATGAGTAAAGCAAGTCATACCCCAGGGAATTTGACAGGCATGGAGCAATAAATAGAAGGTAATATGCACACAGATGTTGGCCGGAAAGAAAATAAACATTGCGAGGTTTGAATTTTCTCCACAAGTTTTAACTCTAAGAAGCCGCCGATAATTGCAACATGTAGCGCCAGATCTAAGCTATCCATACATGTCAAAATTACTGAATTTGGTTGATATTTCATGCAATTATGAATGAGTAAAGCAAGTCCATACCCCAGGGAATTTGACATGCATGGAGCAATAAATAGACGGTAACATGTACACAGATGTTGGCCGGAAAGTAAATAAACATTGCGAGGTTTGAATTTTCTCCACAAGTTTTAACTCTAAGAAGCCGCCGATAATTGCAACATGTAGCGCCAGATCTAAGCTATCCATACATGTCAAAATTACTGAATTTGGTTGATATTTCATGCAATTATGAATGAGTAAAGCAAGTCATACCCTAGGGAATTTGACAGGCATGGAGCAATAAATAGAAGGTAATATGCACACAGATGTTGGCCGGAAAGAAAATAAACATTGCGAGGTTTGAATTTTCTCCACAAGTTTTAACTCTAAGAAGCCGCCGATAATTGCAACATGTAGCGCCAGATCTAAGCTATCCATACATGTCAAAATTACTGAATTTGGTTGATATTTCATGCAATTATGAATGAGTAAAGCAAGTCCATACCCTAGGGAATTTGACAGGCATGGAGCAATAAATAGAAGGTAATATGCACACAGATGTTGGCCGGAAAGAAAATAAACATTGCGAGGTTTGAATTTTCTCCACAAGTTTTAACTCTAAGAAGCCGCCGATAATTGCAACATGTAGCGCCAGATCTAAGCTATCCATACATGTCAAAATTACTGAATTTGGTTGATATTTCATGCAATTATGAATGAGTAAAGCAAGTCCATACCCTAGGGAATTTGACAGGCATGGAGCAATAAATAGAAGGTAATATGCACACAGATGTTGGCCGGAAAGAAAATAAACATTGCGAGGTTTGAATTTTCTCCACAAGTTTTAACTCTAAGAAGCCGCCGATAATTGCAACATGTAGCGCCAGATCTAAGCTATCCATACATGTCAAAATTACTGTATTTGGTTGATATTTCATGCAATTATGAATGAGTAAAGCAAGTCCATACCCCAGGGAATTTGACATGCATGGAGCAATAAATAGACGGTAACATGTACACAGATGTTGGCCGGAAAGAAAATAAACATTGCGAGGTTTTAATTTTCTCCACAAGTTTTAACTCTAAGAAGCCGCCGATAATTGCAACATGTAGCGCCAGATCTAAGCTATCCATACATGTCAAAATTACTGAATTTGGTTGATATTTCATGCAATTATGAATGAGTAAAGCAAGTCCATACCCCAGGGAATTTGACATGCATGGAGCAATAAATAGACGGTAACATGTACACAGATGTTGGCCGGAAAGAAAATAAACATTGCGAGGTTTTAATTTTCTCCACAAGTTTTAACTCTAAGAAGCCGCCGATAATTGCAACATGTAGCGCCAGATCTAAGCTATCCATACATGTCAAAATTACTGAATTTGGTTGATATTTCATGCAATTATGAATGAGTAAAGCAAGTCCATACCCCAGGGAATTTGACATGCATGGAGCAATAAATAGACGGTAACATGTACACAGATGTTGGCCGGAAAGTAAATAAACATTCCGAGGTTTGAATTTTCTCCACAAGTTTTAACTCTAAGAAGCCGCCGATAATTGCAACATGTAGCGCCAGATCTAAGATATCCATACATGTCAAAATTACTGAATTTGGTTGATATTTCATGCAATTATGAATGAGTAAAGCAAGTCATACCCCAGGGAATTTGACAGGCATGGAGCAATAAATAGAAGGTAATATGCACACAGATGTTGGCCGGAAAGAAAATAAACATTGCGAGGTTTGAATTTTCTCCACAAGTTTTAACTCTAAGAAGCCGCCGATAATTGCAACATGTAGCGCCAGATCTAAGCTATCCATACATGTCAAAATTACTGAATTTGGTTGATATTTCATGCAATTATGAATGAGTAAAGCAAGTCATACCCCAGGGAATTTGACAGGCATGGAGCAATAAATAGAAGGTAATATGCACACAGATGTTGGCCGGAAAGAAAATAAACATTGCGAGGTTTGAATTTTCTCCACAAGTTTTAACTCTAAGAAGCCGCCGATAATTGCAACATGTAGCGCCAGATCTAAGCTATCCATACATGTCAAAATTACTGAATTTGGTTGATATTTCATGCAATTATGAATGAGTAAAGCAAGTCCATACCCCAGGGAATTTGACATGCATGGAGCAATAAATAGACGGTAACATGTACACAGATGTTGGCCGGAAAGTAAATAAACATTGCGAGGTTTGAATTTTCTCCACAAGTTTTAACTCTAAGAAGCCGCCGATAATTGCAACATGTAGCGCCAGATCTAAGCTATCCATACATGTCAAAATTACTGAATTTGGTTGATATTTCATGCAATTATGAATGAGTAAAGCAAGTCATACCCTAGGGAATTTGACATGCATGGAGCAATAAATAGAAGGTAATATGCACACAGATGTTGGCCGGAAAGAAAATAAACATTGCGAGGTTTGAATTTTCTCCACAAGTTTTAACTCTAAGAAGCCGCCGATAATTGCAACATGTAGCGCCAGATCTAAGCTATCCATACATGTCAAAATTACTGAATTTGGTTGATATTTCATGCAATTATGAATGAGTAAAGCAAGTCCATACCCCAGGGAATTTGACATGCATGGAGCAATAAATAGACGGTAACATGTACACAGATGTTGGCCGGAAAGAAAATAAACATTGCGAGGTTTTAATTTTCTCCACAAGTTTTAACTCTAAGAAGCCGCCGATAATTGCAACATGTAGCGCCAGATCTAAGCTATCCATACATGTCAAAATTACTGAATTTGGTTGATATTTCATGCAATTATGAATGAGTAAAGCAAGTCCATACCCCAGGGAATTTGACATGCATGGAGCAATAAATAGACGGTAACATGTACACAGATGTTGGCCGGAAAGTAAATAAACATTCCGAGGTTTGAATTTTCTCCACAAGTTTTAACTCTAAGAAGCCGCCGATAATTGCAACATGTAGCGCCAGATCTAAGATATCCATACATGTCAAAATTACTGAATTTGGTTGATATTTCATGCAATTATGAATGAGTAAAGCAAGTCATACCCCAGGGAATTTGACAGGCATGGAGCAATAAATAGAAGGTAATATGCACACAGATGTTGGCCGGAAAGAAAATAAACATTGCGAGGTTTGAATTTTCTCCACAAGTTTTAACTCTAAGAAGCCGCCGATAATTGCAACATGTAGCGCCAGATCTAAGCTATCCATACATGTCAAAATTACTGAATTTGGTTGATATTTCATGCAATTATGAATGAGTAAAGCAAGTCATACCCCAGGGAATTTGACAGGCATGGAGCAATAAATAGAAGGTAATATGCACACAGATGTTGGCCGGAAAGAAAATAAACATTGCGAGGTTTGAATTTTCTCCACAAGTTTTAACTCTAAGAAGCCGCCGATAATTGCAACATGTAGCGCCAGATCTAAGCTATCCATACATGTCAAAATTACTGAATTTGGTTGATATTTCATGCAATTATGAATGAGTAAAGCAAGTCCATACCCCAGGGAATTTGACATGCATGGAGCAATAAATAGACGGTAACATGTACACAGATGTTGGCCGGAAAGTAAATAAACATTGCGAGGTTTGAATTTTCTCCACAAGTTTTAACTCTAAGAAGCCGCCGATAATTGCAACATGTAGCGCCAGATCTAAGCTATCCATACATGTCAAAATTACTGAATTTGGTTGATATTTCATGCAATTATGAATGAGTAAAGCAAGTCATACCCTAGGGAATTTGACATGCATGGAGCAATAAATAGAAGGTAATATGCACACAGATGTTGGCCGGAAAGAAAATAAACATTGCGAGGTTTGAATTTTCTCCACAAGTTTTAACTCTAAGAAGCCGCCGATAATTGCAACATGTAGCGCCAGATCTAAGCTATCCATACATGTCAAAATTACTGAATTTGGTTGATATTTCATGCAATTATGAATGAGTAAAGCAAGTCCATACCCTAGGGAATTTGACAGGCATGGAGCAATAAATAGAAGGTAATATGCACACAGATGTTGGCCGGAAAGAAAATAAACATTGCGAGGTTTGAATTTTCTCCACAAGTTTTAACTCTAAGAAGCCGCCGATAATTGCAACATGTAGCGCCAGATCTAAGCTATCCATACATGTCAAAATTACTGAATTTGGTTGATATTTCATGCAATTATGAATGAGTAAAGCAAGTCCATACCCCAGGGAATTTGACATGCATGGAGCAATAAATAGACGGTAACATGTACACAGATGTTGGCCGGAAAGAAAATAAACATTGCGAGGTTTTAATTTTCTCCACAAGTTTTAACTCTAAGAAGCCGCCGATAATTGCAACATGTAGCGCCAGATCTAAGCTATCCATACATGTCAAAATTACTGAATTTGGTTGATATTTCATGCAATTATGAATGAGTAAAGCAAGTCCATACCCCAGGGAATTTGACATGCATGGAGCAATAAATAGACGGTAACATGTACACAGATGTTGGCCGGAAAGTAAATAAACATTCCGAGGTTTGAATTTTCTCCACAAGTTTTAACTCTAAGAAGCCGCCGATAATTGCAACATGTAGCGCCAGATCTAAGATATCCATACATGTCAAAATTACTGAATTTGGTTGATATTTCATGCAATTATGAATGAGTAAAGCAAGTCATACCCCAGGGAATTTGACAGGCATGGAGCAATAAATAGAAGGTAATATGCACACAGATGTTGGCCGGAAAGAAAATAAACATTGCGAGGTTTGAATTTTCTCCACAAGTTTTAACTCTAAGAAGCCGCCGATAATTGCAACATGTAGCGCCAGATCTAAGCTATCCATACATGTCAAAATTACTGAATTTGGTTGATATTTCATGCAATTATGAATGAGTAAAGCAAGTCATACCCCAGGGAATTTGACAGGCATGGAGCAATAAATAGAAGGTAATATGCACACAGATGTTGGCCGGAAAGAAAATAAACATTGCGAGGTTTGAATTTTCTCCACAAGTTTTAACTCTAAGAAGCCGCCGATAATTGCAACATGTAGCGCCAGATCTAAGCTATCCATACATGTCAAAATTACTGAATTTGGTTGATATTTCATGCAATTATGAATGAGTAAAGCAAGTCCATACCCCAGGGAATTTGACATGCATGGAGCAATAAATAGACGGTAACATGTACACAGATGTTGGCCGGAAAGTAAATAAACATTGCGAGGTTTGAATTTTCTCCACAAGTTTTAACTCTAAGAAGCCGCCGATAATTGCAACATGTAGCGCCAGATCTAAGCTATCCATACATGTCAAAATTACTGAATTTGGTTGATATTTCATGCAATTATGAATGAGTAAAGCAAGTCATACCCTAGGGAATTTGACATGCATGGAGCAATAAATAGAAGGTAATATGCACACAGATGTTGGCCGGAAAGAAAATAAACATTGCGAGGTTTGAATTTTCTCCACAAGTTTTAACTCTAAGAAGCCGCCGATAATTGCAACATGTAGCGCCAGATCTAAGCTATCCATACATGTCAAAATTACTGAATTTGGTTGATATTTCATGCAATTATGAATGAGTAAAGCAAGTCATACCCCAGGGAATTTGACAGGCATGGAGCAATAAATAGAAGGTAATATGCACACAGATGTTGGCCGGAAAGAAAATAAACATTGCGAGGTTTGAATTTTCTCCACAAGTTTTAACTCTAAGAAGCCGCCGATAATTGCAACATGTAGCGCCAGATCTAAGCTATCCATACATGTCAAAATTACTGAATTTGGTTGATATTTCATGCAATTATGAATGAGTAAAGCAAGTCATACCCCAGGGAATTTGACAGGCATGGAGCAATAAATAGAAGGTAATATGCACACAGATGTTGGCCGGAAAGAAAATAAACATTGCGAGGTTTGAATTTTCTCCACACGTTTTAACTCTAAGAAGCCGCCGATAATTGCAACATGTAGCGCCAGATCTAAGCTATCCATACATGTCAAAATTACTGAATTTGGTTGATATTTCATGCAATTATGAATGAGTAAAGCAAGTCCATACCCCAGGGAATTTGACATGCATGGAGCAATAAATAGACGGTAACATGTACACAGATGTTGGCCGGAAAGTAAATAAACATTGCGAGGTTTGAATTTTCTCCACAAGTTTTAACTCTAAGAAGCCGCCGATAATTGCAACATGTAGCGCCAGATCTAAGCTATCCATACATGTCAAAATTACTGAATTTGGTTGATATTTCATGCAATTATGAATGAGTAAAGCAAGTCATACCCTAGGGAATTTGACAGGCATGGAGCAATAAATAGAAGGTAATATGCACACAGATGTTGGCCGGAAAGAAAATAAACATTGCGAGGTTTGAATTTTCTCCACAAGTTTTAACTCTAAGAAGCCGCCGATAATTGCAACATGTAGCGCCAGATCTAAGCTATCCATACATGTCAAAATTACTGAATTTGGTTGATATTTCATGCAATTATGAATGAGTAAAGCAAGTCCATACCCTAGGGAATTTGACAGGCATGGAGCAATAAATAGAAGGTAATATGCACACAGATGTTGGCCGGAAAGAAAATAAACATTGCGAGGTTTGAATTTTCTCCACAAGTTTTAACTCTAAGAAGCCGCCGATAATTGCAACATGTAGCGCCAGATCTAAGCTATCCATACATGTCAAAATTACTGTATTTGGTTGATATTTCATGCAATTATGAATGAGTAAAGCAAGTCCATACCCCAGGGAATTTGACATGCATGGAGCAATAAATAGACGGTAACATGTACACAGATGTTGGCCGGAAAGAAAATAAACATTGCGAGGTTTTAATTTTCTCCACAAGTTTTAACTCTAAGAAGCCGCCGATAATTGCAACATGTAGCGCCAGATCTAAGCTATCCATACATGTCAAAATTACTGAATTTGGTTGATATTTCATGCAATTATGAATGAGTAAAGCAAGTCCATACCCCAGGGAATTTGACATGCATGGAGCAATAAATAGACGGTAACATGTACACAGATGTTGGCCGGAAAGTAAATAAACATTGCGAGGTTTGAATTTTCTCCACAAGTTTTAACTCTAAGAAGCCGCCGATAATTGCAACATGTAGCGCCAGATCTAAGCTATCCATACATGTCAAAATTACTGAATTTGGTTGATATTTCATGCAATTATGAATGAGTAAAGCAAGTCATACCCCAGGGAATTTGACAGGCATGGAGCAATAAATAGAAGGTAATATGCACACAGATGTTGGCCGGAAAGAAAATAAACATTGCGAGGTTTGAATTTTCTCCACAAGTTTTAACTCTAAGAAGCCGCCGATAATTGCAACATGTAGCGCCAGATCTAAGCTATCCATACATGTCAAAATTACTGAATTTGGTTGATATTTCATGCAATTATGAATGAGTAAAGCAAGTCATACCCCAGGGAATTTGACAGGCATGGAGCAATAAATAGAAGGTAATATGCACACAGATGTTGGCCGGAAAGAAAATAAACATTGCGAGGTTTGAATTTTCTCCACACGTTTTAACTCTAAGAAGCCGCCGATAATTGCAACATGTAGCGCCAGATCTAAGCTATCCATACATGTCAAAATTACTGAATTTGGTTGATATTTCATGCAATTATGAATGAGTAAAGCAAGTCCATACCCCAGGGAATTTGACATGCATGGAGCAATAAATAGACGGTAACATGTACACAGATGTTGGCCGGAAAGTAAATAAACATTGCGAGGTTTGAATTTTCTCCACAAGTTTTAACTCTAAGAAGCCGCCGATAATTGCAACATGTAGCGCCAGATCTAAGCTATCCATACATGTCAAAATTACTGAATTTGGTTGATATTTCATGCAATTATGAATGAGTAAAGCAAGTCATACCCCAGGGAATTTGACAGGCATGGAGCAATAAATAGAAGGTAATATGCACACAGATGTTGGCCGGAAAGAAAATAAACATTGCGAGGTTTGAATTTTCTCCACAAGTTTTAACTCTAAGAAGCCGCCGATAATTGCAACATGTAGCGCCAGATCTAAGCTATCCATACATGTCAAAATTACTGAATTTGGTTGATATTTCATGCAATTATGAATGAGTAAAGCAAGTCATACCCTAGGGAATTTGACAGGAATGGAGCAATAAATAGAAGGTAATATGCACACAGATGTTGGCCGGAAAGAAAATAAACATTGCGAGGTTTGAATTTTCTCCACAAGTTTTAACTCTAAGAAGCCGCCGATAATTGCAACATGTAGCGCCAGATCTAAGCTATCCATACATGTCAAAATTACTGAATTTGGTTGATATTTCATGCAATTATGAATGAGTAAAGCAAGTCATACCCTAGGGAATTTGACAGGCATGGAGCAATAAATAGAAGGTAATATGCACACAGATGTTGGCCGGAAAGAAAATAAACATTGCGAGGTTTGAATTTTCTCCACAAGTTTTAACTCTAAGAAGCCGCCGATAATTGCAACATGTAGCGCCAGATCTAAGCTATCCATACATGTCAAAATTACTGTATTTGGTTGATATTTCATGCAATTATGAATGAGTAAAGCAAGTCCATACCCCAGGGAATTTGACATGCATGGAGCAATAAATAGACGGTA
This sequence comes from Hippasteria phrygiana, assembly GCA_037893225.1. Classification (NCBI taxonomy): domain Eukaryota; kingdom Metazoa; phylum Echinodermata; class Asteroidea; order Valvatida; family Goniasteridae; genus Hippasteria; species Hippasteria phrygiana. The sequence continues at coordinate 51,360 of JAZGUH010000911.1, forward strand.
ACATGTACACAGATGTTGGCCGGAAAGAAAATAAACATTGCGAGGTTTGAATTTTCTCCACAAGTTTTAACTCTAAGAAGCCGCCGATAATTGCAACATGTAGCGCCAGATCTAAGCTATCCATACATGTCAAAATTACTGAATTTGGTTGATATTTCATGCAATTATGAATGAGTAAAGCAAGTCCATACCCCAGGGAATTTGACATGCATGGAGCAATAAATAGACGGTAACATGTACACAGATGTTGGCCGGAAAGTAAATAAACATTCCGAGGTTTGAATTTTCTCCACAAGTTTTAACTCTAAGAAGCCGCCGATAATTGCAACATGTAGCGCCAGATCTAAGATATCCATACATGTCAAAATTACTGAATTTGGTTGATATTTCATGCAATTATGAATGAGTAAAGCAAGTCATACCCCAGGGAATTTGACAGGCATGGAGCAATAAATAGAAGGTAATATGCACACAGATGTTGGCCGGAAAGAAAATAAACATTGCGAGGTTTGAATTTTCTCCACAAGTTTTAACTCTAAGAAGCCGCCGATAATTGCAACATGTAGCGCCAGATCTAAGCTATCCATACATGTCAAAATTACTGAATTTGGTTGATATTTCATGCAATTATGAATGAGTAAAGCAAGTCATACCCCAGGGAATTTGACAGGCATGGAGCAATAAATAGAAGGTAATATGCACACAGATGTTGGCCGGAAAGAAAATAAACATTGCGAGGTTTGAATTTTCTCCACAAGTTTTAACTCTAAGAAGCCGCCGATAATTGCAACATGTAGCGCCAGATCTAAGCTATCCATACATGTCAAAATTACTGAATTTGGTTGATATTTCATGCAATTATGAATGAGTAAAGCAAGTCCATACCCCAGGGAATTTGACATGCATGGAGCAATAAATAGACGGTAACATGTACACAGATGTTGGCCGGAAAGTAAATAAACATTGCGAGGTTTGAATTTTCTCCACAAGTTTTAACTCTAAGAAGCCGCCGATAATTGCAACATGTAGCGCCAGATCTAAGCTATCCATACATGTCAAAATTACTGTATTTGGTTGATATTTCATGCAATTATGAATGAGTAAAGCAAGTCCATACCCCAGGGAATTTGACATGCATGGAGCAATAAATAGACGGTAACATGTACACAGATGTTGGCCGGAAAGAAAATAAACATTGAGAGGTTTTAATTTTCTCCACAAGTTTTAACTCTAAGAAGCCGCCGATAATTGCAACATGTAGCGCCAGATCTAAGCTATCCATACATGTCAAAATTACTGAATTTGGTTGATATTTCATGCAATTATGAATGAGTAAAGCAAGTCATACCCCAGGGAATTTGACAGGCATGGAGCAATAAATAGAAGGTAATATGCACACAGATGTTGGCCGGAAAGAAAATAAACATTGCGAGGTTTGAATTTTCTCCACAAGTTTTAACTCTAAGAAGCCGCCGATAATTGCAACATGTAGCGCCAGATCTAAGCTATCCATACATGTCAAAATTACTGAATTTGGTTGATATTTCATGCAATTATGAATGAGTAAAGCAAGTCCATACCCCAGGGAATTTGACATGCATGGAGCAATAAATAGACGGTAACATGTACACAGATGTTGGCCGGAAAGTAAATAAACATTGCGAGGTTTGAATTTTCTCCACAAGTTTTAACTCTAAGAAGCCGCCGATAATTGCAACATGTAGCGCCAGATCTAAGCTATCCATACATGTCAAAATTACTGAATTTGGTTGATATTTCATGCAATTATGAATGAGTAAAGCAAGTCATACCCTAGGGAATTTGACATGCATGGAGCAATAAATAGAAGGTAATATGCACACAGATGTTGGCCGGAAAGAAAATAAACATTGCGAGGTTTGAATTTTCTCCACAAGTTTTAACTCTAAGAAGCCGCCGATAATTGCAACATGTAGCGCCAGATCTAAGCTATCCATACATGTCAAAATTACTGAATTTGGTTGATATTTCATGCAATTATGAATGAGTAAAGCAAGTCCATACCCTAGGGAATTTGACAGGCATGGAGCAATAAATAGAAGGTAATATGCACACAGATGTTGGCCGGAAAGAAAATAAACATTGCGAGGTTTGAATTTTCTCCACAAGTTTTAACTCTAAGAAGCCGCCGATAATTGCAACATGTAGCGCCAGATCTAAGCTATCCATACATGTCAAAATTACTGAATTTGGTTGATATTTCATGCAATTATGAATGAGTAAAGCAAGTCCATACCCTAGGGAATTTGACAGGCATGGAGCAATAAATAGAAGGTAATATGCACACAGATGTTGGCCGGAAAGAAAATAAACATTGCGAGGTTTGAATTTTCTCCACAAGTTTTAACTCTAAGAAGCCGCCGATAATTGCAACATGTAGCGCCAGATCTAAGCTATCCATACATGTCAAAATTACTGTATTTGGTTGATATTTCATGCAATTATGAATGAGTAAAGCAAGTCCATACCCCAGGGAATTTGACATGCATGGAGCAATAAATAGACGGTAACATGTACACAGATGTTGGCCGGAAAGAAAATAAACATTGCGAGGTTTTAATTTTCTCCACAAGTTTTAACTCTAAGAAGCCGCCGATAATTGCAACATGTAGCGCCAGATCTAAGCTATCCATACATGTCAAAATTACTGAATTTGGTTGATATTTCATGCAATTATGAATGAGTAAAGCAAGTCCATACCCCAGGGAATTTGACATGCATGGAGCAATAAATAGACGGTAACATGTACACAGATGTTGGCCGGAAAGTAAATAAACATTGCGAGGTTTGAATTTTCTCCACAAGTTTTAACTCTAAGAAGCCGCCGATAATTGCAACATGTAGCGCCAGATCTAAGCTATCCATACATGTCAAAATTACTGAATTTGGTTGATATTTCATGCAATTATGAATGAGTAAAGCAAGTCATACCCCAGGGAATTTGACAGGCATGGAGCAATAAATAGAAGGTAATATGCACACAGATGTTGGCCGGAAAGAAAATAAACATTGCGAGGTTTGAATTTTCTCCACAAGTTTTAACTCTAAGAAGCCGCCGATAATTGCAACATGTAGCGCCAGATCTAAGCTATCCATACATGTCAAAATTACTGAATTTGGTTGATATTTCATGCAATTATGAATGAGTAAAGCAAGTCATACCCCAGGGAATTTGACAGGCATGGAGCAATAAATAGAAGGTAATATGCACACAGATGTTGGCCGGAAAGAAAATAAACATTGCGAGGTTTGAATTTTCTCCACACGTTTTAACTCTAAGAAGCCGCCGATAATTGCAACATGTAGCGCCAGATCTAAGCTATCCATACATGTCAAAATTACTGAATTTGGTTGATATTTCATGCAATTATGAATGAGTAAAGCAAGTCCATACCCCAGGGAATTTGACATGCATGGAGCAATAAATAGACGGTAACATGTACACAGATGTTGGCCGGAAAGTAAATAAACATTGCGAGGTTTGAATTTTCTCCACAAGTTTTAACTCTAAGAAGCCGCCGATAATTGCAACATGTAGCGCCAGATCTAAGCTATCCATACATGTCAAAATTACTGAATTTGGTTGATATTTCATGCAATTATGAATGAGTAAAGCAAGTCATACCCTAGGGAATTTGACAGGCATGGAGCAATAAATAGAAGGTAATATGCACACAGATGTTGGCCGGAAAGAAAATAAACATTGCGAGGTTTGAATTTTCTCCACAAGTTTTAACTCTAAGAAGCCGCCGATAATTGCAACATGTAGCGCCAGATCTAAGCTATCCATACATGTCAAAATTACTGAATTTGGTTGATATTTCATGCAATTATGAATGAGTAAAGCAAGTCATACCCTAGGGAATTTGACAGGAATGGAGCAATAAATAGAAGGTAATATGCACACAGATGTTGGCCGGAAAGAAAATAAACATTGCGAGGTTTGAATTTTCTCCACAAGTTTTAACTCTAAGAAGCCGCCGATAATTGCAACATGTAGCGCCAGATCTAAGCTATCCATACATGTCAAAATTACTGAATTTGGTTGATATTTCATGCAATTATGAATGAGTAAAGCAAGTCATACCCTAGGGAATTTGACAGGCATGGAGCAATAAATAGAAGGTAATATGCACACAGATGTTGGCCGGAAAGAAAATAAACATTGCGAGGTTTGAATTTTCTCCACAAGTTTTAACTCTAAGAAGCCGCCGATAATTGCAACATGTAGCGCCAGATCTAAGCTATCCATACATGTCAAAATTACTGTATTTGGTTGATATTTCATGCAATTATGAATGAGTAAAGCAAGTCCATACCCCAGGGAATTTGACATGCATGGAGCAATAAATAGACGGTAACATGTACACAGATGTTGGCCGGAAAGAAAATAAACATTGCGAGGTTTGAATTTTCTCCACAAGTTTTAACTCTAAGAAGCCGCCGATAATTGCAACATGTAGCGCCAGATCTAAGCTATCCATACATGTCAAAATTACTGAATTTGGTTGATATTTCATGCAATTATGAATGAGTAAAGCAAGTCCATACCCCAGGGAATTTGACATGCATGGAGCAATAAATAGACGGTAACATGTACACAGATGTTGGCCGGAAAGTAAATAAACATTCCGAGGTTTGAATTTTCTCCACAAGTTTTAACTCTAAGAAGCCGCCGATAATTGCAACATGTAGCGCCAGATCTAAGATATCCATACATGTCAAAATTACTGAATTTGGTTGATATTTCATGCAATTATGAATGAGTAAAGCAAGTCATACCCCAGGGAATTTGACAGGCATGGAGCAATAAATAGAAGGTAATATGCACACAGATGTTGGCCGGAAAGAAAATAAACATTGCGAGGTTTGAATTTTCTCCACAAGTTTTAACTCTAAGAAGCCGCCGATAATTGCAACATGTAGCGCCAGATCTAAGCTATCCATACATGTCAAAATTACTGAATTTGGTTGATATTTCATGCAATTATGAATGAGTAAAGCAAGTCATACCCCAGGGAATTTGACAGGCATGGAGCAATAAATAGAAGGTAATATGCACACAGATGTTGGCCGGAAAGAAAATAAACATTGCGAGGTTTGAATTTTCTCCACAAGTTTTAACTCTAAGAAGCCGCCGATAATTGCAACATGTAGCGCCAGATCTAAGCTATCCATACATGTCAAAATTACTGAATTTGGTTGATATTTCATGCAATTATGAATGAGTAAAGCAAGTCCATACCCCAGGGAATTTGACATGCATGGAGCAATAAATAGACGGTAACATGTACACAGATGTTGGCCGGAAAGTAAATAAACATTGCGAGGTTTGAATTTTCTCCACAAGTTTTAACTCTAAGAAGCCGCCGATAATTGCAACATGTAGCGCCAGATCTAAGCTATCCATACATGTCAAAATTACTGTATTTGGTTGATATTTCATGCAATTATGAATGAGTAAAGCAAGTCCATACCCCAGGGAATTTGACATGCATGGAGCAATAAATAGACGGTAACATGTACACAGATGTTGGCCGGAAAGAAAATAAACATTGAGAGGTTTTAATTTTCTCCACAAGTTTTAACTCTAAGAAGCCGCCGATAATTGCAACATGTAGCGCCAGATCTAAGCTATCCATACATGTCAAAATTACTGAATTTGGTTGATATTTCATGCAATTATGAATGAGTAAAGCAAGTCATACCCCAGGGAATTTGACAGGCATGGAGCAATAAATAGAAGGTAATATGCACACAGATGTTGGCCGGAAAGAAAATAAACATTGCGAGGTTTGAATTTTCTCCACAAGTTTTAACTCTAAGAAGCCGCCGATAATTGCAACATGTAGCGCCAGATCTAAGCTATCCATACATGTCAAAATTACTGAATTTGGTTGATATTTCATGCAATTATGAATGAGTAAAGCAAGTCCATACCCCAGGGAATTTGACATGCATGGAGCAATAAATAGACGGTAACATGTACACAGATGTTGGCCGGAAAGTAAATAAACATTGCGAGGTTTGAATTTTCTCCACAAGTTTTAACTCTAAGAAGCCGCCGATAATTGCAACATGTAGCGCCAGATCTAAGCTATCCATACATGTCAAAATTACTGAATTTGGTTGATATTTCATGCAATTATGAATGAGTAAAGCAAGTCATACCCTAGGGAATTTGACATGCATGGAGCAATAAATAGAAGGTAATATGCACACAGATGTTGGCCGGAAAGAAAATAAACATTGCGAGGTTTGAATTTTCTCCACAAGTTTTAACTCTAAGAAGCCGCCGATAATTGCAACATGTAGCGCCAGATCTAAGCTATCCATACATGTCAAAATTACTGAATTTGGTTGATATTTCATGCAATTATGAATGAGTAAAGCAAGTCCATACCCTAGGGAATTTGACAGGCATGGAGCAATAAATAGAAGGTAATATGCACACAGATGTTGGCCGGAAAGAAAATAAACATTGCGAGGTTTGAATTTTCTCCACAAGTTTTAACTCTAAGAAGCCGCCGATAATTGCAACATGTAGCGCCAGATCTAAGCTATCCATACATGTCAAAATTACTGAATTTGGTTGATATTTCATGCAATTATGAATGAGTAAAGCAAGTCCATACCCTAGGGAATTTGACAGGCATGGAGCAATAAATAGAAGGTAATATGCACACAGATGTTGGCCGGAAAGAAAATAAACATTGCGAGGTTTGAATTTTCTCCACAAGTTTTAACTCTAAGAAGCCGCCGATAATTGCAACATGTAGCGCCAGATCTAAGCTATCCATACATGTCAAAATTACTGTATTTGGTTGATATTTCATGCAATTATGAATGAGTAAAGCAAGTCCATACCCCAGGGAATTTGACATGCATGGAGCAATAAATAGACGGTAACATGTACACAGATGTTGGCCGGAAAGAAAATAAACATTGCGAGGTTTTAATTTTCTCCACAAGTTTTAACTCTAAGAAGCCGCCGATAATTGCAACATGTAGCGCCAGATCTAAGCTATCCATACATGTCAAAATTACTGAATTTGGTTGATATTTCATGCAATTATGAATGAGTAAAGCAAGTCCATACCCCAGGGAATTTGACATGCATGGAGCAATAAATAGACGGTAACATGTACACAGATGTTGGCCGGAAAGTAAATAAACATTGCGAGGTTTGAATTTTCTCCACAAGTTTTAACTCTAAGAAGCCGCCGATAATTGCAACATGTAGCGCCAGATCTAAGCTATCCATACATGTCAAAATTACTGAATTTGGTTGATATTTCATGCAATTATGAATGAGTAAAGCAAGTCATACCCCAGGGAATTTGACAGGCATGGAGCAATAAATAGAAGGTAATATGCACACAGATGTTGGCCGGAAAGAAAATAAACATTGCGAGGTTTGAATTTTCTCCACAAGTTTTAACTCTAAGAAGCCGCCGATAATTGCAACATGTAGCGCCAGATCTAAGCTATCCATACATGTCAAAATTACTGAATTTGGTTGATATTTCATGCAATTATGAATGAGTAAAGCAAGTCATACCCCAGGGAATTTGACAGGCATGGAGCAATAAATAGAAGGTAATATGCACACAGATGTTGGCCGGAAAGAAAATAAACATTGCGAGGTTTGAATTTTCTCCACACGTTTTAACTCTAAGAAGCCGCCGATAATTGCAACATGTAGCGCCAGATCTAAGCTATCCATACATGTCAAAATTACTGAATTTGGTTGATATTTCATGCAATTATGAATGAGTAAAGCAAGTCCATACCCCAGGGAATTTGACATGCATGGAGCAATAAATAGACGGTAACATGTACACAGATGTTGGCCGGAAAGTAAATAAACATTGCGAGGTTTGAATTTTCTCCACAAGTTTTAACTCTAAGAAGCCGCCGATAATTGCAACATGTAGCGCCAGATCTAAGCTATCCATACATGTCAAAATTACTGAATTTGGTTGATATTTCATGCAATTATGAATGAGTAAAGCAAGTCATACCCTAGGGAATTTGACAGGCATGGAGCAATAAATAGAAGGTAATATGCACACAGATGTTGGCCGGAAAGAAAATAAACATTGCGAGGTTTGAATTTTCTCCACAAGTTTTAACTCTAAGAAGCCGCCGATAATTGCAACATGTAGCGCCAGATCTAAGCTATCCATACATGTCAAAATTACTGAATTTGGTTGATATTTCATGCAATTATGAATGAGTAAAGCAAGTCATACCCTAGGGAATTTGACAGGAATGGAGCAATAAATAGAAGGTAATATGCACACAGATGTTGGCCGGAAAGAAAATAAACATTGCGAGGTTTGAATTTTCTCCACAAGTTTTAACTCTAAGAAGCCGCCGATAATTGCAACATGTAGCGCCAGATCTAAGCTATCCATACATGTCAAAATTACTGAATTTGGTTGATATTTCATGCAATTATGAATGAGTAAAGCAAGTCATACCCTAGGGAATTTGACAGGCATGGAGCAATAAATAGAAGGTAATATGCACACAGATGTTGGCCGGAAAGAAAATAAACATTGCGAGGTTTGAATTTTCTCCACAAGTTTTAACTCTAAGAAGCCGCCGATAATTGCAACATGTAGCGCCAGATCTAAGCTATCCATACATGTCAAAATTACTGTATTTGGTTGATATTTCATGCAATTATGAATGAGTAAAGCAAGTCCATACCCCAGGGAATTTGACATGCATGGAGCAATAAATAGACGGTAACATGTACACAGATGTTGGCCGGAAAGAAAATAAACATTGCGAGGTTTGAATTTTCTCCACAAGTTTTAACTCTAAGAAGCCGCCGATAATTGCAACATGTAGCGCCAGATCTAAGCTATCCATACATGTCAAAATTACTGAATTTGGTTGATATTTCATGCAATTATGAATGAGTAAAGCAAGTCCATACCCCAGGGAATTTGACATGCATGGAGCAATAAATAGACGGTAACATGTACACAGATGTTGGCCGGAAAGTAAATAAACATTCCGAGGTTTGAATTTTCTCCACAAGTTTTAACTCTAAGAAGCCGCCGATAATTGCAACATGTAGCGCCAGATCTAAGATATCCATACATGTCAAAATTACTGAATTTGGTTGATATTTCATGCAATTATGAATGAGTAAAGCAAGTCATACCCCAGGGAATTTGACAGGCATGGAGCAATAAATAGAAGGTAATATGCACACAGATGTTGGCCGGAAAGAAAATAAACATTGCGAGGTTTGAATTTTCTCCACAAGTTTTAACTCTAAGAAGCCGCCGATAATTGCAACATGTAGCGCCAGATCTAAGCTATCCATACATGTCAAAATTACTGAATTTGGTTGATATTTCATGCAATTATGAATGAGTAAAGCAAGTCATACCCCAGGGAATTTGACAGGCATGGAGCAATAAATAGAAGGTAATATGCACACAGATGTTGGCCGGAAAGAAAATAAACATTGCGAGGTTTGAATTTTCTCCACAAGTTTTAACTCTAAGAAGCCGCCGATAATTGCAACATGTAGCGCCAGATCTAAGCTATCCATACATGTCAAAATTACTGAATTTGGTTGATATTTCATGCAATTATGAATGAGTAAAGCAAGTCCATACCCCAGGGAATTTGACATGCATGGAGCAATAAATAGACGGTAACATGTACACAGATGTTGGCCGGAAAGTAAATAAACATTGCGAGGTTTGAATTTTCTCCACAAGTTTTAACTCTAAGAAGCCGCCGATAATTGCAACATGTAGCGCCAGATCTAAGCTATCCATACATGTCAAAATTACTGAATTTGGTTGATATTTCATGCAATTATGAATGAGTAAAGCAAGTCATACCCTAGGGAATTTGACATGCATGGAGCAATAAATAGAAGGTAATATGCACACAGATGTTGGCCGGAAAGAAAATAAACATTGCGAGGTTTGAATTTTCTCCACAAGTTTTAACTCTAAGAAGCCGCCGATAATTGCAACATGTAGCGCCAGATCTAAGCTATCCATACATGTCAAAATTACTGAATTTGGTTGATATTTCATGCAATTATGAATGAGTAAAGCAAGTCCATACCCTAGGGAATTTGACAGGAATGGAGCAATAAATAGAAGGTAATATGCACACAGATGTTGGCCGGAAAGAAAATAAACATTGCGAGGTTTGAATTTTCTCCACAAGTTTTAACTCTAAGAAGCCGCCGATAATTGCAACATGTAGCGCCAGATCTAAGCTATCCATACATGTCAAAATTACTGTATTTGGTTGATATTTCATGCAATTATGAATGAGTAAAGCAAGTCCATACCCCAGGGAATTTGACATGCATGGAGCAATAAATAGACGGTAACATGTACACAGATGTTGGCCGGAAAGAAAATAAACATTGAGAGGTTTTAATTTTCTCCACAAGTTTTAACTCTAAGAAGCCGCCGATAATTGCAACATGTAGCGCCAGATCTAAGCTATCCATACATGTCAAAATTACTGAATTTGGTTGATATTTCATGCAATTATGAATGAGTAAAGCAAGTCATACCCCAGGGAATTTGACAGGCATGGAGCAATAAATAGAAGGTAATATGCACACAGATGTTGGCCGGAAAGAAAATAAACATTGCGAGGTTTGAATTTTCTCCACAAGTTTTAACTCTAAGAAGCCGCCGATAATTGCAACATGTAGCGCCAGATCTAAGCTATCCATACATGTCAAAATTACTGAATTTGGTTGATATTTCATGCAATTATGAATGAGTAAAGCAAGTCATACCCCAGGGAATTTGACAGGCATGGAGCAATAAATAGAAGGTAATATGCACACAGATGTTGGCCGGAAAGAAAATAAACATTGCGAGGTTTGAATTTTCTCCACACGTTTTAACTCTAAGAAGCCGCCGATAATTGCAACATGTAGCGCCAGATCTAAGCTATCCATACATGTCAAAATTACTGAATTTGGTTGATATTTCATGCAATTATGAATGAGTAAAGCAAGTCCATACCCCAGGGAATTTGACATGCATGGAGCAATAAATAGACGGTAACATGTACACAGATGTTGGCCGGAAAGTAAATAAACATTGCGAGGTTTGAATTTTCTCCACAAGTTTTAACTCTAAGAAGCCGCCGATAATTGCAACATGTAGCGCCAGATCTAAGCTATCCATACATGTCAAAATTACTGAATTTGGTTGATATTTCATGCAATTATGAATGAGTAAAGCAAGTCATACCCCAGGGAATTTGACAGGCATGGAGCAATAAATAGAAGGTAATATGCACACAGATGTTGGCCGGAAAGAAAATAAACATTGCGAGGTTTGAATTTTCTCCACAAGTTTTAACTCTAAGAAGCCGCCGATAATTGCAACATGTAGCGCCAGATCTAAGCTATCCATACATGTCAAAATTACTGAATTTGGTTGATATTTCATGCAATTATGAATGAGTAAAGCAAGTCATACCCCAGGGAATTTGACAGGCATGGAGCAATAAATAGAAGGTAATATGCACACAGATGTTGGCCGGAAAGAAAATAAACATTGCGAGGTTTGAATTTTCTCCACACGTTTTAACTCTAAGAAGCCGCCGATAATTGCAACATGTAGCGCCAGATCTAAGCTATCCATACATGTCAAAATTACTGAATTTGGTTGATATTTCATGCAATTATGAATGAGTAAAGCAAGTCCATACCCCAGGGAATTTGACATGCATGGAGCAATAAATAGACGGTAACATGTACACAGATGTTGGCCGGAAAGTAAATAAACATTGCGAGGTTTGAATTTTCTCCACAAGTTTTAACTCTAAGAAGCCGCCGATAATTGCAACATGTAGCGCCAGATCTAAGCTATCCATACATGTCAAAATTACTGAATTTGGTTGATATTTCATGCAATTATGAATGAGTAAAGCAAGTCATACCATAGGGAATTTGACAGGCATGGAGCAATAAATAGAAGGTAATATGCACACAGATGTTGGCCGGAAAGAAAATAAACATTGCGAGGTTTGAATTTTCTCCACAAGTTTTAACTCTAAGAAGCCGCCGATAATTGCAACATGTAGCGCCAGATCTAAGCTATCCATACATGTCAAAATTACTGAATTTGGTTGATATTTCATGCAATTATGAATGAGTAAAGCAAGTCATACCCTAGGGAATTTGACAGGAATGGAGCAATAAATAGAAGGTAATATGCACACAGATGTTGGCCGGAAAGAAAATAAACATTGCGAGGTTTGAATTTTCTCCACAAGTTTTAACTCTAAGAAGCCGCCGATAATTGCAACATGTAGCGCCAGATCTAAGCTATCCATACATGTCAAAATTACTGAATTTGGTTGATATTTCATGCAATTATGAATGAGTAAAGCAAGTCATACCCTAGGGAATTTGACAGGCATGGAGCAATAAATAGAAGGTAATATGCACACAGATGTTGGCCGGAAAGAAAATAAACATTGCGAGGTTTGAATTTTCTCCACAAGTTTTAACTCTAAGAAGCCGCCGATAATTGCAACATGTAGCGCCAGATCTAAGCTATCCATACATGTCAAAATTACTGAATTTGGTTGATATTTCATGCAATTATGAATGAGTAAAGCAAGTCATACCCTAGGGAATTTGACATGCATGGAGCAATAAATAGAAGGTAATATGCACACAGATGTTGGCCGGAAAGAAAATAAACATTGCGAGGTTTGAATTTTCTCCACAAGTTTTAACTCTAAGAAGCCGCCGATAATTGCAACATGTAGCGCCAGATCTAAGCTATCCATACATGTCAAAATTACTGAATTTGGTTGATATTTCATGCAATTATGAATGAGTAAAGCAAGTCCATACCCTAGGGAATTTGACAGGCATGGAGCAATAAATAGAAGGTAATATGCACACAGATGTTGGCCGGAAAGAAAATAAACATTGCGAGGTTTGAATTTTCTCCACAAGTTTTAACTCTAAGAAGCCGCCGATAATTGCAACATGTAGCGCCAGATCTAAGCTATCCATACATGTCAAAATTACTGTATTTGGTTGATATTTCATGCAATTATGAATGAGTAAAGCAAGTCATACCCTAGGGAATTTGACAGGCATGGAGCAATAAATAGAAGGTAATATGCACACAGATGTTGGCCGGAAAGAAAATAAACATTGCGAGGTTTGAATTTTCTCCACAAGTTTTAACTCTAAGAAGCCGCCGATAATTGCAACATGTAGCGCCAGATCTAAGCTATCCATACATGTCAAAATTACTGTATTTGGTTGATATTTCATGCAATTATGAATGAGTAAAGCAAGTCCATACCCCAGGGAATTTGACATGCATGGAGCAATAAATAGACGGTAACATGTACACAGATGTTGGCCGGAAAGAAAATAAACATTGAGAGGTTTGAATTTTCTCCACAAGTTTTAACTCTAAGAAGCCGCCGATAATTGCAACATGTAGCGCCAGATCTAAGCTATCCATACATGTCAAAATTACTGAATTTGGTTGATATTTCATGCAATTATGAATGAGTAAAGCAAGTCATACCCCAGGGAATTTGACATGCATGGAGCAATAAATAGACGGTAACATGTACACAGATGTTGGCCGGAAAGTAAATAAACATTGCGAGGTTTGAATTTTCTCCACAAGTTTTAACTCTAAGAAGCCGCCGATAATTGCAACATGTAGCGCCAGATCTAAGCTATCCATACATGTCAAAATTACTGAATTTGGTTGATATTTCATGCAATTATGAATGAGTAAAGCAAGTCATACCCTAGGGAATTTGACAGGCATGGAGCAATAAATAGAAGGTAATATGCACACAGATGTTGGCCGGAAAGAAAATAAACATTGCGAGGTTTGAATTTTCTCCACAAGTTTTAACTCTAAGAAGCCGCCGATAATTGCAACATGTAGCGCCAGATCTAAGCTATCCATACATGTCAAAATTACTGAATTTGGTTGATATTTCATGCAATTATGAATGAGTAAAGCAAGTCATACCCTAGGGAATTTGACAGGAATGGAGCAATAAATAGAAGGTAATATGCACACAGATGTTGGCCGGAAAGTAAATAAACATTGCGAGGTTTGAATTTTCTCCACAAGTTTTAACTCTAAGAAGCCGCCGATAATTGCAACATGTAGCGCCAGATCTAAGCTATCCATACATGTCAAAATTACTGAATTTGGTTGATATTTCATGCAATTATGAATGAGTAAAGCAAGTCATACCCTAGGGAATTTGACAGGCATGGAGCAATAAATAGAAGGTAATATGCACACAGATGTTGGCCGGAAAGAAAATAAACATTGCGAGGTTTGAATTTTCTCCACAAGTTTTAACTCTAAGAAGCCGCCGATAATTGCAACATGTAGCGCCAGATCTAAGCTATCCATACATGTCAAAATTACTGAATTTGGTTGATATTTCATGCAATTATGAATGAGTAAAGCAAGTCATACCCTAGGGAATTTGACAGGAATGGAGCAATAAATAGAAGGTAATATGCACACAGATGTTGGCCGGAAAGAAAATAAACATTGCGAGGTTTGAATTTTCTCCACAAGTTTTAACTCTAAGAAGCCGCCGATAATTGCAACATGTAGCGCCAGATCTAAGCTATCCATACATGTCAAAATTACTGAATTTGGTTGATATTTCATGCAATTATGAATGAGTAAAGCAAGTCCATACCCTAGGGAATTTGACAGGCATGGAGCAATAAATAGAAGGTAATATGCACACAGATGTTGGCCGGAAAGAAAATAAACATTGCGAGGTTTGAATTTTCTCCACAAGTTTTAACTCTAAGAAGCCGCCGATAATTGCAACATGTAGCGCCAGATCTAAGCTATCCATACATGTCAAAATTACTGTATTTGGTTGATATTTCATGCAATTATGAATGAGTAAAGCAAGTCCATACCCCAGGGAATTTGACATGCATGGAGCAATAAATAGACGGTAACATGTACACAGATGTTGGCCGGAAAGAAAATAAACATTGCGAGGTTTTAATTTTCTTCACAAGTTTTAACTCTAAGAAGCCGCCGATAATTGCAACATGTAGCGCCAGATCTAAGCTATCCATACATGTCAAAATTACTGAATTTGGTTGATATTTCATGCAATTATGAATGAGTAAAGCAAGTCCATACCCTAGGGAATTTGACAGGCATGGAGCAATAAATAGAAGGTAATATGCACACAGATGTTGGCCGGAAAGAAAATAAACATTGCGAGGTTTGAATTTTCTCCACAAGTTTTAACTCTAAGAAGCCGCCGATAATTGCAACATGTAGCGCCAGATCTAAGCTATCCATACATGTCAAAATTACTGTATTTGGTTGATATTTCATGCAATTATGAATGAGTAAAGCAAGTCCATACCCCAGGGAATTTGACATGCATGGAGCAATAAATAGACGGTAACATGTACACAGATGTTGGCCGGAAAGAAAATAAACATTGCGAGGTTTTAATTTTCTTCACAAGTTTTAACTCTAAGAAGCCGCCGATAATTGCAACATGTAGCGCCAGATCTAAGCTATCCATACATGTCAAAATTACTGAATTTGGTTGATATTTCATGCAATTATGAATGAGTAAAGCAAGTCCATACCCCAGGGAATTTGACATGCATGGAGCAATAAATAGACGGTAACATGTACACAGATGTTGGCCGGAAAGAAAATAAACATTGCGAGGTTTTAATTTTCTCCACAAGTTTTAACTCTAAGAAGCCGCCGATAATTGCAACATGTAGCGCCAGATCTAAGCTATCCATACATGTCAAAATTACTGAATTTGGTTGATATTTCATGCAATTATGAATGAGTAAAGCAAGTCCATACCCCAGGGAATTTGACATGCATGGAGCAATAAATAGACGGTAACATGTACACAGATGTTGGCCGGAAAGTAAATAAACATTGCGAGGTTTGAATTTTCTCCACAAGTTTTAACTCTAAGAAGCCGCCGATAATTGCAACATGTAGCGCCAGATCTAAGCTATCCATACATGTCAAAATTACTGAATTTGGTTGATATTTCATGCAATTATGAATGAGTAAAGCAAGTCATACCCTAGGGAATTTGACAGGCATGGAGCAATAAATAGAAGGTAATATGCACACAGATGTTGGCCGGAAAGAAAATAAACATTGCGAGGTTTGAATTTTCTCCACAAGTTTTAACTCTAAGAAGCCGCCGATAATTGCAACATGTAGCGCCAGATCTAAGCTATCCATACATGTCAAAATTACTGAATTTGGTTGATATTTCATGCAATTATGAATGAGTAAAGCAAGTCATACCCTAGGGAATTTGACAGGAATGGAGCAATAAATAGAAGGTAATATGCACACAGATGTTGGCCGGAAAGAAAATAAACATTGCGAGGTTTGAATTTTCTCCACAAGTTTTAACTCTAAGAAGCCGCCGATAATTGCAACATGTAGCGCCAGATCTAAGCTATCCATACATGTCAAAATTACTGAATTTGGTTGATATTTCATGCAATTATGAATGAGTAAAGCAAGTCATACCCTAGGGAATTTGACAGGCATGGAGCAATAAATAGAAGGTAATATGCACACAGATGTTGGCCGGAAAGAAAATAAACATTGCGAGGTTTGAATTTTCTCCACAAGTTTTAACTCTAAGAAGCCGCCGATAATTGCAACATGTAGCGCCAGATCTAAGCTATCCATACATGTCAAAATTACTGAATTTGGTTGATATTTCATGCAATTATGAATGAGTAAAGCAAGTCATACCCCAGGGAATTTGACAGGCATGGAGCAATAAATAGAAGGTAATATAATATGCACACAGATGTTGGCCGGAAAGAAAATAAACATTGCGAGGTTTGAATTTTCTCCACACGTTTTAACTCTAAGAAGCCGCCGATAATTGCAACATGTAGCGCCAGATCTAAGCTATCCATACATGTCAAAATTACTGAATTTGGTTGATATTTCATGCAATTATGAATGAGTAAAGCAAGTCCATACCCCAGGGAATTTGACATGCATGGAGCAATAAATAGACGGTAACATGTACACAGATGTTGGCCGGAAAGTAAATAAACATTGCGAGGTTTGAATTTTCTCCACAAGTTTTAACTCTAAGAAGCCGCCGATAATTGCAACATGTAGCGCCAGATCTAAGCTATCCATACATGTCAAAATTACTGAATTTGGTTGATATTTCATGCAATTATGAATGAGTAAAGCAAGTCATACCCCAGGGAATTTGACAGGCATGGAGCAATAAATAGAAGGTAATATGCACACAGATGTTGGCCGGAAAGAAAATAAACATTGCGAGGTTTGAATTTTCTCCACAAGTTTTAACTCTAAGAAGCCGCCGATAATTGCAACATGTAGCGCCAGATCTAAGCTATCCATACATGTCAAAATTACTGAATTTGGTTGATATTTCATGCAATTATGAATGAGTAAAGCAAGTCCATACCCTAGGGAATTTGACAGGCATGGAGCAATAAATAGAAGGTAATATGCACACAGATGTTGGCCGGAAAGAAAATAAACATTGCGAGGTTTGAATTTTCTCCACAAGTTTTAACTCTAAGAAGCCGCCGATAATTGCAACATGTAGCGCCAGATCTAAGCTATCCATACATGTCAAAATTACTGTATTTGGTTGATATTTCATGCAATTATGAATGAGTAAAGCAAGTCCATACCCCAGGGAATTTGACATGCATGGAGCAATAAATAGACGGTAACATGTACACAGATGTTGGCCGGAAAGAAAATAAACATTGCGAGGTTTTAATTTTCTTCACAAGTTTTAACTCTAAGAAGCCGCCGATAATTGCAACATGTAGCGCCAGATCTAAGCTATCCATACATGTCAAAATTACTGAATTTGGTTGATATTTCATGCAATTATGAATGAGTAAAGCAAGTCCATACCCCAGGGAATTTGACATGCATGGAGCAATAAATAGACGGTAACATGTACACAGATGTTGGCCGGAAAGAAAATAAACATTGCGAGGTTTTAATTTTCTCCACAAGTTTTAACTCTAAGAAGCCGCCGATAATTGCAACATGTAGCGCCAGATCTAAGCTATCCATACATGTCAAAATTACTGAATTTGGTTGATATTTCATGCAATTATGAATGAGTAAAGCAAGTCCATACCCCAGGGAATTTGACATGCATGGAGCAATAAATAGACGGTAACATGTACACAGATGTTGGCCGGAAAGTAAATAAACATTGCGAGGTTTGAATTTTCTCCACAAGTTTTAACTCTAAGAAGCCGCCGATAATTGCAACATGTAGCGCCAGATCTAAGCTATCCATACATGTCAAAATTACTGAATTTGGTTGATATTTCATGCAATTATGAATGAGTAAAGCAAGTCATACCCTAGGGAATTTGACAGGCATGGAGCAATAAATAGAAGGTAATATGCACACAGATGTTGGCCGGAAAGAAAATAAACATTGCGAGGTTTGAATTTTCTCCACAAGTTTTAACTCTAAGAAGCCGCCGATAATTGCAACATGTAGCGCCAGATCTAAGCTATCCATACATGTCAAAATTACTGAATTTGGTTGATATTTCATGCAATTATGAATGAGTAAAGCAAGTCATACCCTAGGGAATTTGACAGGAATGGAGCAATAAATAGAAGGTAATATGCACACAGATGTTGGCCGGAAAGAAAATAAACATTGCGAGGTTTGAATTTTCTCCACAAGTTTTAACTCTAAGAAGCCGCCGATAATTGCAACATGTAGCGCCAGATCTAAGCTATCCATACATGTCAAAATTACTGAATTTGGTTGATATTTCATGCAATTATGAATGAGTAAAGCAAGTCATACCCTAGGGAATTTGACAGGCATGGAGCAATAAATAGAAGGTAATATGCACACAGATGTTGGCCGGAAAGAAAATAAACATTGCGAGGTTTGAATTTTCTCCACAAGTTTTAACTCTAAGAAGCCGCCGATAATTGCAACATGTAGCGCCAGATCTAAGCTATCCATACATGTCAAAATTACTGAATTTGGTTGATATTTCATGCAATTATGAATGAGTAAAGCAAGTCATACCCCAGGGAATTTGACAGGCATGGAGCAATAAATAGAAGGTAATATAATATGCACACAGATGTTGGCCGGAAAGAAAATAAACATTGCGAGGTTTGAATTTTCTCCACACGTTTTAACTCTAAGAAGCCGCCGATAATTGCAACATGTAGCGCCAGATCTAAGCTATCCATACATGTCAAAATTACTGAATTTGGTTGATATTTCATGCAATTATGAATGAGTAAAGCAAGTCCATACCCCAGGGAATTTGACATGCATGGAGCAATAAATAGACGGTAACATGTACACAGATGTTGGCCGGAAAGTAAATAAACATTGCGAGGTTTGAATTTTCTCCACAAGTTTTAACTCTAAGAAGCCGCCGATAATTGCAACATGTAGCGCCAGATCTAAGCTATCCATACATGTCAAAATTACTGAATTTGGTTGATATTTCATGCAATTATGAATGAGTAAAGCAAGTCATACCCCAGGGAATTTGACAGGCATGGAGCAATAAATAGAAGGTAATATGCACACAGATGTTGGCCGGAAAGAAAATAAACATTGCGAGGTTTGAATTTTCTCCACAAGTTTTAACTCTAAGAAGCCGCCGATAATTGCAACATGTAGCGCCAGATCTAAGCTATCCATACATGTCAAAATTACTGAATTTGGTTGATATTTCATGCAATTATGAATGAGTAAAGCAAGTCATACCCTAGGGAATTTGACAGGCATGGAGCAATAAATAGAAGGTAATATGCACACAGATGTTGGCCGGAAAGAAAATAAACATTGCGAGGTTTGAATTTTCTCCACAAGTTTTAACTCTAAGAAGCCGCCGATAATTGCAACATGTAGCGCCAGATCTAAGCTATCCATACATGTCAAAATTACTGAATTTGGTTGATATTTCATGCAATTATGAATGAGTAAAGCAAGTCATACCCTAGGGAATTTGACAGGAATGGAGCAATAAATAGAAGGTAATATGCACACAGATGTTGGCCGGAAAGAAAATAAACATTGCGAGGTTTGAATTTTCTCCACAAGTTTTAACTCTAAGAAGCCGCCGATAATTGCAACATGTAGCGCCAGATCTAAGCTATCCATACATGTCAAAATTACTGAATTTGGTTGATATTTCATGCAATTATGAATGAGTAAAGCAAGTCATACCCTAGGGAATTTGACATGCATGGAGCAATAAATAGAAGGTAATATGCACACAGATGTTGGCCGGAAAGAAAATAAACATTGCGAGGTTTGAATTTTCTCCACAAGTTTTAACTCTAAGAAGCCGCCGATAATTGCAACATGTAGCGCCAGATCTAAGCTATCCATACATGTCAAAATTACTGAATTTGGTTGATATTTCATGCAATTATGAATGAGTAAAGCAAGTCCATACCCTAGGGAATTTGACAGGCATGGAGCAATAAATAGAAGGTAATATGCACACAGATGTTGGCCGGAAAGAAAATAAACATTGCGAGGTTTGAATTTTCTCCACAAGTTTTAACTCTAAGAAGCCGCCGATAATTGCAACATGTAGCGCCAGATCTAAGCTATCCATACATGTCAAAATTACTGTATTTGGTTGATATTTCATGCAATTATGAATGAGTAAAGCAAGTCCATACCCCAGGGAATTTGACATGCATGGAGCAATAAATAGACGGTAACATGTACACAGATGTTGGCCGGAAAGAAAATAAACATTGCGAGGTTTTAATTTTCTCCACAAGTTTTAACTCTAAGAAGCCGCCGATAATTGCAACATGTAGCGCCAGATCTAAGCTATCCATACATGTCAAAATTACTGAATTTGGTTGATATTTCATGCAATTATGAATGAGTAAAGCAAGTCCATACCCCAGGGAATTTGACATGCATGGAGCAATAAATAGACGGTAACATGTACACAGATGTTGGCCGGAAAGAAAATTAACATTGCGAGGTTTTAATTTTCTCCACAAGTTTTAACTCTAAGAAGCCGCCGATAATTGCAACATGTAGCGCCAGATCTAAGCTATCCATACATGTCAAAATTACTGAATTTGGTTGATATTTCATGCAATTATGAATGAGTAAAGCAAGTCCATACCCCAGGGAATTTGACATGCATGGAGCAATAAATAGACGGTAACATGTACACAGATGTTGGCCGGAAAGTAAATAAACATTGCGAGGTTTGAATTTTCTCCACAAGTTTTAACTCTAAGAAGCCGCCGATAATTGCAACATGTAGCGCCAGATCTAAGCTATCCATACATGTCAAAATTACTGAATTTGGTTGATATTTCATGCAATTATGAATGAGTAAAGCAAGTCATACCCCAGGGAATTTGACAGGCATGGAGCAATAAATAGAAGGTAATATGCACACAGATGTTGGCCGGAAAGAAAATAAACATTGCGAGGTTTGAATTTTCTCCACAAGTTTTAACTCTAAGAAGCCGCCGATAATTGCAACATGTAGCGCCAGATCTAAGCTATCCATACATGTCAAAATTACTGAATTTGGTTGATATTTCATGCAATTATGAATGAGTAAAGCAAGTCATACCCCAGGGAATTTGACAGGCATGGAGCAATAAATAGAAGGTAATATGCACACAGATGTTGGCCGGAAAGAAAATAAACATTGCGAGGTTTGAATTTTCTCCACAAGTTTTAACTCTAAGAAGCCGCCGATAATTGCAACATGTAGCGCCAGATCTAAGCTATCCATACATGTCAAAATTACTGAATTTGGTTGATATTTCATGCAATTATGAATGAGTAAAGCAAGTCCATACCCCAGGGAATTTGACAGGCATGGAGCAATAAATAGAAGGTAATATGCACACAGATGTTGGCCGGAAAGAAAATAAACATTGCGAGGTTTGAATTTTCTCCACACGTTTTAACTCTAAGAAGCCGCCGATAATTGCAACATGTAGCGCCAGATCTAAGCTATCCATACATGTCAAAATTACTGAATTTGGTTGATATTTCATGCAATTATGAATGAGTAAAGCAAGTCCATACCCCAGGGAATTTGACATGCATGGAGCAATAAATAGACGGTAACATGTACACAGATGTTGGCCGGAAAGTAAATAAACATTGCGAGGTTTGAATTTTCTCCACAAGTTTTAACTCTAAGAAGCCGCCGATAATTGCAACATGTAGCGCCAGATCTAAGCTATCCATACATGTCAAAATTACTGAATTTGGTTGATATTTCATGCAATTATGAATGAGTAAAGCAAGTCATACCCTAGGGAATTTGACAGGCATGGAGCAATAAATAGAAGGTAATATGCACACAGATGTTGGCCGGAAAGAAAATAAACATTGCGAGGTTTGAATTTTCTCCACAAGTTTTAACTCTAAGAAGCCGCCGATAATTGCAACATGTAGCGCCAGATCTAAGCTATCCATACATGTCAAAATTACTGAATTTGGTTGATATTTCATGCAATTATGAATGAGTAAAGCAAGTCATACCCTAGGGAATTTGACAGGCATGGAGCAATAAATAGAAGGTAATATGCACACAGATGTTGGCCGGAAAGAAAATAAACATTGCGAGGTTTGAATTTTCTCCACAAGTTTTAACTCTAAGAAGCCGCCGATAATTGCAACATGTAGCGCCAGATCTAAGCTATCCATACATGTCAAAATTACTGAATTTGGTTGATATTTCATGCAATTATGAATGAGTAAAGCAAGTCATACCCTAGGGAATTTGACAGGAATGGAGCAATAAATAGAAGGTAATATGCACACAGATGTTGGCCGGAAAGAAAATAAACATTGCGAGGTTTGAATTTTCTCCACAAGTTTTAACTCTAAGAAGCCGCCGATAATTGCAACATGTAGCGCCAGATCTAAGCTATCCATACATGTCAAAATTACTGAATTTGGTTGATATTTCATGCAATTATGAATGAGTAAAGCAAGTCATACCCTAGGGAATTTGACAGGCATGGAGCAATAAATAGAAGGTAATATGCACACAGATGTTGGCCGGAAAGAAAATAAACATTGCGAGGTTTGAATTTTCTCCACAAGTTTTAACTCTAAGAAGCCGCCGATAATTGCAACATGTAGCGCCAGATCTAAGCTATCCATACATGTCAAAATTACTGAATTTGGTTGATATTTCATGCAATTATGAATGAGTAAAGCAAGTCATACCCTAGGGAATTTGACATGCATGGAGCAATAAATAGAAGGTAATATGCACACAGATGTTGGCCGGAAAGAAAATAAACATTGCGAGGTTTGAATTTTCTCCACAAGTTTTAACTCTAAGAAGCCGCCGATAATTGCAACATGTAGCGCCAGATCTAAGCTATCCATACATGTCAAAATTACTGAATTTGGTTGATATTTCATGCAATTATGAATGAGTAAAGCAAGTCCATACCCTAGGGAATTTGACAGGCATGGAGCAATAAATAGAAGGTAATATGCACACAGATGTTGGCCGGAAAGAAAATAAACATTGCGAGGTTTGAATTTTCTCCACAAGTTTTAACTCTAAGAAGCCGCCGATAATTGCAACATGTAGCGCCAGATCTAAGCTATCCATACATGTCAAAATTACTGTATTTGGTTGATATTTCATGCAATTATGAATGAGTAAAGCAAGTCCATACCCCAGGGAATTTGACATGCATGGAGCAATAAATAGACGGTAACATGTACACAGATGTTGGCCGGAAAGAAAATAAACATTGCGAGGTTTTAATTTTCTTCACAAGTTTTAACTCTAAGAAGCCGCCGATAATTGCAACATGTAGCGCCAGATCTAAGCTATCCATACATGTCAAAATTACTGAATTTGGTTGATATTTCATGCAATTATGAATGAGTAAAGCAAGTCCATACCCCAGGGAATTTGACATGCATGGAGCAATAAATAGACGGTAACATGTACACAGATGTTGGCCGGAAAGAAAATAAACATTGCGAGGTTTTAATTTTCTCCACAAGTTTTAACTCTAAGAAGCCGCCGATAATTGCAACATGTAGCGCCAGATCTAAGCTATCCATACATGTCAAAATTACTGAATTTGGTTGATATTTCATGCAATTATGAATGAGTAAAGCAAGTCCATACCCCAGGGAATTTGACATGCATGGAGCAATAAATAGACGGTAACATGTACACAGATGTTGGCCGGAAAGTAAATAAACATTGCGAGGTTTGAATTTTCTCCACAAGTTTTAACTCTAAGAAGCCGCCGATAATTGCAACATGTAGCGCCAGATCTAAGCTATCCATACATGTCAAAATTACTGTATTTGGTTGATATTTCATGCAATTATGAATGAGTAAAGCAAGTCCATACCCCAGGGAATTTGACATGCATGGAGCAATAAATAGACGGTAACATGTACACAGATGTTGGCCGGAAAGAAAATAAACATTGCGAGGTTTGAATTTTCTCCACAAGTTTTAACTCTAAGAAGCCGCCGATAATTGCAACATGTAGCGCCAGATCTAAGCTATCCATACATGTCAAAATTACTGAATTTGGTTGATATTTCATGCAATTATGAATGAGTAAAGCAAGTCATACCCTAGGGAATTTGACAGGAATGGAGCAATAAATAGAAGGTAATATGCACACAGATGTTGGCCGGAAAGAAAATAAACATTGCGAGGTTTTAATTTTCTCCACAAGTTTTAACTCTAAGAAGCCGCCGATAATTGCAACATGTAGCGCCAGATCTAAGCTATCCATACATGTCAAAATTACTGAATTTGGTTGATATTTCATGCAATTATGAATGAGTAAAGCAAGTCCATACCCCAGGGAATTTGACATGCATGGAGCAATAAATAGACGGTAACATGTACACAGATGTTGGCCGGAAAGAAAATTAACATTGCGAGGTTTTAATTTTCTCCACAAGTTTTAACTCTAAGAAGCCGCCGATAATTGCAACATGTAGCGCCAGATCTAAGCTATCCATACATGTCAAAATTACTGAATTTGGTTGATATTTCATGCAATTATGAATGAGTAAAGCAAGTCCATACCCCAGGGAATTTGACATGCATGGAGCAATAAATAGACGGTAACATGTACACAGATGTTGGCCGGAAAGTAAATAAACATTGCGAGGTTTGAATTTTCTCCACAAGTTTTAACTCTAAGAAGCCGCCGATAATTGCAACATGTAGCGCCAGATCTAAGCTATCCATACATGTCAAAATTACTGAATTTTGTTGATATTTCATGCAGTTATGAATGAGTAAAGCAAGTCATACCCCAGGGAATTTGACAGGCATGGAGCAATAAATAGAAGGTAATATGCACACAGATGTTGGCCGGAAAGAAAATAAACATTGCGAGGTTTGAATTTTCTCCACAAGTTTTAACTCTAAGAAGCCGCCGATAATTGCAACATGTAGCGCCAGATCTAAGCTATCCATACATGTCAAAATTACTGAATTTGGTTGATATTTCATGCAATTATGAATGAGTAAAGCAAGTCATACCCCAGGGAATTTGACAGGCATGGAGCAATAAATAGAAGGTAATATGCACACAGATGTTGGCCGGAAAGAAAATAAACATTGCGAGGTTTGAATTTTCTCCACAAGTTTTAACTCTAAGAAGCCGCCGATAATTGCAACATGTAGCGCCAGATCTAAGCTATCCATACATGTCAAAATTACTGAATTTGGTTGATATTTCATGCAATTATGAATGAGTAAAGCAAGTCCATACCCCAGGGAATTTGACAGGCATGGAGCAATAAATAGAAGGTAATATGCACACAGATGTTGGCCGGAAAGAAAATAAACATTGCGAGGTTTGAATTTTCTCCACACGTTTTAACTCTAAGAAGCCGCCGATAATTGCAACATGTAGCGCCAGATCTAAGCTATCCATACATGTCAAAATTACTGAATTTGGTTGATATTTCATGCAATTATGAATGAGTAAAGCAAGTCCATACCCCAGGGAATTTGACATGCATGGAGCAATAAATAGACGGTAACATGTACACAGATGTTGGCCGGAAAGAAAATAAACATTGCGAGGTTTTAATTTTCTCCACAAGTTTTAACTCTAAGAAGCCGCCGATAATTGCAACATGTAGCGCCAGATCTAAGCTATCCATACATGTCAAAATTACTGAATTTGGTTGATATTTCATGCAATTATGAATGAGTAAAGCAAGTCCATACCCCAGGGAATTTGACATGCATGGAGCAATAAATAGACGGTAACATGTACACAGATGTTGGCCGGAAAGTAAATAAACATTGCGAGGTTTGAATTTTCTCCACAAGTTTTAACTCTAAGAAGCCGCCGATAATTGCAACATGTAGCGCCAGATCTAAGCTATCCATACATGTCAAAATTACTGTATTTGGTTGATATTTCATGCAATTATGAATGAGTAAAGCAAGTCCATACCCCAGGGAATTTGACATGCATGGAGCAATAAATAGACGGTAACATGTACACAGATGTTGGCCGGAAAGAAAATAAACATTGCGAGGTTTGAATTTTCTCCACAAGTTTTAACTCTAAGAAGCCGCCGATAATTGCAACATGTAGCGCCAGATCTAAGCTATCCATACATGTCAAAATTACTGAATTTGGTTGATATTTCATGCAATTATGAATGAGTAAAGCAAGTCATACCCTAGGGAATTTGACAGGAATGGAGCAATAAATAGAAGGTAATATGCACACAGATGTTGGCCGGAAAGAAAATAAACATTGCGAGGTTTTAATTTTCTCCACAAGTTTTAACTCTAAGAAGCCGCCGATAATTGCAACATGTAGCGCCAGATCTAAGCTATCCATACATGTCAAAATTACTGAATTTGGTTGATATTTCATGCAATTATGAATGAGTAAAGCAAGTCCATACCCCAGGGAATTTGACATGCATGGAGCAATAAATAGACGGTAACATGTACACAGATGTTGGCCGGAAAGAAAATTAACATTGCGAGGTTTTAATTTTCTCCACAAGTTTTAACTCTAAGAAGCCGCCGATAATTGCAACATGTAGCGCCAGATCTAAGCTATCCATACATGTCAAAATTACTGAATTTGGTTGATATTTCATGCAATTATGAATGAGTAAAGCAAGTCCATACCCCAGGGAATTTGACATGCATGGAGCAATAAATAGACGGTAACATGTACACAGATGTTGGCCGGAAAGTAAATAAACATTGCGAGGTTTGAATTTTCTCCACAAGTTTTAACTCTAAGAAGCCGCCGATAATTGCAACATGTAGCGCCAGATCTAAGCTATCCATACATGTCAAAATTACTGAATTTTGTTGATATTTCATGCAATTATGAATGAGTAAAGCAAGTCATACCCCAGGGAATTTGACAGGCATGGAGCAATAAATAGAAGGTAATATGCACACAGATGTTGGCCGGAAAGAAAATAAACATTGCGAGGTTTGAATTTTCTCCACAAGTTTTAACTCTAAGAAGCCGCCGATAATTGCAACATGTAGCGCCAGATCTAAGCTATCCATACATGTCAAAATTACTGAATTTGGTTGATATTTCATGCAATTATGAATGAGTAAAGCAAGTCATACCCCAGGGAATTTGACAGGCATGGAGCAATAAATAGAAGGTAATATGCACACAGATGTTGGCCGGAAAGAAAATAAACATTGCGAGGTTTGAATTTTCTCCACAAGTTTTAACTCTAAGAAGCCGCCGATAATTGCAACATGTAGCGCCAGATCTAAGCTATCCATACATGTCAAAATTACTGAATTTGGTTGATATTTCATGCAATTATGAATGAGTAAAGCAAGTCCATACCCCAGGGAATTTGACAGGCATGGAGCAATAAATAGAAGGTAATATGCACACAGATGTTGGCCGGAAAGAAAATAAACATTGCGAGGTTTGAATTTTCTCCACACGTTTTAACTCTAAGAAGCCGCCGATAATTGCAACATGTAGCGCCAGATCTAAGCTATCCATACATGTCAAAATTACTGAATTTGGTTGATATTTCATGCAATTATGAATGAGTAAAGCAAGTCCATACCCCAGGGAATTTGACATGCATGGAGCAATAAATAGACGGTAACATGTACACAGATGTTGGCCGGAAAGTAAATAAACATTGCGAGGTTTGAATTTTCTCCACAAGTTTTAACTCTAAGAAGCCGCCGATAATTGCAACATGTAGCGCCAGATCTAAGCTATCCATACATGTCAAAATTACTGAATTTGGTTGATATTTCATGCAATTATGAATGAGTAAAGCAAGTCATACCCTAGGGAATTTGACAGGCATGGAGCAATAAATAGAAGGTAATATGCACACAGATGTTGGCCGGAAAGAAAATAAACATTGCGAGGTTTGAATTTTCTCCACAAGTTTTAACTCTAAGAAGCCGCCGATAATTGCAACATGTAGCGCCAGATCTAAGCTATCCATACATGTCAAAATTACTGAATTTGGTTGATATTTCATGCAATTATGAATGAGTAAAGCAAGTCATACCCTAGGGAATTTGACAGGAATGGAGCAATAAATAGAAGGTAATATGCACACAGATGTTGGCCGGAAAGAAAATAAACATTGCGAGGTTTGAATTTTCTCCACAAGTTTTAACTCTAAGAAGCCGCCGATAATTGCAACATGTAGCGCCAGATCTAAGCTATCCATACATGTCAAAATTACTGAATTTGGTTGATATTTCATGCAATTATGAATGAGTAAAGCAAGTCATACCCCAGGGAATTTGACAGGCATGGAGCAATAAATAGAAGGTAATATGCACACAGATGTTGGCCGGAAAGAAAATAAACATTGCGAGGTTTGAATTTTCTCCACAAGTTTTAACTCTAAGAAGCCGCCGATAATTGCAACATGTAGCGCCAGATCTAAGCTATCCATACATGTCAAAATTACTGTATTTGGTTGATATTTCATGCAATTATGAATGAGTAAAGCAAGTCCATACCCCAGGGAATTTGACATGCATGGAGCAATAAATAGACGGTAACATGTACACAGATGTTGGCCGGAAAGTAAATAAACATTGCGAGGTTTGAATTTTCTCCACACGTTTTAACTCTAAGAAGCCGCCGATAATTGCAACATGTAGCGCCAGATCTAAGCTATCCATACATGTCAAAATTACTGAATTTGGTTGATATTTCATGCAATTATGAATGAGTAAAGCAAGTCCATACCCCAGGGAATTTGACAGGCATGGAGCAATAAATAGAAGGTAATATGCACACAGATGTTGGCCGGAAAGAAAATAAAATTTGCGAGGTTTGAATTTTCTCCACACGTTTTAACTCTAAGAAGCCGCCGATAATTGCAACATGTAGCGCCAGGTCTAAGCTATCCATACATGTCAAAATTACTGTATTTGGTTGATATTTCATGCAATTATGAATGAGTAAAGCAAGTCCATACCCCAGGGAATTTGACATGCATGGAGCAATAAATAGACGGTAACATGTACACAGATGTTGGCCGGAAAGAAAATAAACATTGCGAGGTTTGAATTTTCTCCACAAGTTTTAACTCTAAGAAGCCGCCGATAATTGCAACATGTAGCGCCAGATCTAAGCTATCCATACATGTCAAAATTACTGAATTTGGTTGATATTTCATGCAATTATGAATGAGTAAAGCAAGTCCATACCCCAGGGAATTTGACAGGCATGGAGCAATAAATAGAAGGTAATATGCACACAGATGTTGGCCGGAAAGAAAATAAACATTGCGAGGTTTGAATTTTCTCCACACGTTTTAACTCTAAGAAGCCGCCGATAATTGCAACATGTAGCGCCAGATCTAAGCTATCCATACATGTCAAAATTACTGAATTTGGTTGATATTTCATGCAATTATGAATGAGTAAAGCAAGTCCATACCCCAGGAAATTTGACATGCATGGAGCAATAAATAGACGGTAACATGTACACAGATGTTGGCCGGAAAGTAAATAAACATTGCGAGGTTTGAATTTTCTCCACAAGTTTTAACTCTAAGAAGCCGCCGATAATTGCAACATGTAGCGCCAGATCTAAGCTATCCATACATGTCAAAATTACTGAATTTGGTTGATATTTCATGCAATTATGAATGAGTAAAGCAAGTCATACCCCAGGGAATTTGACAGGCATGGAGCAATAAATAGAAGGTAATATGCACACAGATGTTGGCCGGAAAGAAAATAAACATTGCGAGGTTTGAATTTTCTCCACAAGTTTTAACTCTAAGAAGCCGCCGATAATTGCAACATGTAGCGCCAGATCTAAGCTATCCATACATGTCAAAATTACTGAATTTGGTTGATATTTCATGCAATTATGAATGAGTAAAGCAAGTCATACCCTAGGGAATTTGACAGGAATGGAGCAATAAATAGAAGGTAATATGCACACAGATGTTGGCCGGAAAGAAAATAAACATTGCGAGGTTTGAATTTTCTCCACAAGTTTTAACTCTAAGAAGCCGCCGATAATTGCAACATGTAGCGCCAGATCTAAGCTATCCATACATGTCAAAATTACTGAATTTGGTTGATATTTCATGCAATTATGAATGAGTAAAGCAAGTCATACCCCAGGGAATTTGACAGGCATGGAGCAATAAATAGAAGGTAATATGCACACAGATGTTGGCCGGAAAGAAAATAAACATTGCGAGGTTTGAATTTTCTCCACAAGTTTTAACTCTAAGAAGCCGCCGATAATTGCAACATGTAGCGCCAGATCTAAGCTATCCATACATGTCAAAATTACTGTATTTGGTTGATATTTCATGCAATTATGAATGAGTAAAGCAAGTCCATACCCCAGGGAATTTGACATGCATGGAGCAATAAATAGACGGTAACATGTACACAGATGTTGGCCGGAAAGTAAATAAACATTGCGAGGTTTGAATTTTCTCCACACGTTTTAACTCTAAGAAGCCGCCGATAATTGCAACATGTAGCGCCAGATCTAAGCTATCCATACATGTCAAAATTACTGAATTTGGTTGATATTTCATGCAATTATGAATGAGTAAAGCAAGTCCATACCCCAGGGAATTTGACAGGCATGGAGCAATAAATAGAAGGTAATATGCACACAGATGTTGGCCGGAAAGAAAATAAACATTGCGAGGTTTGAATTTTCTCCACAAGTTTTAACTCTAAGAAGCCGCCGATAATTGCAACATGTAGCGCCAGATCTAAGCTATCCATACATGTCAAAATTACTGAATTTGGTTGATATTTCATGCAATTATGAATGAGTAAAGCAAGTCATACCCTAGGGAATTTGACAGGAATGGAGCAATAAATAGAAGGTAATATGCACACAGATGTTGGCCGGAAAGAAAATAAACATTGCGAGGTTTGAATTTTCTCCACAAGTTTTAACTCTAAGAAGCCGCCGATAATTGCAACATGTAGCGCCAGATCTAAGCTATCCATACATGTCAAAATTACTGAATTTGGTTGATATTTCATGCAATTATGAATGAGTAAAGCAAGTCCATACCCCAGGGAATTTGACAGGCATGGAGCAATAAATAGAAGGTAATATGCACACAGATGTTGGCCGGAAAGAAAATAAAATTTGCGAGGTTTGAATTTTCTCCACACGTTTTAACTCTAAGAAGCCGCCGATAATTGCAACATGTAGCGCCAGATCTAAGCTATCCATACATGTCAAAATTACTGTATTTGGTTGATATTTCATGCAATTATGAATGAGTAAAGCAAGTCCATACCCCAGGGAATTTGACATGCATGGAGCAATAAATAGACGGTAACATGTACACAGATGTTGGCCGGAAAGAAAATAAACATTGCGAGGTTTGAATTTTCTCCACAAGTTTTAACTCTAAGAAGCCGCCGATAATTGCAACATGTAGCGCCAGATCTAAGCTATCCATACATGTCAAAATTACTGAATTTGGTTGATATTTCATGCAATTATGAATGAGTAAAGCAAGTCCATACCCCAGGGAATTTGACATGCATGGAGCAATAAATAGACGGTAACATGTACACAGATGTTGGCCGGAAAGTAAATAAACATTGCGAGGTTTGAATTTTCTCCACAAGTTTTAACTCTAAGAAGCCGCCGATAATTGCAACATGTAGCGCCAGATCTAAGCTATCCATACATGTCAAAATTACTGAATTTGGTTGATATTTCATGCAATTATGAATGAGTAAAGCAAGTCATACCCCAGGGAATTTGACAGGCATGGAGCAATAAATAGAAGGTAATATGCACACAGATGTTGGCCGGAAAGAAAATAAACATTGCGAGGTTTGAATTTTCTCCACAAGTTTTAACTCTAAGAAGCCGCCGATAATTGCAACATGTAGCGCCAGATCTAAGCTATCCATACATGTCAAAATTACTGAATTTGGTTGATATTTCATGCAATTATGAATGAGTAAAGCAAGTCCATACCCCAGGGAATTTGACAGGCATGGAGCAATAAATAGAAGGTAATATGCACACAGATGTTGGCCGGAAAGAAAATAAACATTGCGAGGTTTGAATTTTCTCCACAAGTTTTAACTCTAAGAAGCCGCCGATAATTGCAACATGTAGCGCCAGATCTAAGCTATCCATACATGTCAAAATTACTGAATTTGGTTGATATTTCATGCAATTATGAATGAGTAAAGCAAGTCCATACCCCAGGGAATTTGACAGGCATGGAGCAATAAATAGAAGGTAATATGCACACAGATGTTGGCCGGAAAGAAAATAAAATTTGCGAGGTTTGAATTTTCTCCACACGTTTTAACTCTAAGAAGCCGCCGATAATTGCAACATGTAGCGCCAGATCTAAGCTATCCATACATGTCAAAATTACTGTATTTGGTTGATATTTCATGCAATTATGAATGAGTAAAGCAAGTCCATACCCCAGGGAATTTGACATGCATGGAGCAATAAATAGACGGTAACATGTACACAGATGTTGGCCGGAAAGAAAATAAACATTGCGAGGTTTGAATTTTCTCCACAAGTTTTAACTCTAAGAAGCCGCCGATAATTGCAACATGTAGCGCCAGATCTAAGCTATCCATACATGTCAAAATTACTGAATTTGGTTGATATTTCATGCAATTATGAATGAGTAAAGCAAGTCCATACCCCAGGGAATTTGACAGGCATGGAGCAATAAATAGAAGGTAATATGCACACAGATGTTGGCCGGAAAGAAAATAAACATTGCGAGGTTTGAATTTTCTCCACACGTTTTAACTCTAAGAAGCCGCCGATAATTGCAACATGTAGCGCCAGATCTAAGCTATCCATACATGTCAAAATTACTGAATTTGGTTGATATTTCATGCAATTATGAATGAGTAAAGCAAGTCCATACCCCAGGGAATTTGACATGCATGGAGCAATAAATAGACGGTAACATGTACACAGATGTTGGCCGGAAAGTAAATAAACATTGCGAGGTTTGAATTTTCTCCACAAGTTTTAACTCTAAGAAGCCGCCGATAATTGCAACATGTAGCGCCAGATCTAAGCTATCCATACATGTCAAAATTACTGAATTTGGTTGATATTTCATGCAATTATGAATGAGTAAAGCAAGTCATACCCCAGGGAATTTGACAGGCATGGAGCAATAAATAGAAGGTAATATGCACACAGATGTTGGCCGGAAAGAAAATAAACATTGCGAGGTTTGAATTTTCTCCACAAGTTTTAACTCTAAGAAGCCGCCGATAATTGCAACATGTAGCGCCAGATCTAAGCTATCCATACATGTCAAAATTACTGAATTTGGTTGATATTTCATGCAATTATGAATGAGTAAAGCAAGTCATACCCTAGGGAATTTGACAGGAATGGAGCAATAAATAGAAGGTAATATGCACACAGATGTTGGCCGGAAAGAAAATAAACATTGCGAGGTTTGAATTTTCTCCACAAGTTTTAACTCTAAGAAGCCGCCGATAATTGCAACATGTAGCGCCAGATCTAAGCTATCCATACATGTCAAAATTACTGAATTTGGTTGATATTTCATGCAATTATGAATGAGTAAAGCAAGTCATACCCCAGGGAATTTGACAGGCATGGAGCAATAAATAGAAGGTAATATGCACACAGATGTTGGCCGGAAAGAAAATAAACATTGCGAGGTTTGAATTTTCTCCACAAGTTTTAACTCTAAGAAGCCGCCGATAATTGCAACATGTAGCGCCAGATCTAAGCTATCCATACATGTCAAAATTACTGTATTTGGTTGATATTTCATGCAATTATGAATGAGTAAAGCAAGTCCATACCCCAGGGAATTTGACATGCATGGAGCAATAAATAGACGGTAACATGTACACAGATGTTGGCCGGAAAGTAAATAAACATTGCGAGGTTTGAATTTTCTCCACACGTTTTAACTCTAAGAAGCCGCCGATAATTGCAACATGTAGCGCCAGATCTAAGCTATCCATACATGTCAAAATTACTGAATTTGGTTGATATTTCATGCAATTATGAATGAGTAAAGCAAGTCCATACCCCAGGGAATTTGACAGGCATGGAGCAATAAATAGAAGGTAATATGCACACAGATGTTGGCCGGAAAGAAAATAAAATTTGCGAGGTTTGAATTTTCTCCACACGTTTTAACTCTAAGAAGCCGCCGATAATTGCAACATGTAGCGCCAGATCTAAGCTATCCATACATGTCAAAATTACTGTATTTGGTTGATATTTCATGCAATTATGAATGAGTAAAGCAAGTCCATACCCCAGGGAATTTGACATGCATGGAGCAATAAATAGACGGTAACATGTACACAGATGTTGGCCGGAAAGAAAATAAACATTGCGAGGTTTGAATTTTCTCCACAAGTTTTAACTCTAAGAAGCCGCCGATAATTGCAACATGTAGCGCCAGATCTAAGCTATCCATACATGTCAAAATTACTGAATTTGGTTGATATTTCATGCAATTATGAATGAGTAAAGCAAGTCCATACCCCAGGGAATTTGACAGGCATGGAGCAATAAATAGAAGGTAATATGCACACAGATGTTGGCCGGAAAGAAAATAAACATTGCGAGGTTTGAATTTTCTCCACAAGTTTTAACTCTAAGAAGCCGCCGATAATTGCAACATGTAGCGCCAGATCTAAGCTATCCATACATGTCAAAATTACTGAATTTGGTTGATATTTCATGCAATTATGAATGAGTAAAGCAAGTCCATACCCCAGGGAATTTGACAGGCATGGAGCAATAAATAGAAGGTAATATGCACACAGATGTTGGCCGGAAAGAAAATAAAATTTGCGAGGTTTGAATTTTCTCCACACGTTTTAACTCTAAGAAGCCGCCGATAATTGCAACATGTAGCGCCAGATCTAAGCTATCCATACATGTCAAAATTACTGTATTTGGTTGATATTTCATGCAATTATGAATGAGTAAAGCAAGTCCATACCCCAGGGAATTTGACATGCATGGAGCAATAAATAGACGGTAACATGTACACAGATGTTGGCCGGAAAGAAAATAAACATTGCGAGGTTTGAATTTTCTCCACAAGTTTTAACTCTAAGAAGCCGCCGATAATTGCAACATGTAGCGCCAGATCTAAGCTATCCATACATGTCAAAATTACTGAATTTGGTTGATATTTCATGCAATTATGAATGAGTAAAGCAAGTCCATACCCCAGGGAATTTGACAGGCATGGAGCAATAAATAGAAGGTAATATGCACACAGATGTTGGCCGGAAAGAAAATAAACATTGCGAGGTTTGAATTTTCTCCACACGTTTTAACTCTAAGAAGCCGCCGATAATTGCAACATGTAGCGCCAGATCTAAGCTATCCATACATGTCAAAATTACTGAATTTGGTTGATATTTCATGCAATTATGAATGAGTAAAGCAAGTCCATACCCCAGGGAATTTGACATGCATGGAGCAATAAATAGACGGTAACATGTACACAGATGTTGGCCGGAAAGTAAATAAACATTGCGAGGTTTGAATTTTCTCCACAAGTTTTAACTCTAAGAAGCCGCCGATAATTGCAACATGTAGCGCCAGATCTAAGCTATCCATACATGTCAAAATTACTGAATTTGGTTGATATTTCATGCAATTATGAATGAGTAAAGCAAGTCATACCCCAGGGAATTTGACAGGCATGGAGCAATAAATAGAAGGTAATATGCACACAGATGTTGGCCGGAAAGAAAATAAACATTGCGAGGTTTGAATTTTCTCCACAAGTTTTAACTCTAAGAAGCCGCCGATAATTGCAACATGTAGCGCCAGATCTAAGCTATCCATACATGTCAAAATTACTGAATTTGGTTGATATTTCATGCAATTATGAATGAGTAAAGCAAGTCATACCCTAGGGAATTTGACAGGAATGGAGCAATAAATAGAAGGTAATATGCACACAGATGTTGGCCGGAAAGAAAATAAACATTGCGAGGTTTGAATTTTCTCCACAAGTTTTAACTCTAAGAAGCCGCCGATAATTGCAACATGTAGCGCCAGATCTAAGCTATCCATACATGTCAAAATTACTGAATTTGGTTGATATTTCATGCAATTATGAATGAGTAAAGCAAGTCATACCCCAGGGAATTTGACAGGCATGGAGCAATAAATAGAAGGTAATATGCACACAGATGTTGGCCGGAAAGAAAATAAACATTGCGAGGTTTGAATTTTCTCCACAAGTTTTAACTCTAAGAAGCCGCCGATAATTGCAACATGTAGCGCCAGATCTAAGCTATCCATACATGTCAAAATTACTGTATTTGGTTGATATTTCATGCAATTATGAATGAGTAAAGCAAGTCCATACCCCAGGGAATTTGACATGCATGGAGCAATAAATAGACGGTAACATGTACACAGATGTTGGCCGGAAAGTAAATAAACATTGCGAGGTTTGAATTTTCTCCACACGTTTTAACTCTAAGAAGCCGCCGATAATTGCAACATGTAGCGCCAGATCTAAGCTATCCATACATGTCAAAATTACTGAATTTGGTTGATATTTCATGCAATTATGAATGAGTAAAGCAAGTCCATACCCCAGGGAATTTGACAGGCATGGAGCAATAAATAGAAGGTAATATGCACACAGATGTTGGCCGGAAAGAAAATAAAATTTGCGAGGTTTGAATTTTCTCCACACGTTTTAACTCTAAGAAGCCGCCGATAATTGCAACATGTAGCGCCAGATCTAAGCTATCCATACATGTCAAAATTACTGTATTTGGTTGATATTTCATGCAATTATGAATGAGTAAAGCAAGTCCATACCCCAGGGAATTTGACATGCATGGAGCAATAAATAGACGGTAACATGTACACAGATGTTGGCCGGAAAGAAAATAAACATTGCGAGGTTTGAATTTTCTCCACAAGTTTTAACTCTAAGAAGCCGCCGATAATTGCAACATGTAGCGCCAGATCTAAGCTATCCATACATGTCAAAATTACTGAATTTGGTTGATATTTCATGCAATTATGAATGAGTAAAGCAAGTCCATACCCCAGGGAATTTGACAGGCATGGAGCAATAAATAGAAGGTAATATGCACACAGATGTTGGCCGGAAAGAAAATAAACATTGCGAGGTTTGAATTTTCTCCACACGTTTTAACTCTAAGAAGCCGCCGATAATTGCAACATGTAGCGCCAGATCTAAGCTATCCATACATGTCAAAATTACTGAATTTGGTTGATATTTCATGCAATTATGAATGAGTAAAGCAAGTCCATACCCCAGGGAATTTGACATGCATGGAGCAATAAATAGACGGTAACATGTACACAGATGTTGGCCGGAAAGTAAATAAACATTGCGAGGTTTGAATTTTCTCCACAAGTTTTAACTCTAAGAAGCCGCCGATAATTGCAACATGTAGCGCCAGATCTAAGCTATCCATACATGTCAAAATTACTGAATTTGGTTGATATTTCATGCAATTATGAATGAGTAAAGCAAGTCATACCCTAGGGAATTTGACAGGCATGGAGCAATAAATAGAAGGTAATATGCACACAGATGTTGGCCGGAAAGAAAATAAACATTGCGAGGTTTGAATTTTCTCCACAAGTTTTAACTCTAAGAAGCCGCCGATAATTGCAACATGTAGCGCCAGATCTAAGCTATCCATACATGTCAAAATTACTGAATTTGGTTGATATTTCATGCAATTATGAATGAGTAAAGCAAGTCATACCCTAGGGAATTTGACAGGAATGGAGCAATAAATAGAAGGTAATATGCACACAGATGTTGGCCGGAAAGAAAATAAACATTGCGAGGTTTGAATTTTCTCCACAAGTTTTAACTCTAAGAAGCCGCCGATAATTGCAACATGTAGCGCCAGATCTAAGCTATCCATACATGTCAAAATTACTGAATTTGGTTGATATTTCATGCAATTATGAATGAGTAAAGCAAGTCATACCCC
Organism: Hippasteria phrygiana; assembly: GCA_037893225.1. Taxonomy (NCBI): domain Eukaryota; kingdom Metazoa; phylum Echinodermata; class Asteroidea; order Valvatida; family Goniasteridae; genus Hippasteria; species Hippasteria phrygiana. Next base: position 89,998 of record JAZGUH010000911.1, read on the forward strand.
AGGGAATTTGACAGGCATGGAGCAATAAATAGAAGGTAATATGCACACAGATGTTGGCCGGAAAGAAAATAAACATTGCGAGGTTTGAATTTTCTCCACAAGTTTTAACTCTAAGAAGCCGCCGATAATTGCAACATGTAGCGCCAGATCTAAGCTATCCATACATGTCAAAATTACTGTATTTGGTTGATATTTCATGCAATTATGAATGAGTAAAGCAAGTCCATACCCCAGGGAATTTGACATGCATGGAGCAATAAATAGACGGTAACATGTACACAGATGTTGGCCGGAAAGTAAATAAACATTGCGAGGTTTGAATTTTCTCCACAAGTTTTAACTCTAAGAAGCCGCCGATAATTGCAACATGTAGCGACAGATCTAAGCTATCCATACATGTCAAAATTACTGAATTTGGTTGATATTTCATGCAATTATGAATGAGTAAAGCAAGTCATACCCTAGGGAATTTGACAGGCATGGAGCAATAAATAGAAGGTAATATGCACACAGATGTTGGCCGGAAAGAAAATAAACATTGCGAGGTTTGAATTTTCTCCACAAGTTTTAACTCTAAGAAGCCGCCGATAATTGCAACATGTAGCGCCAGATCTAAGCTATCCATACATGTCAAAATTACTGAATTTGGTTGATATTTCATGCAATTATGAATGAGTAAAGCAAGTCCATACCCCAGGGAATTTGACAGGCATGGAGCAATAAATAGAAGGTAATATGCACACAGATGTTGGCCGGAAAGAAAATAAACATTGCGAGGTTTGAATTTTCTCCACAAGTTTTAACTCTAAGAAGCCGCCGATAATTGCAACATGTAGCGCCAGATCTAAGCTATCCATACATGTCAAAATTACTGTATTTGGTTGATATTTCATGCAATTATGAATGAGTAAAGCAAGTCCATACCCCAGGGAATTTGACATGCATGGAGCAATAAATAGACGGTAACATGTACACAGATGTTGGCCGGAAAGAAAATAAACATTGCGAGGTTTGAATTTTCTCCACAAGTTTTAACTCTAAGAAGCCGCCGATAATTGCAACATGTAGCGCCAGATCTAAGCTATCCATACATGTCAAAATTACTGAATTTGGTTGATATTTCATGCAATTATGAATGAGTAAAGCAGGTCCATACCCCAGGGAATTTGACATGCATGGAGCAATAAATAGACGGTAACATGTACACAGATGTTGGCCGGAAAGTAAATAAACATTGCGAGGTTTGAATTTTCTCCACAAGTTTTAACTCTAAGAAGCCGCCGATAATTGCAACATGTAGCGCCAGATCTAAGCTATCCATACATGTCAAAATTACTGAATTTGGTTGATATTTCATGCAATTATGAATGAGTAAAGCAAGTCATACCCCAGGGAATTTGACAGGCATGGAGCAATAAATAGAAGGTAATATGCACACAGATGTTGGCCGGAAAGAAAATAAACATTGCGAGGTTTGAATTTTCTCCACAAGTTTTAACTCTAAGAAGCCGCCGATAATTGCAACATGTAGCGCCAGATCTAAGCTATCCATACATGTCAAAATTACTGAATTTGGTTGATATTTCATGCAATTATGAATGAGTAAAGCAAGTCATACCCTAGGGAATTTGACAGGAATGGAGCAATAAATAGAAGGTAATATGCACACAGATGTTGGCCGGAAAGAAAATAAACATTGCGAGGTTTGAATTTTCTCCACAAGTTTTAACTCTAAGAAGCCGCCGATAATTGCAACATGTAGCGCCAGATCTAAGCTATCCATACATGTCAAAATTACTGAATTTGGTTGATATTTCATGCAATTATGAATGAGTAAAGCAAGTCATACCCCAGGGAATTTGACAGGCATGGAGCAATAAATAGAAGGTAATATGCACACAGATGTTGGCCGGAAAGAAAATAAACATTGCGAGGTTTGAATTTTCTCCACAAGTTTTAACTCTAAGAAGCCGCCGATAATTGCAACATGTAGCGCCAGATCTAAGCTATCCATACATGTCAAAATTACTGTATTTGGTTGATATTTCATGCAATTATGAATGAGTAAAGCAAGTCCATACCCCAGGGAATTTGACATGCATGGAGCAATAAATAGACGGTAACATGTACACAGATGTTGGCCGGAAAGTAAATAAACATTGCGAGGTTTGAATTTTCTCCACAAGTTTTAACTCTAAGAAGCCGCCGATAATTGCAACATGTAGCGCCAGATCTAAGCTATCCATACATGTCAAAATTACTGAATTTGGTTGATATTTCATGCAATTATGAATGAGTAAAGCAAGTCATACCCTAGGGAATTTGACAGGCATGGAGCAATAAATAGAAGGTAATATGCACACAGATGTTGGCCGGAAAGAAAATAAACATTGCGAGGTTTGAATTTTCTCCACAAGTTTTAACTCTAAGAAGCCGCCGATAATTGCAACATGTAGCGCCAGATCTAAGCTATCCATACATGTCAAAATTACTGAATTTGGTTGATATTTCATGCAATTATGAATGAGTAAAGCAAGTCCATACCCCAGGGAATTTGACAGGCATGGAGCAATAAATAGAAGGTAATATGCACACAGATGTTGGCCGGAAAGAAAATAAACATTGCGAGGTTTGAATTTTCTCCACACGTTTTAACTCTAAGAAGCCGCCGATAATTGCAACATGTAGCGCCAGATCTAAGCTATCCATACATGTCAAAATTACTGTATTTGGTTGATATTTCATGCAATTATGAATGAGTAAAGCAAGTCCATACCCCAGGGAATTTGACATGCATGGAGCAATAAATAGACGGTAACATGTACACAGATGTTGGCCGGAAAGAAAATAAACATTGCGAGGTTTGAATTTTCTCCACAAGTTTTAACTCTAAGAAGCCGCCGATAATTGCAACATGTAGCGCCAGATCTAAGCTATCCATACATGTCAAAATTACTGAATTTGGTTGATATTTCATGCAATTATGAATGAGTAAAGCAAGTCCATACCCCAGGGAATTTGACATGCATGGAGCAATAAATAGACGGTAACATGTACACAGATGTTGGCCGGAAAGTAAATAAACATTGCGAGGTTTGAATTTTCTCCACAAGTTTTAACTCTAAGAAGCCGCCGATAATTGCAACATGTAGCGCCAGATCTAAGCTATCCATACATGTCAAAATTACTGAATTTGGTTGATATTTCATGCAATTATGAATGAGTAAAGCAAGTCATACCCTAGGGAATTTGACAGGCATGGAGCAATAAATAGAAGGTAATATGCACACAGATGTTGGCCGGAAAGAAAATAAACATTGCGAGGTTTGAATTTTCTCCACAAGTTTTAACTCTAAGAAGCCGCCGATAATTGCAACATGTAGCGCCAGATCTAAGCTATCCATACATGTCAAAATTACTGAATTTGGTTGATATTTCATGCAATTATGAATGAGTAAAGCAAGTCATACCCCAGGGAATTTGACAGGCATGGAGCAATAAATAGAAGGTAATATGCACACAGATGTTGGCCGGAAAGAAAATAAACATTGCGAGGTTTGAATTTTCTCCACAAGTTTTAACTCTAAGAAGCCGCCGATAATTGCAACATGTAGCGCCAGATCTAAGCTATCCATACATGTCAAAATTACTGAATTTGGTTGATATTTCATGCAATTATGAATGAGTAAAGCAAGTCCATACCCCAGGGAATTTAACAGGCATGGAGCAATAAATAGAAGGTAATATGCACACAGATGTTGGCCGGAAAGAAAATAAACATTGCGAGGTTTGAATTTTCTCCACACGTTTTAACTCTAAGAAGCCGCCGATAATTGCAACATGTAGCGCCAGATCTAAGCTATCTATACATGTCAAAATTACTGTATTTGGTTGATATTTCATGCAATTATGAATGAGTAAAGCAAGTCCATACCCCAGGGAATTTGACATGCATGGAGCAATAAATAGACGGTAACATGTACACAGATGTTGGCCGGAAAGAAAATAAACATTGCGAGGTTTGAATTTTCTCCACAAGTTTTAACTCTAAGAAGCCGCCGATAATTGCAACATGTAGCGCCAGATCTAAGCTATCCATACATGTCAAAATTACTGAATTTGGTTGATATTTCATGCAATTATGAATGAGTAAAGCAAGTCCATACCCCAGGGAATTTGACATGCATGGAGCAATAAATAGACGGTAACATGTACACAGATGTTGGCCGGAAAGTAAATAAACATTGCGAGGTTTGAATTTTCTCCACAAGTTTTAACTCTAAGAAGCCGCCGATAATTGCAACATGTAGCGCCAGATCTAAGCTATCCATACATGTCAAAATTACTGAATTTGGTTGATATTTCATGCAATTATGAATGAGTAAAGCAAGTCATACCCTAGGGAATTTGACAGGCATGGAGCAATAAATAGAAGGTAATATGCACACAGATGTTGGCCGGAAAGAAAATAAACATTGCGAGGTTTGAATTTTCTCCACAAGTTTTAACTCTAAGAAGCCGCCGATAATTGCAACATGTAGCGCCAGATCTAAGCTATCCATACATGTCAAAATTACTGAATTTGGTTGATATTTCATGCAATTATGAATGAGTAAAGCAAGTCCATACCCCAGGGAATTTGACATGCATGGAGCAATAAATAGACGGTAACATGTACACAGATGTTGGCCGGAAAGTAAATAAACATTGCGAGGTTTGAATTTTCTCCACAAGTTTTAACTCTAAGAAGCCGCCGATAATTGCAACATGTAGCGCCAGATCTAAGCTATCCATACATGTCAAAATTACTGAATTTGGTTGATATTTCATGCAATTATGAATGAGTAAAGCAAGTCATACCCTAGGGAATTTGACAGGCATGGAGCAATAAATAGAAGGTAATATGCACACAGATGTTGGCCGGAAAGTAAATAAACATTGCGAGGTTTGAATTTTCTCCACAAGTTTTAACTCTAAGAAGCCGCCGATAATTGCAACATGTAGCGCCAGATCTAAGCTATCCATACATGTCAAAATTACTGAATTTGGTTGATATTTCATGCAATTATGAATGAGTAAAGCAAGTCATACCCCAGGGAATTTGACAGGCATGGAGCAATAAATAGAAGGTAATATGCACACAGATGTTGGCCGGAAAGAAAATAAACATTGCGAGGTTTGAATTTTCTCCACAAGTTTTAACTCTAAGAAGCCGCCGATAATTGCAACATGTAGCGCCAGATCTAAGCTATCCATACATGTCAAAATTACTGAATTTGGTTGATATTTCATGCAATTATGAATGAGTAAAGCAAGTCATACCCTAGGGAATTTGACAGGCATGGAGCAATAAATAGAAGGTAATATGCACACAGATGTTGGCCGGAAAGAAAATAAACATTGCGAGGTTTGAATTTTCTCCACAAGTTTTAACTCTAAGAAGCCGCCGATAATTGCAACATGTAGCGCCAGATCTAAGCTATCCATACATGTCAAAATTACTGAATTTGGTTGATATTTCATGCAATTATGAATGAGTAAAGCAAGTCCATACCCCAGGGAATTTGACAGGCATGGAGCAATAAATAGAAGGTAATATGCACACAGATGTTGGCCGGAAAGAAAATAAACATTGCGAGGTTTGAATTTTCTCCACACGTTTTAACTCTAAGAAGCCGCCGATAATTGCAACATGTAGCGCCAGATCTAAGCTATCCATACATGTCAAAATTACTGTATTTGGTTGATATTTCATGCAATTATGAATGAGTAAAGCAAGTCCATACCCCAGGGAATTTGACATGCATGGAGCAATAAATAGACGGTAACATGTACACAGATGTTGGCCGGAAAGAAAATAAACATTGCGAGGTTTGAATTTTCTCCACAAGTTTTAACTCTAAGAAGCCGCCGATAATTGCAACATGTAGCGCCAGATCTAAGCTATCCATACATGTCAAAATTACTGAATTTGGTTGATATTTCATGCAATTATGAATGAGTAAAGCAAGTCCATACCCCAGGGAATTTGACATGCATGGAGCAATAAATAGACGGTAACATGTACACAGATGTTGGCCGGAAAGTAAATAAACATTGCGAGGTTTGAATTTTCTCCACAAGTTTTAACTCTAAGAAGCCGCCGATAATTGCAACATGTAGCGCCAGATCTAAGCTATCCATACATGTCAAAATTACTGAATTTGGTTGATATTTCATGCAATTATGAATGAGTAAAGCAAGTCATACCCTAGGGAATTTGACAGGCATGGAGCAATAAATAGAAGGTAATATGCACACAGATGTTGGCCGGAAAGAAAATAAACATTGCGAGGTTTGAATTTTCTCCACAAGTTTTAACTCTAAGAAGCCGCCGATAATTGCAACATGTAGCGCCAGATCTAAGCTATCCATACATGTCAAAATTACTGAATTTGGTTGATATTTCATGCAATTATGAATGAGTAAAGCAAGTCCATACCCCAGGGAATTTGACAGGCATGGAGCAATAAATAGAAGGTAATATGCACACAGATGTTGGCCGGAAAGAAAATAAACATTGCGAGGTTTGAATTTTCTCCACACGTTTTAACTCTAAGAAGCCGCCGATAATTGCAACATGTAGCGCCAGATCTAAGCTATCTATACATGTCAAAATTACTGTATTTGGTTGATATTTCATGCAATTATGAATGAGTAAAGCAAGTCCATACCCCAGGGAATTTGACATGCATGGAGCAATAAATAGACGGTAACATGTACACAGATGTTGGCCGGAAAGAAAATAAACATTGCGAGGTTTGAATTTTCTCCACAAGTTTTAACTCTAAGAAGCCGCCGATAATTGCAACATGTAGCGCCAGATCTAAGCTATCCATACATGTCAAAATTACTGAATTTGGTTGATATTTCATGCAATTATGAATGAGTAAAGCAAGTCCATACCCCAGGGAATTTGACATGCATGGAGCAATAAATAGACGGTAACATGTACACAGATGTTGGCCGGAAAGTAAATAAACATTGCGAGGTTTGAATTTTCTCCACAAGTTTTAACTCTAAGAAGCCGCCGATAATTGCAACATGTAGCGCCAGATCTAAGCTATCCATACATGTCAAAATTACTGAATTTGGTTGATATTTCATGCAATTATGAATGAGTAAAGCAAGTCATACCCTAGGGAATTTGACAGGCATGGAGCAATAAATAGAAGGTAATATGCACACAGATGTTGGCCGGAAAGAAAATAAACATTGCGAGGTTTGAATTTTCTCCACAAGTTTTAACTCTAAGAAGCCGCCGATAATTGCAACATGTAGCGCCAGATCTAAGCTATCCATACATGCCAAAATTACTGAATTTGGTTGATATTTCATGCAATTATGAATGAGTAAAGCAAGTCCATACCCCAGGGAATTTGACATGCATGGAGCAATAAATAGACGGTAACATGTACACAGATGTTGGCCGGAAAGTAAATAAACATTGCGAGGTTTGAATTTTCTCCACAAGTTTTAACTCTAAGAAGCCGCCGATAATTGCAACATGTAGCGCCAGATCTAAGCTATCCATACATGTCAAAATTACTGAATTTGGTTGATATTTCATGCAATTATGAATGAGTAAAGCAAGTCATACCCTAGGGAATTTGACAGGCATGGAGCAATAAATAGAAGGTAATATGCACACAGATGTTGGCCGGAAAGTAAATAAACATTGCGAGGTTTGAATTTTCTCCACAAGTTTTAACTCTAAGAAGCCGCCGATAATTGCAACATGTAGCGCCAGATCTAAGCTATCCATACATGTCAAAATTACTGAATTTGGTTGATATTTCATGCAATTATGAATGAGTAAAGCAAGTCATACCCCAGGGAATTTGACAGGCATGGAGCAATAAATAGAAGGTAATATGCACACAGATGTTGGCCGGAAAGAAAATAAACATTGCGAGGTTTGAATTTTCTCCACAAGTTTTAACTCTAAGAAGCCGCCGATAATTGCAACATGTAGCGCCAGATCTAAGCTATCCATACATGTCAAAATTACTGAATTTGGTTGATATTTCATGCAATTATGAATGAGTAAAGCAAGTCCATACCCCAGGGAATTTGACAGGCATGGAGCAATAAATAGAAGGTAATATGCACACAGATGTTGGCCGGAAAGAAAATAAACATTGCGAGGTTTGAATTTTCTCCACAAGTTTTAACTCTAAGAAGCCGCCGATAATTGCAACATGTAGCGCCAGATCTAAGCTATCCATACATGTCAAAATTACTGTATTTGGTTGATATTTCATGCAATTATGAATGAGTAAAGCAAGTCCATACCCCAGGGAATTTGACATGCATGGAGCAATAAATAGACGGTAACATGTACACAGATGTTGGCCGGAAAGAAAATAAACATTGCGAGGTTTTAATTTTCTCCACAAGTTTTAACTCTAAGAAGCCGCCGATAATTGCAACATGTAGCGCCAGATCTAAGCTATCCATACATGTCAAAATTACTGAATTTGGTTGATATTTCATGCAATTATGAATGAGTAAAGCAAGTCATACCCTAGGGAATTTGACATGCATGGAGCAATAAATAGAAGGTAATATGCACACAGATGTTGGCTGGAAAGAAAATAAACATTGCGAGGTTTGAATTTTCTCCACAAGTTTTAACTCTAAGAAGCCGCCGATAATTGCAACATGTAGCGCCAGATCTAAGCTATCCATACATGTCAAAATTACTGAATTTGGTTGATATTTCATGCAATTATGAATGAGTAAAGCAAGTCATACCCTAGGGAATTTGACAGGCATGGAGCAATAAATAGAAGGTAATATGCACACAGATGTTGGCCGGAAAGAAAATAAACATTGCGAGGTTTGAATTTTCTCCACAAGTTTTAACTCTAAGAAGCCGCCGATAATTGCAACATGTAGCGCCAGATCTAAGCTATCCATACATGTCAAAATTACTGAATTTGGTTGATATTTCATGCAATTATGAATGAGTAAAGCAAGTCATACCCCAGGGAATTTGACAGGCATGGAGCAATAAATAGAAGGTAATATGCACACAGATGTTGGCCGGAAAGAAAATAAACATTGCGAGGTTTGAATTTTCTCCACAAGTTTTAACTCTAAGAAGCCGCCGATAATTGCAACATGTAGCGCCAGATCTAAGCTATCCATACATGTCAAAATTACTGTATTTGGTTGATATTTCATGCAATTATGAATGAGTAAAGCAAGTCCATACCCCAGGGAATTTGACAGGCATGGAGCAATAAATAGAAGGTAATATGCACACAGATGTTGGCCGGAAAGAAAATAAACATTGCGAGGTTTGAATTTTCTCCACAAGTTTTAACTCTAAGAAGCCGCCGATAATTGCAACATGTAGCGCCAGATCTAAGCTATCCATACATGTCAAAATTACTGAATTTGGTTGATATTTCATGCAATTATGAATGAGTAAAGCAAGTCCATACCCCAGGGAATTTGACATGCATGGAGCAATAAATAGACGGTAACATGTACACAGATGTTGGCCGGAAAGTAAATAAACATTGCGAGGTTTGAATTTTCTCCACAAGTTTTAACTCTAAGAAGCCGCCGATAATTGCAACATGTAGCGCCAGATCTAAGCTATCCATACATGTCAAAATTACTGAATTTGGTTGATATTTCATGCAATTATGAATGAGTAAAGCAAGTCATACCCTAGGGAATTTGACAGGCATGGAGCAATAAATAGAAGGTAATATGCACACAGATGTTGGCCGGAAAGAAAATAAACATTGCGAGGTTTGAATTTTCTCCACAAGTTTTAACTCTAAGAAGCCGCCGATAATTGCAACATGTAGCGCCAGATCTAAGCTATCCATACATGTCAAAATTACTGAATTTGGTTGATATTTCATGCAATTATGAATGAGTAAAGCAAGTCATACCCCAGGGAATTTGACAGGCATGGAGCAATAAATAGAAGGTAATATGCACACAGATGTTGGCCGGAAAGAAAATAAACATTGCGAGGTTTGAATTTTCTCCACAAGTTTTAACTCTAAGAAGCCGCCGATAATTGCAACATGTAGCGCCAGATCTAAGCTATCCATACATGTCAAAATTACTGAATTTGGTTGATATTTCATGCAATTATGAATGAGTAAAGCAAGTCCATACCCCAGGGAATTTGACAGGCATGGAGCAATAAATAGAAGGTAATATGCACACAGATGTTGGCCGGAAAGAAAATAAACATTGCGAGGTTTGAATTTTCTCCACACGTTTTAACTCTAAGAAGCCGCCGATAATTGCAACATGTAGCGCCAGATCTAAGCTATCTATACATGTCAAAATTACTGTATTTGGTTGATATTTCATGCAATTATGAATGAGTAAAGCAAGTCCATACCCCAGGGAATTTGACATGCATGGAGCAATAAATAGACGGTAACATGTACACAGATGTTGGCCGGAAAGAAAATAAACATTGCGAGGTTTGAATTTTCTCCACAAGTTTTAACTCTAAGAAGCCGCCGATAATTGCAACATGTAGCGCCAGATCTAAGCTATCCATACATGTCAAAATTACTGAATTTGGTTGATATTTCATGCAATTATGAATGAGTAAAGCAAGTCCATACCCCAGGGAATTTGACATGCATGGAGCAATAAATAGACGGTAACATGTACACAGATGTTGGCCGGAAAGTAAATAAACATTGCGAGGTTTGAATTTTCTCCACAAGTTTTAACTCTAAGAAGCCGCCGATAATTGCAACATGTAGCGCCAGATCTAAGCTATCCATACATGTCAAAATTACTGAATTTGGTTGATATTTCATGCAATTATGAATGAGTAAAGCAAGTCATACCCTAGGGAATTTGACAGGCATGGAGCAATAAATAGAAGGTAATATGCACACAGATGTTGGCCGGAAAGAAAATAAACATTGCGAGGTTTGAATTTTCTCCACAAGTTTTAACTCTAAGAAGCCGCCGATAATTGCAACATGTAGCGCCAGATCTAAGCTATCCATACATGCCAAAATTACTGAATTTGGTTGATATTTCATGCAATTATGAATGAGTAAAGCAAGTCCATACCCCAGGGAATTTGACATGCATGGAGCAATAAATAGACGGTAACATGTACACAGATGTTGGCCGGAAAGTAAATAAACATTGCGAGGTTTGAATTTTCTCCACAAGTTTTAACTCTAAGAAGCCGCCGATAATTGCAACATGTAGCGCCAGATCTAAGCTATCCATACATGTCAAAATTACTGAATTTGGTTGATATTTCATGCAATTATGAATGAGTAAAGCAAGTCATACCCTAGGGAATTTGACAGGCATGGAGCAATAAATAGAAGGTAATATGCACACAGATGTTGGCCGGAAAGTAAATAAACATTGCGAGGTTTGAATTTTCTCCACAAGTTTTAACTCTAAGAAGCCGCCGATAATTGCAACATGTAGCGCCAGATCTAAGCTATCCATACATGTCAAAATTACTGAATTTGGTTGATATTTCATGCAATTATGAATGAGTAAAGCAAGTCATACCCCAGGGAATTTGACAGGCATGGAGCAATAAATAGAAGGTAATATGCACACAGATGTTGGCCGGAAAGAAAATAAACATTGCGAGGTTTGAATTTTCTCCACAAGTTTTAACTCTAAGAAGCCGCCGATAATTGCAACATGTAGCGCCAGATCTAAGCTATCCATACATGTCAAAATTACTGAATTTGGTTGATATTTCATGCAATTATGAATGAGTAAAGCAAGTCCATACCCCAGGGAATTTGACAGGCATGGAGCAATAAATAGAAGGTAATATGCACACAGATGTTGGCCGGAAAGAAAATAAACATTGCGAGGTTTTAATTTTCTCCACAAGTTTTAACTCTAAGAAGCCGCCGATAATTGCAACATGTAGCGCCAGATCTAAGCTATCCATACATGTCAAAATTACTGAATTTGGTTGATATTTCATGCAATTATGAATGAGTAAAGCAAGTCATACCCTAGGGAATTTGACATGCATGGAGCAATAAATAGAAGGTAATATGCACACAGATGTTGGCTGGAAAGAAAATAAACATTGCGAGGTTTGAATTTTCTCCACAAGTTTTAACTCTAAGAAGCCGCCGATAATTGCAACATGTAGCGCCAGATCTAAGCTATCCATACATGTCAAAATTACTGAATTTGGTTGATATTTCATGCAATTATGAATGAGTAAAGCAAGTCATACCCTAGGGAATTTGACAGGCATGGAGCAATAAATAGAAGGTAATATGCACACAGATGTTGGCCGGAAAGAAAATAAACATTGCGAGGTTTGAATTTTCTCCACAAGTTTTAACTCTAAGAAGCCGCCGATAATTGCAACATGTAGCGCCAGATCTAAGCTATCCATACATGTCAAAATTACTGAATTTGGTTGATATTTCATGCAATTATGAATGAGTAAAGCAAGTCATACCCCAGGGAATTTGACAGGCATGGAGCAATAAATAGAAGGTAATATGCACACAGATGTTGGCCGGAAAGAAAATAAACATTGCGAGGTTTGAATTTTCTCCACAAGTTTTAACTCTAAGAAGCCGCCGATAATTGCAACATGTAGCGCCAGATCTAAGCTATCCATACATGTCAAAATTACTGTATTTGGTTGATATTTCATGCAATTATGAATGAGTAAAGCAAGTCCATACCCCAGGGAATTTGACAGGCATGGAGCAATAAATAGAAGGTAATATGCACACAGATGTTGGCCGGAAAGAAAATAAACATTGCGAGGTTTGAATTTTCTCCACAAGTTTTAACTCTAAGAAGCCGCCGATAATTGCAACATGTAGCGCCAGATCTAAGCTATCCATACATGTCAAAATTACTGAATTTGGTTGATATTTCATGCAATTATGAATGAGTAAAGCAAGTCCATACCCCAGGGAATTTGACATGCATGGAGCAATAAATAGACGGTAACATGTACACAGATGTTGGCCGGAAAGTAAATAAACATTGCGAGGTTTGAATTTTCTCCACAAGTTTTAACTCTAAGAAGCCGCCGATAATTGCAACATGTAGCGCCAGATCTAAGCTATCCATACATGTCAAAATTACTGAATTTGGTTGATATTTCATGCAATTATGAATGAGTAAAGCAAGTCATACCCTAGGGAATTTGACAGGCATGGAGCAATAAATAGAAGGTAATATGCACACAGATGTTGGCCGGAAAGAAAATAAACATTGCGAGGTTTGAATTTTCTCCACAAGTTTTAACTCTAAGAAGCCGCCGATAATTGCAACATGTAGCGCCAGATCTAAGCTATCCATACATGTCAAAATTACTGAATTTGGTTGATATTTCATGCAATTATGAATGAGTAAAGCAAGTCATACCCCAGGGAATTTGACAGGCATGGAGCAATAAATAGAAGGTAATATGCACACAGATGTTGGCCGGAAAGAAAATAAACATTGCGAGGTTTGAATTTTCTCCACAAGTTTTAACTCTAAGAAGCCGCCGATAATTGCAACATGTAGCGCCAGATCTAAGCTATCCATACATGTCAAAATTACTGAATTTGGTTGATATTTCATGCAATTATGAATGAGTAAAGCAAGTCCATACCCCAGGGAATTTGACAGGCATGGAGCAATAAATAGAAGGTAATATGCACACAGATGTTGGCCGGAAAGAAAATAAACATTGCGAGGTTTGAATTTTCTCCACACGTTTTAACTCTAAGAAGCCGCCGATAATTGCAACATGTAGCGCCAGATCTAAGCTATCTATACATGTCAAAATTACTGTATTTGGTTGATATTTCATGCAATTATGAATGAGTAAAGCAAGTCCATACCCCAGGGAATTTGACATGCATGGAGCAATAAATAGACGGTAACATGTACACAGATGTTGGCCGGAAAGAAAATAAACATTGCGAGGTTTGAATTTTCTCCACAAGTTTTAACTCTAAGAAGCCGCCGATAATTGCAACATGTAGCGCCAGATCTAAGCTATCCATACATGTCAAAATTACTGAATTTGGTTGATATTTCATGCAATTATGAATGAGTAAAGCAAGTCCATACCCCAGGGAATTTGACATGCATGGAGCAATAAATAGACGGTAACATGTACACAGATGTTGGCCGGAAAGTAAATAAACATTGCGAGGTTTGAATTTTCTCCACAAGTTTTAACTCTAAGAAGCCGCCGATAATTGCAACATGTAGCGCCAGATCTAAGCTATCCATACATGTCAAAATTACTGAATTTGGTTGATATTTCATGCAATTATGAATGAGTAAAGCAAGTCATACCCTAGGGAATTTGACAGGCATGGAGCAATAAATAGAAGGTAATATGCACACAGATGTTGGCCGGAAAGAAAATAAACATTGCGAGGTTTGAATTTTCTCCACAAGTTTTAACTCTAAGAAGCCGCCGATAATTGCAACATGTAGCGCCAGATCTAAGCTATCCATACATGCCAAAATTACTGAATTTGGTTGATATTTCATGCAATTATGAATGAGTAAAGCAAGTCCATACCCCAGGGAATTTGACATGCATGGAGCAATAAATAGACGGTAACATGTACACAGATGTTGGCCGGAAAGTAAATAAACATTGCGAGGTTTGAATTTTCTCCACAAGTTTTAACTCTAAGAAGCCGCCGATAATTGCAACATGTAGCGCCAGATCTAAGCTATCCATACATGTCAAAATTACTGAATTTGGTTGATATTTCATGCAATTATGAATGAGTAAAGCAAGTCATACCCTAGGGAATTTGACAGGCATGGAGCAATAAATAGAAGGTAATATGCACACAGATGTTGGCCGGAAAGTAAATAAACATTGCGAGGTTTGAATTTTCTCCACAAGTTTTAACTCTAAGAAGCCGCCGATAATTGCAACATGTAGCGCCAGATCTAAGCTATCCATACATGTCAAAATTACTGAATTTGGTTGATATTTCATGCAATTATGAATGAGTAAAGCAAGTCATACCCCAGGGAATTTGACAGGCATGGAGCAATAAATAGAAGGTAATATGCACACAGATGTTGGCCGGAAAGAAAATAAACATTGCGAGGTTTGAATTTTCTCCACAAGTTTTAACTCTAAGAAGCCGCCGATAATTGC
Organism: Hippasteria phrygiana; assembly: GCA_037893225.1. Classification (NCBI taxonomy): domain Eukaryota; kingdom Metazoa; phylum Echinodermata; class Asteroidea; order Valvatida; family Goniasteridae; genus Hippasteria; species Hippasteria phrygiana. The sequence continues at coordinate 105,179 of JAZGUH010000911.1, forward strand.
AACATGTAGCGCCAGATCTAAGCTATCCATACATGTCAAAATTACTGAATTTGGTTGATATTTCATGCAATTATGAATGAGTAAAGCAAGTCCATACCCCAGGGAATTTGACAGGCATGGAGCAATAAATAGAAGGTAATATGCACACAGATGTTGGCCGGAAAGAAAATAAACATTGCGAGGTTTGAATTTTCTCCACAAGTTTTAACTCTAAGAAGCCGCCGATAATTGCAACATGTAGCGCCAGATCTAAGCTATCCATACATGTCAAAATTACTGAATTTGGTTGATATTTCATGCAATTATGAATGAGTAAAGCAAGTCATACCCTAGGGAATTTGACATGCATGGAGCAATAAATAGAAGGTAATATGCACACAGATGTTGGCTGGAAAGAAAATAAACATTGCGAGGTTTGAATTTTCTCCACAAGTTTTAACTCTAAGAAGCCGCCGATAATTGCAACATGTAGCGCCAGATCTAAGCTATCCATACATGTCAAAATTACTGAATTTGGTTGATATTTCATGCAATTATGAATGAGTAAAGCAAGTCATACCCTAGGGAATTTGACAGGCATGGAGCAATAAATAGAAGGTAATATGCACACAGATGTTGGCCGGAAAGAAAATAAACATTGCGAGGTTTGAATTTTCTCCACAAGTTTTAACTCTAAGAAGCCGCCGATAATTGCAACATGTAGCGCCAGATCTAAGCTATCCATACATGTCAAAATTACTGAATTTGGTTGATATTTCATGCAATTATGAATGAGTAAAGCAAGTCATACCCCAGGGAATTTGACAGGCATGGAGCAATAAATAGAAGGTAATATGCACACAGATGTTGGCCGGAAAGAAAATAAACATTGCGAGGTTTGAATTTTCTCCACAAGTTTTAACTCTAAGAAGCCGCCGATAATTGCAACATGTAGCGCCAGATCTAAGCTATCCATACATGTCAAAATTACTGAATTTGGTTGATATTTCATGCAATTATGAATGAGTAAAGCAAGTCCATACCCCAGGGAATTTGACAGGCATGGAGCAATAAATAGAAGGTAATATGCACACAGATGTTGGCCGGAAAGAAAATAAACATTGCGAGGTTTGAATTTTCTCCACACGTTTTAACTCTAAGAAGCCGCCGATAATTGCAACATGTAGCGCCAGATCTAAGCTATCTATACATGTCAAAATTACTGTATTTGGTTGATATTTCATGCAATTATGAATGAGTAAAGCAAGTCATACCCTAGGGAATTTGACATGCATGGAGCAATAAATAGAAGGTAATATGCACACAGATGTTGGCTGGAAAGAAAATAAACATTGCGAGGTTTGAATTTTCTCCACAAGTTTTAACTCTAAGAAGCCGCCGATAATTGCAACATGTAGCGCCAGATCTAAGCTATCCATACATGTCAAAATTACTGTATTTGGTTGATATTTCATGCAATTATGAATGAGTAAAGCAAGTCCATACCCCAGGGAATTTGACATGCATGGAGCAATAAATAGACGGTAACATGTACACAGATGTTGGCCGGAAAGAAAATAAACATTGCGAGGTTTGAATTTTCTCCACAAGTTTTAACTCTAAGAAGCCGCCGATAATTGCAACATGTAGCGCCAGATCTAAGCTATCCATACATGTCAAAATTACTGAATTTGGTTGATATTTCATGCAATTATGAATGAGTAAAGCAAGTCCATACCCCAGGGAATTTGACATGCATGGAGCAATAAATAGACGGTAACATGTACACAGATGTTGGCCGGAAAGTAAATAAACATTGCGAGGTTTGAATTTTCTCCACAAGTTTTAACTCTAAGAAGCCGCCGATAATTGCAACATGTAGCGCCAGATCTAAGCTATCCATACATGTCAAAATTACTGAATTTGGTTGATATTTCATGCAATTATGAATGAGTAAAGCAAGTCATACCCTAGGGAATTTGACAGGCATGGAGCAATAAATAGAAGGTAATATGCACACAGATGTTGGCCGGAAAGTAAATAAACATTGCGAGGTTTGAATTTTCTCCACAAGTTTTAACTCTAAGAAGCCGCCGATAATTGCAACATGTAGCGCCAGATCTAAGCTATCCATACATGCCAAAATTACTGAATTTGGTTGATATTTCATGCAATTATGAATGAGTAAAGCAAGTCCATACCCCAGGGAATTTGACATGCATGGAGCAATAAATAGACGGTAACATGTACACAGATGTTGGCCGGAAAGTAAATAAACATTGCGAGGTTTGAATTTTCTCCACAAGTTTTAACTCTAAGAAGCCGCCGATAATTGCAACATGTAGCGCCAGATCTAAGCTATCCATACATGTCAAAATAACTGAATTTGGTTGATATTTCATGCAATTATGAATGAGTAAAGCAAGTCATACCCTAGGGAATTTGACAGGCATGGAGCAATAAATAGAAGGTAATATGCACACAGATGTTGGCCGGAAAGTAAATAAACATTGCGAGGTTTGAATTTTCTCCACAAGTTTTAACTCTAAGAAGCCGCCGATAATTGCAACATGTAGCGCCAGATCTAAGCTATCCATACATGTCAAAATTACTGAATTTGGTTGATATTTCATGCAATTATGAATGAGTAAAGCAAGTCATACCCCAGGGAATTTGACAGGCATGGAGCAATAAATAGAAGGTAATATGCACACAGATGTTGGCCGGAAAGAAAATAAACATTGCGAGGTTTGAATTTTCTCCACAAGTTTTAACTCTAAGAAGCCGCCGATAATTGCAACATGTAGCGCCAGATCTAAGCTATCCATACATGTCAAAATTACTGAATTTGGTTGATATTTCATGCAATTATGAATGAGTAAAGCAAGTCCATACCCCAGGGAATTTGACAGGCATGGAGCAATAAATAGAAGGTAATATGCACACAGATGTTGGCCGGAAAGAAAATAAACATTGCGAGGTTTGAATTTTCTCCACAAGTTTTAACTCTAAGAAGCCGCCGATAATTGCAACATGTAGCGCCAGATCTAAGCTATCCATACATGTCAAAATTACTGTATTTGGTTGATATTTCATGCAATTATGAATGAGTAAAGCAAGTCCATACCCCAGGGAATTTGACATGCATGGAGCAATAAATAGACGGTAACATGTACACAGATGTTGGCCGGAAAGAAAATAAACATTGCGAGGTTTTAATTTTCTCCACAAGTTTTAACTCTAAGAAGCCGCCGATAATTGCAACATGTAGCGCCAGATCTAAGCTATCCATACATGTCAAAATTACTGAATTTGGTTGATATTTCATGCAATTATGAATGAGTAAAGCAAGTCATACCCTAGGGAATTTGACATGCATGGAGCAATAAATAGAAGGTAATATGCACACAGATGTTGGCTGGAAAGAAAATAAACATTGCGAGGTTTGAATTTTCTCCACAAGTTTTAACTCTAAGAAGCCGCCGATAATTGCAACATGTAGCGCCAGATCTAAGCTATCCATACATGTCAAAATTACTGTATTTGGTTGATATTTCATGCAATTATGAATGAGTAAAGCAAGTCCATACCCCAGGGAATTTGACATGCATGGAGCAATAAATAGACGGTAACATGTACACAGATGTTGGCCGGAAAGAAAATAAACATTGCGAGGTTTGAATTTTCTCCACAAGTTTTAACTCTAAGAAGCCGCCGATAATTGCAACATGTAGCGCCAGATCTAAGCTATCCATACATGTCAAAATTACTGAATTTGGTTGATATTTCATGCAATTATGAATGAGTAAAGCAAGTCCATACCCCAGGGAATTTGACATGCATGGAGCAATAAATAGACGGTAACATGTACACAGATGTTGGCCGGAAAGTAAATAAACATTGCGAGGTTTGAATTTTCTCCACAAGTTTTAACTCTAAGAAGCCGCCGATAATTGCAACATGTAGCGCCAGATCTAAGCTATCCATACATGTCAAAATTACTGAATTTGGTTGATATTTCATGCAATTATGAATGAGTAAAGCAAGTCATACCCTAGGGAATTTGACAGGCATGGAGCAATAAATAGAAGGTAATATGCACACAGATGTTGGCCGGAAAGTAAATAAACATTGCGAGGTTTGAATTTTCTCCACAAGTTTTAACTCTAAGAAGCCGCCGATAATTGCAACATGTAGCGCCAGATCTAAGCTATCCATACATGTCAAAATTACTGAATTTGGTTGATATTTCATGCAATTATGAATGAGTAAAGCAAGTCCATACCCCAGGGAATTTGACAGGCATGGAGCAATAAATAGAAGGTAATATGCACACAGATGTTGGCCGGAAAGAAAATAAACATTGCGAGGTTTGAATTTTCTCCACAAGTTTTAACTCTAAGAAGCCGCCGATAATTGCAACATGTAGCGCCAGATCTAAGCTATCCATACATGTCAAAATTACTGTATTTGGTTGATATTTCATGCAATTATGAATGAGTAAAGCAAGTCCATACCCCAGGGAATTTGACATGCATGGAGCAATAAATAGACGGTAACATGTACACAGATGTTGGCCGGAAAGAAAATAAACATTGCGAGGTTTTAATTTTCTCCACAAGTGTTAACTCTAAGAAGCCGCCGATAATTGCAACATGTAGCGCCAGATCTAAGCTATCCATACATGTCAAAATTACTGAATTTGGTTGATATTTCATGCAATTATGAATGAGTAAAGCAAGTCATACCCTAGGGAATTTGACATGCATGGAGCAATAAATAGAAGGTAATATGCACACAGATGTTGGCCGGAAAGAAAATAAACATTGCGAGGTTTTAATTTTCTCCACAAGTTTTAACTCTAAGAAGCCGCCGATAATTGCAACATGTAGCGCCAGATCTAAGCTATCCATACATGTCAAAATTACTGAATTTGGTTGATATTTCATGCAATTATGAATGAGTAAAGCAAGTCCATACCCCAGGGAATTTGACAGGCATGGAGCAATAAATAGAAGGTAATATGCACACAGATGTTGGCCGGAAAGAAAATAAACATTGCGAGGTTTGAATTTTCTCCACAAGTTTTAACTCTAAGAAGCCGCCGATAATTGCAACATGTAGCGCCAGATCTAAGCTATCCATACATGTCAAAATTACTGAATTTGGTTGATATTTCATGCAATTATGAATGAGTAAAGCAAGTCCATACCCCAGGGAATTTGACAGGCATGGAGCAATAAATAGAAGGTAATATGCACACAGATGTTGGCCGGAAAGAAAATAAACATTGCGAGGTTTGAATTTTCTCCACAAGTTTTAACTCTAAGAAGCCGCCGATAATTGCAACATGTAGCGCCAGATCTAAGCTATCCATACATGTCAAAATTACTGAATTTGGTTGATATTTCATGCAATTATGAATGAGTAAAGCAAGTCATACCCTAGGGAATTTGACATGCATGGAGCAATAAATAGAAGGTAATATGCACACAGATGTTGGCTGGAAAGAAAATAAACATTGCGAGGTTTGAATTTTCTCCACAAGTTTTAACTCTAAGAAGCCGCCGATAATTGCAACATGTAGCGCCAGATCTAAGCTATCCATACATGTCAAAATTACTGTATTTGGTTGATATTTCATGCAATTATGAATGAGTAAAGCAAGTCCATACCCCAGGGAATTTGACATGCATGGAGCAATAAATAGACGGTAACATGTACACAGATGTTGGCCGGAAAGAAAATAAACATTGCGAGGTTTGAATTTTCTCCACAAGTTTTAACTCTAAGAAGCCGCCGATAATTGCAACATGTAGCGCCAGATCTAAGCTATCCATACATGTCAAAATTACTGAATTTGGTTGATATTTCATGCAATTATGAATGAGTAAAGCAAGTCCATACCCCAGGGAATTTGACATGCATGGAGCAATAAATAGACGGTAACATGTACACAGATGTTGGCCGGAAAGTAAATAAACATTGCGAGGTTTGAATTTTCTCCACAAGTTTTAACTCTAAGAAGCCGCCGATAATTGCAACATGTAGCGCCAGATCTAAGCTATCCATACATGTCAAAATTACTGAATTTGGTTGATATTTCATGCAATTATGAATGAGTAAAGCAAGTCATACCCTAGGGAATTTGACAGGCATGGAGCAATAAATAGAAGGTAATATGCACACAGATGTTGGCCGGAAAGTAAATAAACATTGCGAGGTTTGAATTTTCTCCACAAGTTTTAACTCTAAGAAGCCGCCGATAATTGCAACATGTAGCGCCAGATCTAAGCTATCCATACATGTCAAAATTACTGAATTTGGTTGATATTTCATGCAATTATGAATGAGTAAAGCAAGTCCATACCCCAGGGAATTTGACAGGCATGGAGCAATAAATAGAAGGTAATATGCACACAGATGTTGGCCGGAAAGAAAATAAACATTGCGAGGTTTGAATTTTCTCCACAAGTTTTAACTCTAAGAAGCCGCCGATAATTGCAACATGTAGCGCCAGATCTAAGCTATCCATACATGTCAAAATTACTGTATTTGGTTGATATTTCATGCAATTATGAATGAGTAAAGCAAGTCCATACCCCAGGGAATTTGACATGCATGGAGCAATAAATAGACGGTAACATGTACACAGATGTTGGCCGGAAAGAAAATAAACATTGCGAGGTTTTAATTTTCTCCACAAGTGTTAACTCTAAGAAGCCGCCGATAATTGCAACATGTAGCGCCAGATCTAAGCTATCCATACATGTCAAAATTACTGAATTTGGTTGATATTTCATGCAATTATGAATGAGTAAAGCAAGTCATACCCTAGGGAATTTGACATGCATGGAGCAATAAATAGAAGGTAATATGCACACAGATGTTGGCCGGAAAGAAAATAAACATTGCGAGGTTTTAATTTTCTCCACAAGTTTTAACTCTAAGAAGCCGCCGATAATTGCAACATGTAGCGCCAGATCTAAGCTATCCATACATGTCAAAATTACTGAATTTGGTTGATATTTCATGCAATTATGAATGAGTAAAGCAAGTCCATACCCCAGGGAATTTGACAGGCATGGAGCAATAAATAGAAGGTAATATGCACACAGATGTTGGCCGGAAAGAAAATAAACATTGCGAGGTTTGAATTTTCTCCACAAGTTTTAACTCTAAGAAGCCGCCGATAATTGCAACATGTAGCGCCAGATCTAAGCTATCCATACATGTCAAAATTACTGAATTTGGTTGATATTTCATGCAATTATGAATGAGTAAAGCAAGTCCATACCCCAGGGAATTTGACAGGCATGGAGCAATAAATAGAAGGTAATATGCACACAGATGTTGGCCGGAAAGAAAATAAACATTGCGAGGTTTGAATTTTCTCCACAAGTTTTAACTCTAAGAAGCCGCCGATAATTGCAACATGTAGCGCCAGATCTAAGCTATCCATACATGTCAAAATTACTGTATTTGGTTGATATTTCATGCAATTATGAATGAGTAAAGCAAGTCCATACCCCAGGGAATTTGACATGCATGGAGCAATAAATAGACGGTAACATGTACACAGATGTTGGCCGGAAAGAAAATAAACATTGCGAGGTTTTAATTTTCTCCACAAGTTTTAACTCTAAGAAGCCGCCGATAATTGCAACATGTAGCGCCAGATCTAAGCTATCCATACATGTCAAAATTACTGAATTTGGTTGATATTTCATGCAATTATGAATGAGTAAAGCAAGTCATACCCTAGGGAATTTGACATGCATGGAGCAATAAATAGAAGGTAATATGCACACAGATGTTGGCTGGAAAGAAAATAAACATTGCGAGGTTTGAATTTTCTCCACAAGTTTTAACTCTAAGAAGCCGCCGATAATTGCAACATGTAGCGCCAGATCTAAGCTATCCATACATGTCAAAATTACTGTATTTGGTTGATATTTCATGCAATTATGAATGAGTAAAGCAAGTCCATACCCCAGGGAATTTGACATGCATGGAGCAATAAATAGACGGTAACATGTACACAGATGTTGGCCGGAAAGAAAATAAACATTGCGAGGTTTGAATTTTCTCCACAAGTTTTAACTCTAAGAAGCCGCCGATAATTGCAACATGTAGCGCCAGATCTAAGCTATCCATACATGTCAAAATTACTGAATTTGGTTGATATTTCATGCAATTATGAATGAGTAAAGCAAGTCCATACCCCAGGGAATTTGACATGCATGGAGCAATAAATAGACGGTAACATGTACACAGATGTTGGCCGGAAAGTAAATAAACATTGCGAGGTTTGAATTTTCTCCACAAGTTTTAACTCTAAGAAGCCGCCGATAATTGCAACATGTAGCGCCAGATCTAAGCTATCCATACATGTCAAAATTACTGAATTTGGTTGATATTTCATGCAATTATGAATGAGTAAAGCAAGTCATACCCTAGGGAATTTGACAGGCATGGAGCAATAAATAGAAGGTAATATGCACACAGATGTTGGCCGGAAAGTAAATAAACATTGCGAGGTTTGAATTTTCTCCACAAGTTTTAACTCTAAGAAGCCGCCGATAATTGCAACATGTAGCGCCAGATCTAAGCTATCCATACATGTCAAAATTACTGAATTTGGTTGATATTTCATGCAATTATGAATGAGTAAAGCAAGTCCATACCCCAGGGAATTTGACAGGCATGGAGCAATAAATAGAAGGTAATATGCACACAGATGTTGGCCGGAAAGAAAATAAACATTGCGAGGTTTGAATTTTCTCCACAAGTTTTAACTCTAAGAAGCCGCCGATAATTGCAACATGTAGCGCCAGATCTAAGCTATCCATACATGTCAAAATTACTGTATTTGGTTGATATTTCATGCAATTATGAATGAGTAAAGCAAGTCCATACCCCAGGGAATTTGACATGCATGGAGCAATAAATAGACGGTAACATGTACACAGATGTTGGCCGGAAAGAAAATAAACATTGCGAGGTTTTAATTTTCTCCACAAGTGTTAACTCTAAGAAGCCGCCGATAATTGCAACATGTAGCGCCAGATCTAAGCTATCCATACATGTCAAAATTACTGAATTTGGTTGATATTTCATGCAATTATGAATGAGTAAAGCAAGTCATACCCTAGGGAATTTGACATGCATGGAGCAATAAATAGAAGGTAATATGCACACAGATGTTGGCCGGAAAGAAAATAAACATTGCGAGGTTTTAATTTTCTCCACAAGTTTTAACTCTAAGAAGCCGCCGATAATTGCAACATGTAGCGCCAGATCTAAGCTATCCATACATGTCAAAATTACTGAATTTGGTTGATATTTCATGCAATTATGAATGAGTAAAGCAAGTCCATACCCCAGGGAATTTGACAGGCATGGAGCAATAAATAGAAGGTAATATGCACACAGATGTTGGCCGGAAAGAAAATAAACATTGCGAGGTTTGAATTTTCTCCACAAGTTTTAACTCTAAGAAGCCGCCGATAATTGCAACATGTAGCGCCAGATCTAAGCTATCCATACATGTCAAAATTACTGTATTTGGTTGATATTTCATGCAATTATGAATGAGTAAAGCAAGTCCATACCCCAGGGAATTTGACATGCATGGAGCAATAAATAGACGGTAACATGTACACAGATGTTGGCCGGAAAGAAAATAAACATTGCGAGGTTTTAATTTTCTCCACAAGTTTTAACTCTAAGAAACCGCCGATAATTGCAACATGTAGCGCCAGATCTAAGCTATCCATACATGTCAAAATTACTGAATTTGGTTGATATTTCATGCAATTATGAATGAGTAAAGCAAGTCATACCCTAGGGAATTTGACATGCATGGAGCAATAAATAGAAGGTAATATGCACACAGATGTTGGCCGGAAAGAAAATAAACATTGCGAGGTTTGAATTTTCTCCACAAGTTTTAACTCTAAGAAGCCGCCGATAATTGCAACATGTAGCGCCAGATCTAAGCTATCCATACATGTCAAAATTACTGTATTTGGTTGATATTTCATGCAATTATGAATGAGTAAAGCAAGTCCATACCCCAGGGAATTTGACATGCATGGAGCAATAAATAGACGGTAACATGTACACAGATGTTGGCCGGAAAGAAAATAAACATTGCGAGGTTTGAATTTTCTCCACAAGTGTTAACTCTAAGAAGCCGCCGATAATTGCAACATGTAGCGCCAGATCTAAGCTATCCATACATGTCAAAATTACTGAATTTGGTTGATATTTCATGCAATTATGAATGAGTAAAGCAAGTCCATACCCCAGGGAATTTGACATGCATGGAGCAATAAATAGACGGTAACATGTACACAGATGTTGGCCGGAAAGTAAATAAACATTGCGAGGTTTGAATTTTCTCCACAAGTTTTAACTCTAAGAAGCCGCCGATAATTGCAACATGTAGCGCCAGATCTAAGCTATCCATACATGTCAAAATTACTGAATTTGGTTGATATTTCATGCAATTATGAATGAGTAAAGCAAGTCATACAATAGGGAATTTGACAGGCATGGAGCAATAAATAGAAGGTAATATGCACACAGATGTTGGCCGGAAAGTAAATAAACATTGCGAGGTTTGAATTTTCTCCACAAGTTTTAACTCTAAGAAGCCGCCGATAATTGCAACATGTAGCGCCAGATCTAAGCTATCCATACATGTCAAAATTACTGAATTTGGTTGATATTTCATGCAATTATGAATGAGTAAAGCAAGTCATACCCCAGGGAATTTGACAGGCATGGAGCAATAAATAGAAGGTAATATGCACACAGATGTTGGCCGGAAAGAAAATAAACATTGCGAGGTTTGAATTTTCTCCACAAGTTTTAACTCTAAGAAGCCGCCGATAATTGCAACATGTAGCGCCAGATCTAAGCTATCCATACATGTCAAAATTACTGAATTTGGTTGATATTTCATGCAATTATGAATGAGTAAAGCAAGTCCATACCCCAGGGAATTTGACAGGCATGGAGCAATAAATAGAAGGTAATATGCACACAGATGTTGGCCGGAAAGAAAATAAACATTGCGAGGTTTGAATTTTCTCCACAAGTTTTAACTCTAAGAAGCCGCCGATAATTGCAACATGTAGCGCCAGATCTAAGCTATCCATACATGTCAAAATTACTGTATTTGGTTGATATTTCATGCAATTATGAATGAGTAAAGCAAGTCCATACCCCAGGGAATTTGACATGCATGGAGCAATAAATAGACGGTAACATGTACACAGATGTTGGCCGGAAAGAAAATAAACATTGCGAGGTTTTAATTTTCTCCACAAGTTTTAACTCTAAGAAGCCGCCGATAATTGCAACATGTAGCGCCAGATCTAAGCTATCCATACATGTCAAAATTACTGAATTTGGTTGATATTTCATGCAATTATGAATGAGTAAAGCAAGTCATACCCTAGGGAATTTGACATGCATGGAGCAATAAATAGAAGGTAATATGCACACAGATGTTGGCCGGAAAGAAAATAAACATTGCGAGGTTTTAATTTTCTCCACAAGTTTTAACTCTAAGAAGCCGCCGATAATTGCAACATGTAGCGCCAGATCTAAGCTATCCATACATGTCAAAATTACTGAATTTGGTTGATATTTCATGCAATTATGAATGAGTAAAGCAAGTCCATACCCCAGGGAATTTGACAGGCATGGAGCAATAAATAGAAGGTAATATGCACACAGATGTTGGCCGGAAAGAAAATAAACATTGCGAGGTTTGAATTTTCTCCACAAGTTTTAACTCTAAGAAGCCGCCGATAATTGCAACATGTAGCGCCAGATCTAAGCTATCCATACATGTCAAAATTACTGTATTTGGTTGATATTTCATGCAATTATGAATGAGTAAAGCAAGTCCATACCCCAGGGAATTTGACATGCATGGAGCAATAAATAGACGGTAACATGTACACAGATGTTGGCCGGAAAGAAAATAAACATTGCGAGGTTTTAATTTTCTCCACAAGTTTTAACTCTAAGAAACCGCCGATAATTGCAACATGTAGCGCCAGATCTAAGCTATCCATACATGTCAAAATTACTGAATTTGGTTGATATTTCATGCAATTATGAATGAGTAAAGCAAGTCATACCCTAGGGAATTTGACATGCATGGAGCAATAAATAGAAGGTAATATGCACACAGATGTTGGCCGGAAAGAAAATAAACATTGCGAGGTTTGAATTTTCTCCACAAGTTTTAACTCTAAGAAGCCGCCGATAATTGCAACATGTAGCGCCAGATCTAAGCTATCCATACATGTCAAAATTACTGTATTTGGTTGATATTTCATGCAATTATGAATGAGTAAAGCAAGTCCATACCCCAGGGAATTTGACATGCATGGAGCAATAAATAGACGGTAACATGTACACAGATGTTGGCCGGAAAGAAAATAAACATTGCGAGGTTTGAATTTTCTCCACAAGTGTTAACTCTAAGAAGCCGCCGATAATTGCAACATGTAGCGCCAGATCTAAGCTATCCATACATGTCAAAATTACTGAATTTGGTTGATATTTCATGCAATTATGAATGAGTAAAGCAAGTCCATACCCCAGGGAATTTGACATGCATGGAGCAATAAATAGACGGTAACATGTACACAGATGTTGGCCGGAAAGTAAATAAACATTGCGAGGTTTGAATTTTCTCCACAAGTTTTAACTCTAAGAAGCCGCCGATAATTGCAACATGTAGCGCCAGATCTAAGCTATCCATACATGTCAAAATTACTGAATTTGGTTGATATTTCATGCAATTATGAATGAGTAAAGCAAGTCATACAATAGGGAATTTGACAGGCATGGAGCAATAAATAGAAGGTAATATGCACACAGATGTTGGCCGGAAAGTAAATAAACATTGCGAGGTTTGAATTTTCTCCACAAGTTTTAACTCTAAGAAGCCGCCGATAATTGCAACATGTAGCGCCAGATCTAAGCTATCCATACATGTCAAAATTACTGAATTTGGTTGATATTTCATGCAATTATGAATGAGTAAAGCAAGTCATACCCCAGGGAATTTGACAGGCATGGAGCAATAAATAGAAGGTAATATGCACACAGATGTTGGCCGGAAAGAAAATAAACATTGCGAGGTTTGAATTTTCTCCACAAGTTTTAACTCTAAGAAGCCGCCGATAATTGCAACATGTAGCGCCAGATCTAAGCTATCCATACATGTCAAAATTACTGAATTTGGTTGATATTTCATGCAATTATGAATGAGTAAAGCAAGTCCATACCCCAGGGAATTTGACAGGCATGGAGCAATAAATAGAAGGTAATATGCACACAGATGTTGGCCGGAAAGAAAATAAACATTGCGAGGTTTGAATTTTCTCCACAAGTTTTAACTCTAAGAAGCCGCCGATAATTGCAACATGTAGCGCCAGATCTAAGCTATCCATACATGTCAAAATTACTGTATTTGGTTGATATTTCATGCAATTATGAATGAGTAAAGCAAGTCCATACCCCAGGGAATTTGACATGCATGGAGCAATAAATAGACGGTAACATGTACACAGATGTTGGCCGGAAAGAAAATAAACATTGCGAGGTTTTAATTTTCTCCACAAGTTTTAACTCTAAGAAGCCGCCGATAATTGCAACATGTAGCGCCAGATCTAAGCTATCCATACATGTCAAAATTACTGAATTTGGTTGATATTTCATGCAATTATGAATGAGTAAAGCAAGTCATACCCTAGGGAATTTGACATGCATGGAGCAATAAATAGAAGGTAATATGCACACAGATGTTGGCCGGAAAGAAAATAAACATTGCGAGGTTTTAATTTTCTCCACAAGTTTTAACTCTAAGAAGCCGCCGATAATTGCAACATGTAGCGCCAGATCTAAGCTATCCATACATGTCAAAATTACTGAATTTGGTTGATATTTCATGCAATTATGAATGAGTAAAGCAAGTCCATACCCCAGGGAATTTGACAGGCATGGAGCAATAAATAGAAGGTAATATGCACACAGATGTTGGCCGGAAAGAAAATAAACATTGCGAGGTTTGAATTTTCTCCACAAGTTTTAACTCTAAGAAGCCGCCGATAATTGCAACATGTAGCGCCAGATCTAAGCTATCCATACATGTCAAAATTACTGTATTTGGTTGATATTTCATGCAATTATGAATGAGTAAAGCAAGTCCATACCCCAGGGAATTTGACATGCATGGAGCAATAAATAGACGGTAACATGTACACAGATGTTGGCCGGAAAGAAAATAAACATTGCGAGGTTTTAATTTTCTCCACAAGTTTTAACTCTAAGAAACCGCCGATAATTGCAACATGTAGCGCCAGATCTAAGCTATCCATACATGTCAAAATTACTGAATTTGGTTGATATTTCATGCAATTATGAATGAGTAAAGCAAGTCATACCCTAGGGAATTTGACATGCATGGAGCAATAAATAGAAGGTAATATGCACACAGATGTTGGCCGGAAAGAAAATAAACATTGCGAGGTTTGAATTTTCTCCACAAGTTTTAACTCTAAGAAGCCGCCGATAATTGCAACATGTAGCGCCAGATCTAAGCTATCCATACATGTCAAAATTACTGTATTTGGTTGATATTTCATGCAATTATGAATGAGTAAAGCAAGTCCATACCCCAGGGAATTTGACATGCATGGAGCAATAAATAGACGGTAACATGTACACAGATGTTGGCCGGAAAGAAAATAAACATTGCGAGGTTTGAATTTTCTCCACAAGTGTTAACTCTAAGAAGCCGCCGATAATTGCAACATGTAGCGCCAGATCTAAGCTATCCATACATGTCAAAATTACTGAATTTGGTTGATATTTCATGCAATTATGAATGAGTAAAGCAAGTCCATACCCCAGGGAATTTGACATGCATGGAGCAATAAATAGACGGTAACATGTACACAGATGTTGGCCGGAAAGTAAATAAACATTGCGAGGTTTGAATTTTCTCCACAAGTTTTAACTCTAAGAAGCCGCCGATAATTGCAACATGTAGCGCCAGATCTAAGCTATCCATACATGTCAAAATTACTGAATTTGGTTGATATTTCATGCAATTATGAATGAGTAAAGCAAGTCATACAATAGGGAATTTGACAGGCATGGAGCAATAAATAGAAGGTAATATGCACACAGATGTTGGCCGGAAAGTAAATAAACATTGCGAGGTTTGAATTTTCTCCACAAGTTTTAACTCTAAGAAGCCGCCGATAATTGCAACATGTAGCGCCAGATCTAAGCTATCCATACATGTCAAAATTACTGAATTTGGTTGATATTTCATGCAATTATGAATGAGTAAAGCAAGTCATACCCCAGGGAATTTGACAGGCATGGAGCAATAAATAGAAGGTAATATGCACACAGATGTTGGCCGGAAAGAAAATAAACATTGCGAGGTTTGAATTTTCTCCACAAGTTTTAACTCTAAGAAGCCGCCGATAATTGCAACATGTAGCGCCAGATCTAAGCTATCCATACATGTCAAAATTACTGTATTTGGTTGATATTTCATGCAATTATGAATGAGTAAAGCAAGTCCATACCCCAGGGAATTTGACATGCATGGAGCAATAAATAGACGGTAACATGTACACAGATGTTGGCCGGAAAGAAAATAAACATTGCGAGGTTTTAATTTTCTCCACAAGTTTTAACTCTAAGAAGCCGCCGATAATTGCAACATGTAGCGCCAGATCTAAGCTATCCATACATGTCAAAATTACTGAATTTGGTTGATATTTCATGCAATTATGAATGAGTAAAGCAAGTCATACCCTAGGGAATTTGACATGCATGGAGCAATAAATAGAAGGTAATATGCACACAGATGTTGGCCGGAAAGAAAATAAACATTGCGAGGTTTGAATTTTCTCCACAAGTTTTAACTCTAAGAAGCCGCCGATAATTGCAACATGTAGCGCCAGATCTAAGCTATCCATACATGTCAAAATTACTGAATTTGGTTGATATTTCATGCAATTATGAATGAGTAAAGCAAGTCCATACCCTAGGGAATTTGACAGGCATGGAGCAATAAATAGAAGGTAATATGCACACAGATGTTGGCCGGAAAGAAAATAAACATTGCGAGGTTTGAATTTTCTCCACAAGTTTTAACTCTAAGAAGCCGCCGATAATTGCAACATGTAGCGCCAGATCTAAGCTATCCATACATGTCAAAATTACTGTATTTGGTTGATATTTCATGCAATTATGAATGAGTAAAGCAAGTCCATACCCCAGGGAATTTGACATGCATGGAGCAATAAATAGACGGTAACATGTACACAGATGTTGGCCGGAAAGAAAATAAACATTGCGAGGTTTTAATTTTCTCCACAAGTTTTAACTCTAAGAAGCCGCCGATAATTGCAACATGTAGCGCCAGATCTAAGCTATCCATACATGTCAAAATTACTGAATTTGGTTGATATTTCATGCAATTATGAATGAGTAAAGCAAGTCCATACCCCAGGGAATTTGACATGCATGTAGCAATAAATAGACGGTAACATGTACACAGATGTTGGCCGGAAAGTAAATAAACATTGCGAGGTTTGAATTTTCTCCACAAGTTTTAACTCTAAGAAGCCGCCGATAATTGCAACATGTAGCGCCAGATCTAAGCTATCCATACATGTCAAAATTACTGTATTTGGTTGATATTTCATGCAATTATGAATGAGTAAAGCAAGTCCATACCCCAGGGAATTTGACATGCATGGAGCAATAAATAGACGGTAACATGTACACAGATGTTGGCCGGAAAGAAAATAAACATTGCGAGGTTTGAATTTTCTCCACAAGTTTTAACTCTAAGAAGCCGCCGATAATTGCAACATGTAGCGCCAGATCTAAGCTATCCATACATGTCAAAATTACTGAATTTGGTTGATATTTCATGCAATTATGAATGAGTAAAGCAAGTCCATACCCCAGGGAATTTGACATGCATGGAGCAATAAATAGACGGTAACATGTACACAGATGTTGGCCGGAAAGTAAATAAACATTGCGAGGTTTGAATTTTCTCCACAAGTTTTAACTCTAAGAAGCCGCCGATAATTGCAACATGTAGCGCCAGATCTAAGCTATCCATGCATGTCAAAATTACTGAATTTGGTTGATATTTCATGCAATTATGAATGAGTAAAGCAAGTCATACCCTAGGGAATTTGACAGGCATGGAGCAATAAATAGAAGGTAATATGCACACAGATGTTGGCCGGAAAGTAAATAAACATTGCGAGGTTTGAATTTTCTCCACAAGTTTTAACTCTAAGAAGCCGCCGATAATTGCAACATGTAGCGCCAGATCTAAGCTATCCATACATGTCAAAATTACTGAATTTGGTTGATATTTCATGCAATTATGAATGAGTAAAGCAAGTCATACCCCAGGGAATTTGACAGGCATGGAGCAATAAATAGAAGGTAATATGCACACAGATGTTGGCCGGAAAGAAAATAAACATTGCGAGGTTTGAATTTTCTCCACAAGTTTTAACTCTAAGAAGCCGCCGATAATTGCAACATGTAGCGCCAGATCTAAGCTATCCATACATGTCAAAATTACTGAATTTGGTTGATATTTCATGCAATTATGAATGAGTAAAGCAAGTCCATACCCTAGGGAATTTGACAGGCATGGAGCAATAAATAGAAGGTAATATGCACACAGATGTTGGCCGGAAAGAAAATAAACATTGCGAGGTTTGAATTTTCTCCACAAGTTTTAACTCTAAGAAGCCGCCGATAATTGCAACATGTAGCGCCAGATCTAAGCTATCCATACATGTCAAAATTACTGTATTTGGTTGATATTTCATGCAATTATGAATGAGTAAAGCAAGTCCATACCCCAGGGAATTTGACATGCATGGAGCAATAAATAGACGGTAACATGTACACAGATGTTGGCCGGAAAGAAAATAAACATTGCGAGGTTTTAATTTTCTCCACAAGTTTTAACTCTAAGAAGCCGCCGATAATTGCAACATGTAGCGCCAGATCTAAGCTATCCATACATGTCAAAATTACTGAATTTGGTTGATATTTCATGCAATTATGAATGAGTAAAGCAAGTCATACCCTAGGGAATTTGACATGCATGGAGCAATAAATAGAAGGTAATATGCACACAGATGTTGGCCGGAAAGAAAATAAACATTGCGAGGTTTGAATTTTCTCCACAAGTTTTAACTCTAAGAAGCCGCCGATAATTGCAACATGTAGCGCCAGATCTAAGCTATCCATACATGTCAAAATTACTGAATTTGGTTGATATTTCATGCAATTATGAATGAGTAAAGCAAGTCCATACCCCAGGGAATTTGACATGCATGGAGCAATAAATAGACGGTAACATGTACACAGATGTTGGCCGGAAAGTAAATAAACATTGCGAGGTTTGAATTTTCTCCACAAGTTTTAACTCTAAGAAGCCGCCGATAATTGCAACATGTAGCGCCAGATCTAAGCTATCCATACATGTCAAAATTACTGAATTTGGTTGATATTTCATGCAATTATGAATGAGTAAAGCAAGTCCATACCCCAGGGAATTTGACAGGCATGGAGCAATAAATAGAAGGTAATATGCACACAGATGTTGGCCGGAAAGAAAATAAACATTGCGAGGTTTGAATTTTCTCCACAAG
Organism: Hippasteria phrygiana; assembly: GCA_037893225.1. Lineage (NCBI taxonomy): Eukaryota > Metazoa > Echinodermata > Asteroidea > Valvatida > Goniasteridae > Hippasteria > Hippasteria phrygiana. The sequence continues at coordinate 123,910 of JAZGUH010000911.1, forward strand.
TTTTAACTCTAAGAAGCCGCCGATAATTGCAACATGTAGCGCCAGATCTAAGCTATCCATACATGTCAAAATTACTGTATTTGGTTGATATTTCATGCAATTATGAATGAGTAAAGCAAGTCCATACCCCAGGGAATTTGACATGCATGGAGCAATAAATAGACGGTAACATGTACACAGATGTTGGCCGGAAAGAAAATAAACATTGCGAGGTTTTAATTTTCTCCACAAGTTTTAACTCTAAGAAGCCGCCGATAATTGCAACATGTAGCGCCAGATCTAAGCTATCCATACATGTCAAAATTACTGAATTTGGTTGATATTTCATGCAATTATGAATGAGTAAAGCAAGTCATACCCTAGGGAATTTGACATGCATGGAGCAATAAATAGAAGGTAATATGCACACAGATGTTGGCCGGAAAGAAAATAAACATTGCGAGGTTTGAATTTTCTCCACAAGTTTTAACTCTAAGAAGCCGCCGATAATTGCAACATGTAGCGCCAGATCTAAGCTATCCATACATGTCAAAATTACTGAATTTGGTTGATATTTCATGCAATTATGAATGAGTAAAGCAAGTCCATACCCTAGGGAATTTGACAGGCATGGAGCAATAAATAGAAGGTAATATGCACACAGATGTTGGCCGGAAAGAAAATAAACATTGCGAGGTTTGAATTTTCTCCACAAGTTTTAACTCTAAGAAGCCGCCGATAATTGCAACATGTAGCGCCAGATCTAAGCTATCCATACATGTCAAAATTACTGTATTTGGTTGATATTTCATGCAATTATGAATGAGTAAAGCAAGTCCATACCCCAGGGAATTTGACATGCATGGAGCAATAAATAGACGGTAACATGTACACAGATGTTGGCCGGAAAGAAAATAAACATTGCGAGGTTTTAATTTTCTCCACAAGTTTTAACTCTAAGAAGCCGCCGATAATTGCAACATGTAGCGCCAGATCTAAGCTATCCATACATGTCAAAATTACTGAATTTGGTTGATATTTCATGCAATTATGAATGAGTAAAGCAAGTCATACCCTAGGGAATTTGACATGCATGGAGCAATAAATAGAAGGTAATATGCACACAGATGTTGGCCGGAAAGAAAATAAACATTGCGAGGTTTGAATTTTCTCCACAAGTTTTAACTCTAAGAAGCCGCCGATAATTGCAACATGTAGCGCCAGATCTAAGCTATCCATACATGTCAAAATTACTGAATTTGGTTGATATTTCATGCAATTATGAATGAGTAAAGCAAGTCCATACCCCAGGGAATTTGACATGCATGGAGCAATAAATAGACGGTAACATGTACACAGATGTTGGCCGGAAAGTAAATAAACATTGCGAGGTTTGAATTTTCTCCACAAGTTTTAACTCTAAGAAGCCGCCGATAATTGCAACATGTAGCGCCAGATCTAAGCTATCCATACATGTCAAAATTACTGAATTTGGTTGATATTTCATGCAATTATGAATGAGTAAAGCAAGTCCATACCCCAGGGAATTTGACAGGCATGGAGCAATAAATAGAAGGTAATATGCACACAGATGTTGGCCGGAAAGAAAATAAACATTGCGAGGTTTGAATTTTCTCCACAAGTTTTAACTCTAAGAAGCCGCCGATAATTGCAACATGTAGCGCCAGATCTAAGCTATCCATACATGTCAAAATTACTGTATTTGGTTGATATTTCATGCAATTATGAATGAGTAAAGCAAGTCCATACCCCAGGGAATTTGACATGCATGGAGCAATAAATAGACGGTAACATGTACACAGATGTTGGCCGGAAAGAAAATAAACATTGCGAGGTTTTAATTTTCTCCACAAGTTTTAACTCTAAGAAGCCGCCGATAATTGCAACATGTAGCGCCAGATCTAAGCTATCCATACATGTCAAAATTACTGAATTTGGTTGATATTTCATGCAATTATGAATGAGTAAAGCAAGTCATACCCTAGGGAATTTGACATGCATGGAGCAATAAATAGAAGGTAATATGCACACAGATGTTGGCCGGAAAGAAAATAAACATTGCGAGGTTTGAATTTTCTCCACAAGTTTTAACTCTAAGAAGCCGCCGATAATTGCAACATGTAGCGCCAGATCTAAGCTATCCATACATGTCAAAATTACTGAATTTGGTTGATATTTCATGCAATTATGAATGAGTAAAGCAAGTCCATACCCTAGGGAATTTGACAGGCATGGAGCAATAAATAGAAGGTAATATGCACACAGATGTTGGCCGGAAAGAAAATAAACATTGCGAGGTTTGAATTTTCTCCACAAGTTTTAACTCTAAGAAGCCGCCGATAATTGCAACATGTAGCGCCAGATCTAAGCTATCCATACATGTCAAAATTACTGTATTTGGTTGATATTTCATGCAATTATGAATGAGTAAAGCAAGTCCATACCCCAGGGAATTTGACATGCATGGAGCAATAAATAGACGGTAACATGTACACAGATGTTGGCCGGAAAGAAAATAAACATTGCGAGGTTTTAATTTTCTCCACAAGTTTTAACTCTAAGAAGCCGCCGATAATTGCAACATGTAGCGCCAGATCTAAGCTATCCATACATGTCAAAATTACTGAATTTGGTTGATATTTCATGCAATTATGAATGAGTAAAGCAAGTCCATACCCCAGGGAATTTGACATGCATGGAGCAATAAATAGACGGTAACATGTACACAGATGTTGGCCGGAAAGTAAATAAACATTGCGAGGTTTGAATTTTCTCCACAAGTTTTAACTCTAAGAAGCCGCCGATAATTGCAACATGTAGCGCCAGATCTAAGCTATCCATACATGTCAAAATTACTGTATTTGGTTGATATTTCATGCAATTATGAATGAGTAAAGCAAGTCCATACCCCAGGGAATTTGACATGCATGGAGCAATAAATAGACGGTAACATGTACACAGATGTTGGCCGGAAAGAAAATAAACATTGCGAGGTTTGAATTTTCTCCACAAGTTTTAACTCTAAGAAGCCGCCGATAATTGCAACATGTAGCGCCAGATCTAAGCTATCCATACATGTCAAAATTACTGAATTTGGTTGATATTTCATGCAATTATGAATGAGTAAAGCAAGTCCATACCCCAGGGAATTTGACATGCATGGAGCAATAAATAGACGGTAACATGTACACAGATGTTGGCCGGAAAGTAAATAAACATTGCGAGGTTTGAATTTTCTCCACAAGTTTTAACTCTAAGAAGCCGCCGATAATTGCAACATGTAGCGCCAGATCTAAGCTATCCATACATGTCAAAATTACTGAATTTGGTTGATATTTCATGCAATTATGAATGAGTAAAGCAAGTCCATACCCCAGGGAATTTGACATGCATGGAGCAATAAATAGACGGTAACATGTACACAGATGTTGGCCGGAAAGTAAATAAACATTGCGAGGTTTGAATTTTCTCCACAAGTTTTAACTCTAAGAAGCCGCCGATAATTGCAACATGTAGCGCCAGATCTAAGCTATCCATACATGTCAAAATTACTGAATTTGGTTGATATTTCATGCAATTATGAATGAGTAAAGCAAGTCATACCCTAGGGAATTTGACAGGCATGGAGCAATAAATAGAAGGTAATATGCACACAGATGTTGGCCGGAAAGAAAATAAACATTGCGAGGTTTTAATTTTCTCCACAAGTTTTAACTCTAAGAAGCCGCCGATAATTGCAACATGTAGCGCCAGATCTAAGCTATCCATACATGTCAAAATTACTGAATTTGGTTGATATTTCATGCAATTATGAATGAGTAAAGCAAGTCATACCCTAGGGAATTTGACAGGCATGGAGCAATAAATAGAAGGTAATATGCACACAGATGTTGGCCGGAAAGAAAATAAACATTGCGAGGTTTGAATTTTCTCCACAAGTTTTAACTCTAAGAAGCCGCCGATAATTGCAACATGTAGCGCCAGATCTAAGCTATCCATACATGTCAAAATTACTGAATTTGGTTGATATTTCATGCAATTATGAATGAGTAAAGCAAGTCCATACCCCAGGGAATTTGACATGCATGGAGCAATAAATAGACGGTAACATGTACACAGATGTTGGCCGGAAAGTAAATAAACATTGCGAGGTTTGAATTTTCTCCACAAGTTTTAACTCTAAGAAGCCGCCGATAATTGCAACATGTAGCGCCAGATCTAAGCTATCCATACATGTCAAAATTACTGAATTTGGTTGATATTTCATGCAATTATGAATGAGTAAAGCAAGTCCATACCCCAGGGAATTTGTAGAGGCATGGAGCAATAAATAGAAGGTAATATGCACACAGATGTTGGCCGGAAAGAAAATAAACATTGCGAGGTTTGAATTTTCTCCACAAGTTTTAACTCTAAGAAGCCGCCGATAATTGCAACATATAGCGCCAGATCTAAGCTATCCATACATGTCAAAATTACTGTATTTGGTTGATATTTCATGCAATTATGAATGAGTAAAGCAAGTCCATACCCCAGGGAATTTGACATGCATGGAGCAATAAATAGACGGTAACATGTACACAGATGTTGGCCGGAAAGAAAATAAACATTGCGAGGTTTTAATTTTCTCCACAAGTTTTAACTCTAAGAAGCCGCCGATAATTGCAACATGTAGCGCCAGATCTAAGCTATCCATACATGTCAAAATTACTGAATTTGGTTGATATTTCATGCAATTATGAATGAGTAAAGCAAGTCATACCCTAGGGAATTTGACATGCATGGAGCAATAAATAGAAGGTAATATGCACACAGATGTTGGCCGGAAAGAAAATAAACATTGCGAGGTTTGAATTTTCTCCACAAGTTTTAACTCTAAGAAGCCGCCGATAATTGCAACATGTAGCGCCAGATCTAAGCTATCCATACATGTCAAAATTACTGAATTTGGTTGATATTTCATGCAATTATGAATGAGTAAAGCAAGTCCATACCCTAGGGAATTTGACAGGCATGGAGCAATAAATAGAAGGTAATATGCACACAGATGTTGGCCGGAAAGAAAATAAACATTGCGAGGTTTGAATTTTCTCCACAAGTTTTAACTCTAAGAAGCCGCCGATAATTGCAACATGTAGCGCCAGATCTAAGCTATCCATACATGTCAAAATTACTGTATTTGGTTGATATTTCATGCAATTATGAATGAGTAAAGCAAGTCCATACCCCAGGGAATTTGACATGCATGGAGCAATAAATAGACGGTAACATGTACACAGATGTTGGCCGGAAAGAAAATAAACATTGCGAGGTTTTAATTTTCTCCACAAGTTTTAACTCTAAGAAGCCGCCGATAATTGCAACATGTAGCGCCAGATCTAAGCTATCCATACATGTCAAAATTACTGAATTTGGTTGATATTTCATGCAATTATGAATGAGTAAAGCAAGTCCATACCCCAGGGAATTTGACATGCATGGAGCAATAAATAGACGGTAACATGTACACAGATGTTGGCCGGAAAGTAAATAAACATTGCGAGGTTTGAATTTTCTCCACAAGTTTTAACTCTAAGAAGCCGCCGATAATTGCAACATGTAGCGCCAGATCTAAGCTATCCATACATGTCAAAATTACTGTATTTGGTTGATATTTCATGCAATTATGAATGAGTAAAGCAAGTCCATACCCCAGGGAATTTGACATGCATGGAGCAATAAATAGACGGTAACATGTACACAGATGTTGGCCGGAAAGAAAATAAACATTGCGAGGTTTGAATTTTCTCCACAAGTTTTAACTCTAAGAAGCCGCCGATAATTGCAACATGTAGCGCCAGATCTAAGCTATCCATACATGTCAAAATTACTGAATTTGGTTGATATTTCATGCAATTATGAATGAGTAAAGCAAGTCCATACCCCAGGGAATTTGACATGCATGGAGCAATAAATAGACGGTAACATGTACACAGATGTTGGCCGGAAAGTAAATAAACATTGCGAGGTTTGAATTTTCTCCACAAGTTTTAACTCTAAGAAGCCGCCGATAATTGCAACATGTAGCGCCAGATCTAAGCTATCCATACATGTCAAAATTACTGAATTTGGTTGATATTTCATGCAATTATGAATGAGTAAAGCAAGTCCATACCCCAGGGAATTTGACATGCATGGAGCAATAAATAGACGGTAACATGTACACAGATGTTGGCCGGAAAGTAAATAAACATTGCGAGGTTTGAATTTTCTCCACAAGTTTTAACTCTAAGAAGCCGCCGATAATTGCAACATGTAGCGCCAGATCTAAGCTATCCATACATGTCAAAATTACTGAATTTGGTTGATATTTCATGCAATTATGAATGAGTAAAGCAAGTCATACCCTAGGGAATTTGACAGGCATGGAGCAATAAATAGAAGGTAATATGCACACAGATGTTGGCCGGAAAGAAAATAAACATTGCGAGGTTTGAATTTTCTCCACAAGTTTTAACTCTAAGAAGCCGCCGATAATTGCAACATGTAGCGCCAGATCTAAGCTATCCATACATGTCAAAATTACTGAATTTGGTTGATATTTCATGCAATTATGAATGAGTAAAGCAAGTCCATACCCTAGGGAATTTGACAGGCATGGAGCAATAAATAGAAGGTAATATGCACACAGATGTTGGCCGGAAAGAAAATAAACATTGCGAGGTTTGAATTTTCTCCACAAGTTTTAACTCTAAGAAGCCGCCGATAATTGCAACATGTAGCGCCAGATCTAAGCTATCCATACATGTCAAAATTACTGTATTTGGTTGATATTTCATGCAATTATGAATGAGTAAAGCAAGTCCATACCCCAGGGAATTTGACATGCATGGAGCAATAAATAGACGGTAATATGCACACAGATGTTGGCCGGAAAGAAAATAAACATTGCGAGGTTTGAATTTTCTCCACAAGTTTTAACTCTAAGAAGCCGCCGATAATTGCAACATGTAGCGCCAGATCTAAGCTATCCATACATGTCAAAATTACTGTATTTGGTTGATATTTCATGCAATTATGAATGAGTAAAGCAAGTCCATACCCCAGGGAATTTGACATGCATGGAGCAATAAATAGACGGTAACATGTACACAGATGTTGGCCGGAAAGAAAATAAACATTGCGAGGTTTTAATTTTCTCCACAAGTTTTAACTCTAAGAAGCCGCCGATAATTGCAACATGTAGCGCCAGATCTAAGCTATCCATACATGTCAAAATTACTGAATTTGGTTGATATTTCATGCAATTATGAATGAGTAAAGCAAGTCCATACCCCAGGGAATTTGACATGCATGGAGCAATAAATAGACGGTAACATGTACACAGATGTTGGCCGGAAAGTAAATAAACATTGCGAGGTTTGAATTTTCTCCACAAGTTTTAACTCTAAGAAGCCGCCGATAATTGCAACATGTAGCGCCAGATCTAAGCTATCCATACATGTCAAAATTACTGTATTTGGTTGATATTTCATGCAATTATGAATGAGTAAAGCAAGTCCATACCCCAGGGAATTTGACATGCATGGAGCAATAAATAGACGGTAACATGTACACAGATGTTGGCCGGAAAGAAAATAAACATTGCGAGGTTTGAATTTTCTCCACAAGTTTTAACTCTAAGAAGCCGCCGATAATTGCAACATGTAGCGCCAGATCTAAGCTATCCATACATGTCAAAATTACTGAATTTGGTTGATATTTCATGCAATTATGAATGAGTAAAGCAAGTCCATACCCCAGGGAATTTGACATGCATGGAGCAATAAATAGACGGTAACATGTACACAGATGTTGGCCGGAAAGTAAATAAACATTGCGAGGTTTGAATTTTCTCCACAAGTTTTAACTCTAAGAAGCCGCCGATAATTGCAACATGTAGCGCCAGATCTAAGCTATCCATACATGTCAAAATTACTGAATTTGGTTGATATTTCATGCAATTATGAATGAGTAAAGCAAGTCCATACCCCAGGGAATTTGACATGCATGGAGCAATAAATAGACGGTAACATGTACACAGATGTTGGCCGGAAAGTAAATAAACATTGCGAGGTTTGAATTTTCTCCACAAGTTTTAACTCTAAGAAGCCGCCGATAATTGCAACATGTAGCGCCAGATCTAAGCTATCCATACATGTCAAAATTACTGAATTTGGTTGATATTTCATGCAATTATGAATGAGTAAAGCAAGTCATACCCTAGGGAATTTGACAGGCATGGAGCAATAAATAGAAGGTAATATGCACACAGATGTTGGCCGGAAAGTAAATAAACATTGCGAGGTTTGAATTTTCTCCACAAGTTTTAACTCTAAGAAGCCGCCGATAATTGCAACATGTAGCGCCAGATCTAAGCTATCCATACATGTCAAAATTACTGAATTTGGTTGATATTTCATGCAATTATGAATGAGTAAAGCAAGTCCATACCCTAGGGAATTTGACAGGCATGGAGCAATAAATAGAAGGTAATATGCACACAGATGTTGGCCGGAAAGAAAATAAACATTGCGAGGTTTGAATTTTCTCCACAAGTTTTAACTCTAAGAAGCCGCCGATAATTGCAACATGTAGCGCCAGATCTAAGCTATCCATACATGTCAAAATTACTGTATTTGGTTGATATTTCATGCAATTATGAATGAGTAAAGCAAGTCCATACCCCAGGGAATTTGACATGCATGGAGCAATAAATAGACGGTAACATGTACACAGATGTTGGCCGGAAAGAAAATAAACATTGCGAGGTTTTAATTTTCTCCACAAGTTTTAACTCTAAGAAGCCGCCGATAATTGCAACATGTAGCGCCAAATCTAAGCTATCCATACATGTCAAAATTACTGAATTTGGTTGATATTTCATGCAATTATGAATGAGTAAAGCAAGTCCATACCCCAGGGAATTTGACAGGCATGGAGCAATAAATAGAAGGTAATATGCACACAGATGTTGGCCGGAAAGAAAATAAACATTGCGAGGTTTGAATTTTCTCCACAAGTTTTAACTCTAAGAAGCCGCCGATAATTGCAACATGTAGCGCCAGATCTAAGCTATCCATACATGTCAAAATTACTGTATTTGGTTGATATTTCATGCAATTATGAATGAGTAAAGCAAGTCCATACCCCAGGGAATTTGACATGCATGGAGCAATAAATAGACGGTAACATGTACACAGATGTTGGCCGGAAAGAAAATAAACATTGCGAGGTTTTAATTTTCTCCACAAGTTTTAACTCTAAGAAGCCGCCGATAATTGCAACATGTAGCGCCAGATCTAAGCTATCCATACATGTCAAAATTACTGAATTTGGTTGATATTTCATGCAATTATGAATGAGTAAAGCAAGTCATACCCTAGGGAATTTGACATGCATGGAGCAATAAATAGAAGGTAATATGCACACAGATGTTGGCCGGAAAGAAAATAAACATTGCGAGGTTTGAATTTTCTCCACAAGTTTTAACTCTAAGAAGCCGCCGATAATTGCAACATGTAGCGCCAGATCTAAGCTATCCATACATGTCAAAATTACTGAATTTGGTTGATATTTCATGCAATTATGAATGAGTAAAGCAAGTCCATACCCTAGGGAATTTGACAGGCATGGAGCAATAAATAGAAGGTAATATGCACACAGATGTTGGCCGGAAAGAAAATAAACATTGCGAGGTTTGAATTTTCTCCACAAGTTTTAACTCTAAGAAGCCGCCGATAATTGCAACATGTAGCGCCAGATCTAAACTATCCATACATGTCAAAATTACTGTATTTGGTTGATATTTCATGCAATTATGAATGAGTAAAGCAAGTCCATACCCCAGGGAATTTGACATGCATGGAGCAATAAATAGACGGTAACATGTACACAGATGTTGGCCGGAAAGTAAATAAACATTGCGAGGTTTGAATTTTCTCCACAAGTTTTAACTCTAAGAAGCCGCCGATAATTGCAACATGTAGCGCCAGATCTAAGCTATCCATACATGTCAAAATTACTGAATTTGGTTGATATTTCATGCAATTATGAATGAGTAAAGCAAGTCCATACCCCAGGGAATTTGACATGCATGGAGCAATAAATAGACGGTAACATGTACACAGATGTTGGCCGGAAAGTAAATAAACATTGCGAGGTTTGAATTTTCTCCACAAGTTTTAACTCTAAGAAGCCGCCGATAATTGCAACATGTAGCGCCAGATCTAAGCTATCCATACATGTCAAAATTACTGAATTTGGTTGATATTTCATGCAATTATGAATGAGTAAAGCAAGTCATACCCTAGGGAATTTGACAGGCATGGAGCAATAAATAGAAGGTAATATGCACACAGATGTTGGCCGGAAAGAAAATAAACATTGCGAGGTTTGAATTTTCTCCACAAGTTTTAACTCTAAGAAGCCGCCGATAATTGCAACATGTAGCGCCAGATCTAAGCTATCCATACATGTCAAAATTACTGAATTTGGTTGATATTTCATGCAATTATGAATGAGTAAAGCAAGTCCATACCCTAGGGAATTTGACAGGCATGGAGCAATAAATAGAAGGTAATATGCACACAGATGTTGGCCGGAAAGAAAATAAACATTGCGAGGTTTGAATTTTCTCCACAAGTTTTAACTCTAAGAAGCCGCCGATAATTGCAACATGTAGCGCCAGATCTAAGCTATCCATACATGTCAAAATTACTGTATTTGGTTGATATTTCATGCAATTATGAATGAGTAAAGCAAGTCCATACCCCAGGGAATTTGACATGCATGGAGCAATAAATAGACGGTAACATGTACACAGATGTTGGCCGGAAAGAAAATAAACATTGCGAGGTTTTAATTTTCTCCACAAGTTTTAACTCTAAGAAGCCGCCGATAATTGCAACATGTAGCGCCAGATCTAAGCTATCCATACATGTCAAAATTACTGAATTTGGTTGATATTTCATGCAATTATGAATGAGTAAAGCAAGTCCATACCCCAGGGAATTTGACATGCATGGAGCAATAAATAGACGGTAACATGTACACAGATGTTGGCCGGAAAGTAAATAAACATTGCGAGGTTTGAATTTTCTCCACAAGTTTTAACTCTAAGAAGCCGCCGATAATTGCAACATGTAGCGCCAGATCTAAGCTATCCATACATGTCAAAATTACTGTATTTGGTTGATATTTCATGCAATTATGAATGAGTAAAGCAAGTCCATACCCCAGGGAATTTGACATGCATGGAGCAATAAATAGACGGTAACATGTACACAGATGTTGGCCGGAAAGAAAATAAACATTGCGAGGTTTGAATTTTCTCCACAAGTTTTAACTCTAAGAAGCCGCCGATAATTGCAACATGTAGCGCCAGATCTAAGCTATCCATACATGTCAAAATTACTGAATTTGGTTGATATTTCATGCAATTATGAATGAGTAAAGCAAGTCCATACCCCAGGGAATTTGACATGCATGGAGCAATAAATAGACGGTAACATGTACACAGATGTTGGCCGGAAAGTAAATAAACATTGCGAGGTTTGAATTTTCTCCACAAGTTTTAACTCTAAGAAGCCGCCGATAATTGCAACATGTAGCGCCAGATCTAAGCTATCCATACATGTCAAAATTACTGAATTTGGTTGATATTTCATGCAATTATGAATGAGTAAAGCAAGTCCATACCCCAGGGAATTTGACATGCATGGAGCAATAAATAGACGGTAACATGTACACAGATGTTGGCCGGAAAGTAAATAAACATTGCGAGGTTTGAATTTTCTCCACAAGTTTTAACTCTAAGAAGCCGCCGATAATTGCAACATGTAGCGCCAGATCTAAGCTATCCATACATGTCAAAATTACTGAATTTGGTTGATATTTCATGCAATTATGAATGAGTAAAGCAAGTCATACCCTAGGGAATTTGACAGGCATGGAGCAATAAATAGAAGGTAATATGCACACAGATGTTGGCCGGAAAGTAAATAAACATTGCGAGGTTTGAATTTTCTCCACAAGTTTTAACTCTAAGAAGCCGCCGATAATTGCAACATGTAGCGCCAGATCTAAGCTATCCATACATGTCAAAATTACTGAATTTGGTTGATATTTCATGCAATTATGAATGAGTAAAGCAAGTCCATACCCTAGGGAATTTGACAGGCATGGAGCAATAAATAGAAGGTAATATGCACACAGATGTTGGCCGGAAAGAAAATAAACATTGCGAGGTTTGAATTTTCTCCACAAGTTTTAACTCTAAGAAGCCGCCGATAATTGCAACATGTAGCGCCAGATCTAAGCTATCCATACATGTCAAAATTACTGTATTTGGTTGATATTTCATGCAATTATGAATGAGTAAAGCAAGTCCATACCCCAGGGAATTTGACATGCATGGAGCAATAAATAGACGGTAACATGTACACAGATGTTGGCCGGAAAGAAAATAAACATTGCGAGGTTTTAATTTTCTCCACAAGTTTTAACTCTAAGAAGCCGCCGATAATTGCAACATGTAGCGCCAAATCTAAGCTATCCATACATGTCAAAATTACTGAATTTGGTTGATATTTCATGCAATTATGAATGAGTAAAGCAAGTCCATACCCCAGGGAATTTGACAGGCATGGAGCAATAAATAGAAGGTAATATGCACACAGATGTTGGCCGGAAAGAAAATAAACATTGCGAGGTTTGAATTTTCTCCACAAGTTTTAACTCTAAGAAGCCGCCGATAATTGCAACATGTAGCGCCAGATCTAAGCTATCCATACATGTCAAAATTACTGTATTTGGTTGATATTTCATGCAATTATGAATGAGTAAAGCAAGTCCATACCCCAGGGAATTTGACATGCATGGAGCAATAAATAGACGGTAACATGTACACAGATGTTGGCCGGAAAGAAAATAAACATTGCGAGGTTTTAATTTTCTCCACAAGTTTTAACTCTAAGAAGCCGCCGATAATTGCAACATGTAGCGCCAGATCTAAGCTATCCATACATGTCAAAATTACTGAATTTGGTTGATATTTCATGCAATTATGAATGAGTAAAGCAAGTCATACCCTAGGGAATTTGACAGGCATGGAGCAATAAATAGAAGGTAATATGCACACAGATGTTGGCCGGAAAGTAAATAAACATTGCGAGGTTTGAATTTTCTCCACAAGTTTTAACTCTAAGAAGCCGCCGATAATTGCAACATGTAGCGCCAGATCTAAGCTATCCATACATGTCAAAATTACTGAATTTGGTTGATATTTCATGCAATTATGAATGAGTAAAGCAAGTCCATACCCTAGGGAATTTGACAGGCATGGAGCAATAAATAGAAGGTAATATGCACACAGATGTTGGCCGGAAAGAAAATAAACATTGCGAGGTTTGAATTTTCTCCACAAGTTTTAACTCTAAGAAGCCGCCGATAATTGCAACATGTAGCGCCAGATCTAAGCTATCCATACATGTCAAAATTACTGTATTTGGTTGATATTTCATGCAATTATGAATGAGTAAAGCAAGTCCATACCCCAGGGAATTTGACATGCATGGAGCAATAAATAGACGGTAACATGTACACAGATGTTGGCCGGAAAGAAAATAAACATTGCGAGGTTTTAATTTTCTCCACAAGTTTTAACTCTAAGAAGCCGCCGATAATTGCAACATGTAGCGCCAAATCTAAGCTATCCATACATGTCAAAATTACTGAATTTGGTTGATATTTCATGCAATTATGAATGAGTAAAGCAAGTCCATACCCCAGGGAATTTGACAGGCATGGAGCAATAAATAGAAGGTAATATGCACACAGATGTTGGCCGGAAAGAAAATAAACATTGCGAGGTTTGAATTTTCTCCACAAGTTTTAACTCTAAGAAGCCGCCGATAATTGCAACATGTAGCGCCAGATCTAAGCTATCCATACATGTCAAAATTACTGTATTTGGTTGATATTTCATGCAATTATGAATGAGTAAAGCAAGTCCATACCCCAGGGAATTTGACATGCATGGAGCAATAAATAGACGGTAACATGTACACAGATGTTGGCCGGAAAGAAAATAAACATTGCGAGGTTTTAATTTTCTCCACAAGTTTTAACTCTAAGAAGCCGCCGATAATTGCAACATGTAGCGCCAGATCTAAGCTATCCATACATGTCAAAATTACTGAATTTGGTTGATATTTCATGCAATTATGAATGAGTAAAGCAAGTCATACCCTAGGGAATTTGACATGCATGGAGCAATAAATAGAAGGTAATATGCACACAGATGTTGGCCGGAAAGAAAATAAACATTGCGAGGTTTGAATTTTCTCCACAAGTTTTAACTCTAAGAAGCCGCCGATAATTGCAACATGTAGCGCCAGATCTAAGCTATCCATACATGTCAAAATTACTGAATTTGGTTGATATTTCATGCAATTATGAATGAGTAAAGCAAGTCCATACCCTAGGGAATTTGACAGGCATGGAGCAATAAATAGAAGGTAATATGCACACAGATGTTGGCCGGAAAGAAAATAAACATTGCGAGGTTTGAATTTTCTCCACAAGTTTTAACTCTAAGAAGCCGCCGATAATTGCAACATGTAGCGCCAGATCTAAACTATCCATACATGTCAAAATTACTGTATTTGGTTGATATTTCATGCAATTATGAATGAGTAAAGCAAGTCCATACCCCAGGGAATTTGACATGCATGGAGCAATAAATAGACGGTAACATGTACACAGATGTTGGCCGGAAAGTAAATAAACATTGCGAGGTTTGAATTTTCTCCACAAGTTTTAACTCTAAGAAGCCGCCGATAATTGCAACATGTAGCGCCAGATCTAAGCTATCCATACATGTCAAAATTACTGAATTTGGTTGATATTTCATGCAATTATGAATGAGTAAAGCAAGTCCATACCCCAGGGAATTTGACATGCATGGAGCAATAAATAGACGGTAACATGTACACAGATGTTGGCCGGAAAGTAAATAAACATTGCGAGGTTTGAATTTTCTCCACAAGTTTTAACTCTAAGAAGCCGCCGATAATTGCAACATGTAGCGCCAGATCTAAGCTATCCATACATGTCAAAATTACTGAATTTGGTTGATATTTCATGCAATTATGAATGAGTAAAGCAAGTCATACCCTAGGGAATTTGACAGGCATGGAGCAATAAATAGAAGGTAATATGCACACAGATGTTGGCCGGAAAGAAAATAAACATTGCGAGGTTTGAATTTTCTCCACAAGTTTTAACTCTAAGAAGCCGCCGATAATTGCAACATGTAGCGCCAGATCTAAGCTATCCATACATGTCAAAATTACTGAATTTGGTTGATATTTCATGCAATTATGAATGAGTAAAGCAAGTCCATACCCTAGGGAATTTGACAGGCATGGAGCAATAAATAGAAGGTAATATGCACACAGATGTTGGCCGGAAAGAAAATAAACATTGCGAGGTTTGAATTTTCTCCACAAGTTTTAACTCTAAGAAGCCGCCGATAATTGCAACATGTAGCGCCAGATCTAAGCTATCCATACATGTCAAAATTACTGTATTTGGTTGATATTTCATGCAATTATGAATGAGTAAAGCAAGTCCATACCCCAGGGAATTTGACATGCATGGAGCAATAAATAGACGGTAACATGTACACAGATGTTGGCCGGAAAGAAAATAAACATTGCGAGGTTTTAATTTTCTCCACAAGTTTTAACTCTAAGAAGCCGCCGATAATTGCAACATGTAGCGCCAGATCTAAGCTATCCATACATGTCAAAATTACTGAATTTGGTTGATATTTCATGCAATTATGAATGAGTAAAGCAAGTCCATACCCCAGGGAATTTGACATGCATGGAGCAATAAATAGACGGTAACATGTACACAGATGTTGGCCGGAAAGTAAATAAACATTGCGAGGTTTGAATTTTCTCCACAAGTTTTAACTCTAAGAAGCCGCCGATAATTGCAACATGTAGCGCCAGATCTAAGCTATCCATACATGTCAAAATTACTGTATTTGGTTGATATTTCATGCAATTATGAATGAGTAAAGCAAGTCCATACCCCAGGGAATTTGACATGCATGGAGCAATAAATAGACGGTAACATGTACACAGATGTTGGCCGGAAAGAAAATAAACATTGCGAGGTTTGAATTTTCTCCACAAGTTTTAACTCTAAGAAGCCGCCGATAATTGCAACATGTAGCGCCAGATCTAAGCTATCCATACATGTCAAAATTACTGAATTTGGTTGATATTTCATGCAATTATGAATGAGTAAAGCAAGTCCATACCCCAGGGAATTTGACATGCATGGAGCAATAAATAGACGGTAACATGTACACAGATGTTGGCCGGAAAGTAAATAAACATTGCGAGGTTTGAATTTTCTCCACAAGTTTTAACTCTAAGAAGCCGCCGATAATTGCAACATGTAGCGCCAGATCTAAGCTATCCATACATGTCAAAATTACTGAATTTGGTTGATATTTCATGCAATTATGAATGAGTAAAGCAAGTCCATACCCCAGGGAATTTGACATGCATGGAGCAATAAATAGACGGTAACATGTACACAGATGTTGGCCGGAAAGTAAATAAACATTGCGAGGTTTGAATTTTCTCCACAAGTTTTAACTCTAAGAAGCCGCCGATAATTGCAACATGTAGCGCCAGATCTAAGCTATCCATACATGTCAAAATTACTGAATTTGGTTGATATTTCATGCAATTATGAATGAGTAAAGCAAGTCATACCCTAGGGAATTTGACAGGCATGGAGCAATAAATAGAAGGTAATATGCACACAGATGTTGGCCGGAAAGTAAATAAACATTGCGAGGTTTGAATTTTCTCCACAAGTTTTAACTCTAAGAAGCCGCCGATAATTGCAACATGTAGCGCCAGATCTAAGCTATCCATACATGTCAAAATTACTGAATTTGGTTGATATTTCATGCAATTATGAATGAGTAAAGCAAGTCCATACCCTAGGGAATTTGACAGGCATGGAGCAATAAATAGAAGGTAATATGCACACAGATGTTGGCCGGAAAGAAAATAAACATTGCGAGGTTTGAATTTTCTCCACAAGTTTTAACTCTAAGAAGCCGCCGATAATTGCAACATGTAGCGCCAGATCTAAGCTATCCATACATGTCAAAATTACTGTATTTGGTTGATATTTCATGCAATTATGAATGAGTAAAGCAAGTCCATACCCCAGGGAATTTGACATGCATGGAGCAATAAATAGACGGTAACATGTACACAGATGTTGGCCGGAAAGAAAATAAACATTGCGAGGTTTTAATTTTCTCCACAAGTTTTAACTCTAAGAAGCCGCCGATAATTGCAACATGTAGCGCCAAATCTAAGCTATCCATACATGTCAAAATTACTGAATTTGGTTGATATTTCATGCAATTATGAATGAGTAAAGCAAGTCCATACCCCAGGGAATTTGACAGGCATGGAGCAATAAATAGAAGGTAATATGCACACAGATGTTGGCCGGAAAGAAAATAAACATTGCGAGGTTTGAATTTTCTCCACAAGTTTTAACTCTAAGAAGCCGCCGATAATTGCAACATGTAGCGCCAGATCTAAGCTATCCATACATGTCAAAATTACTGTATTTGGTTGATATTTCATGCAATTATGAATGAGTAAAGCAAGTCCATACCCCAGGGAATTTGACATGCATGGAGCAATAAATAGACGGTAACATGTACACAGATGTTGGCCGGAAAGAAAATAAACATTGCGAGGTTTTAATTTTCTCCACAAGTTTTAACTCTAAGAAGCCGCCGATAATTGCAACATGTAGCGCCAGATCTAAGCTATCCATACATGTCAAAATTACTGAATTTGGTTGATATTTCATGCAATTATGAATGAGTAAAGCAAGTCATACCCTAGGGAATTTGACATGCATGGAGCAATAAATAGAAGGTAATATGCACACAGATGTTGGCCGGAAAGAAAATAAACATTGCGAGGTTTGAATTTTCTCCACAAGTTTTAACTCTAAGAAGCCGCCGATAATTGCAACATGTAGCGCCAGATCTAAGCTATCCATACATGTCAAAATTACTGAATTTGGTTGATATTTCATGCAATTATGAATGAGTAAAGCAAGTCCATACCCTAGGGAATTTGACAGGCATGGAGCAATAAATAGAAGGTAATATGCACACAGATGTTGGCCGGAAAGAAAATAAACATTGCGAGGTTTGAATTTTCTCCACAAGTTTTAACTCTAAGAAGCCGCCGATAATTGCAACATGTAGCGCCAGATCTAAGCTATCCATACATGTCAAAATTACTGTATTTGGTTGATATTTCATGCAATTATGAATGAGTAAAGCAAGTCCATACCCCAGGGAATTTGACATGCATGGAGCAATAAATAGACGGTAACATGTACACAGATGTTGGCCGGAAAGAAAATAAACATTGCGAGGTTTTAATTTTCTCCACAAGTTTTAACTCTAAGAAGCCGCCGATAATTGCAACATGTAGCGCCAGATCTAAGCTATCCATACATGTCAAAATTACTGAATTTGGTTGATATTTCATGCAATTATGAATGAGTAAAGCAAGTCCATACCCCAGGGAATTTGACATGCATGGAGCAATAAATAGACGGTAACATGTACACAGATGTTGGCCGGAAAGAAAATAAACATTGCGAGGTTTTAATTTTCTCCACAAGTTTTAACTCTAAGAAGCCGCCGATAATTGCAACATGTAGCGCCAGATCTAAGCTATCCATACATGTCAAAATTACTGAATTTGGTTGATATTTCATGCAATTATGAATGAGTAAAGCAAGTCCATACCCCAGGGAATTTGACATGCATGGAGCAATAAATAGACGGTAACATGTACACAGATGTTGGCCGGAAAGTAAATAAACATTGCGAGGTTTGAATTTTCTCCACAAGTTTTAACTCTAAGAAGCCGCCGATAATTGCAACATGTAGCGCCAGATCTAAGCTATCCATACATGTCAAAATTACTGTATTTGGTTGATATTTCATGCAATTATGAATGAGTAAAGCAAGTCCATACCCCAGGGAATTTGACATGCATGGAGCAATAAATAGACGGTAACATGTACACAGATGTTGGCCGGAAAGAAAATAAACATTGCGAGGTTTTAATTTTCTCCACAAGTTTTAACTCTAAGAAGCCGCCGATAATTGCAACATGTAGCGCCAGATCTAAGCTATCCATACATGTCAAAATTACTGAATTTGGTTGATATTTCATGCAATTATGAATGAGTAAAGCAAGTCCATACCCCAGGGAATTTGACATGCATGGAGCAATAAATAGACGGTAACATGTACACAGATGTTGGCCGGAAAGTAAATAAACATTGCGAGGTTTTAATTTTCTCCACAAGTTTTAACTCTAAGAAGCCGCCGATAATTGCAACATGTAGCGCCAGATCTAAGCTATCCATACATGTCAAAATTACTGAATTTGGTTGATATTTCATGCAATTATGAATGAGTAAAGCAAGTCATACCCTAGGGAATTTGACAGGCATGGAGCAATAAATAGAAGGTAATATGCACACAGATGTTGGCCGGAAAGTAAATAAACATTGCGAGGTTTGAATTTTCTCCACAAGTTTTAACTCTAAGAAGCCGCCGATAATTGCAACATGTAGCGCCAGATCTAAGCTATCCATACATGTCAAAATTACTGAATTTGGTTGATATTTCATGCAATTATGAATGAGTAAAGCAAGTCCATACCCTAGGGAATTTGACAGGCATGGAGCAATAAATAGAAGGTAATATGCACACAGATGTTGGCCGGAAAGAAAATAAACATTGCGAGGTTTGAATTTTCTCCACAAGTTTTAACTCTAAGAAGCCGCCGATAATTGCAACATGTAGCGCCAGATCTAAGCTATCCATACATGTCAAAATTACTGTATTTGGTTGATATTTCATGCAATTATGAATGAGTAAAGCAAGTCCATACCCCAGGGAATTTGACATGCATGGAGCAATAAATAGACGGTAACATGTACACAGATGTTGGCCGGAAAGAAAATAAACATTGCGAGGTTTTAATTTTCTCCACAAGTTTTAACTCTAAGAAGCCGCCGATAATTGCAACATGTAGCGCCAGATCTAAGCTATCCATACATGTCAAAATTACTGAATTTGGTTGATATTTCATGCAATTATGAATGAGTAAAGCAAGTCCATACCCCAGGGAATTTGACATGCATGGAGCAATAAATAGACGGTAACATGTACACAGATGTTGGCCGGAAAGAAAATAAACATTGCGAGGTTTTAATTTTCTCCACAAGTTTTAACTCTAAGAAGCCGCCGATAATTGCAACATGTAGCGCCAGATCTAAGCTATCCATACATGTCAAAATTACTGAATTTGGTTGATATTTCATGCAATTATGAATGAGTAAAGCAAGTCCATACCCCAGGGAATTTGACATGCATGGAGCAATAAATAGACGGTAACATGTACACAGATGTTGGCCGGAAAGTAAATAAACATTGCGAGGTTTGAATTTTCTCCACAAGTTTTAACTCTAAGAAGCCGCCGATAATTGCAACATGTAGCGCCAGATCTAAGCTATCCATACATGTCAAAATTACTGTATTTGGTTGATATTTCATGCAATTATGAATGAGTAAAGCAAGTCCATACCCCAGGGAATTTGACATGCATGGAGCAATAAATAGACGGTAACATGTACACAGATGTTGGCCGGAAAGAAAATAAACATTGCGAGGTTTTAATTTTCTCCACAAGTTTTAACTCTAAGAAGCCGCCGATAATTGCAACATGTAGCGCCAGATCTAAGCTATCCATACATGTCAAAATTACTGAATTTGGTTGATATTTCATGCAATTATGAATGAGTAAAGCAAGTCCATACCCCAGGGAATTTGACATGCATGGAGCAATAAATAGACGGTAACATGTACACAGATGTTGGCCGGAAAGTAAATAAACATTGCGAGGTTTTAATTTTCTCCACAAGTTTTAACTCTAAGAAGCCGCCGATAATTGCAACATGTAGCGCCAGATCTAAGCTATCCATACATGTCAAAATTACTGAATTTGGTTGATATTTCATGCAATTATGAATGAGTAAAGCAAGTCATACCCTAGGGAATTTGACAGGCATGGAGCAATAAATAGAAGGTAATATGCACACAGATGTTGGCCGGAAAGTAAATAAACATTGCGAGGTTTGAATTTTCTCCACAAGTTTTAACTCTAAGAAGCCGCCGATAATTGCAACATGTAGCGCCAGATCTAAGCTATCCATACATGTCAAAATTACTGAATTTGGTTGATATTTCATGCAATTATGAATGAGTAAAGCAAGTCATACCCCAGGGAATTTGACAGGCATGGAGCAATAAATAGAAGGTAATATGCACACAGATGTTGGCCGGAAAGAAAATAAACATTGCGAGGTTTGAATTTTCTCCACAAGTTTTAACTCTAAGAAGCCGCCGATAATTGCAACATGTAGCGCCAGATCTAAGCTATCCATACATGTCAAAATTACTGAATTTGGTTGATATTTCATGCAATTATGAATGAGTAAAGCAAGTCCATACCCCAGGGAATTTGACAGGCATGGAGCAATAAATAGAAGGTAATATGCACACAGATGTTGGCCGGAAAGAAAATAAACATTGCGAGGTTTGAATTTTCTCCACAAGTTTTAACTCTAAGAAGCCGCCGATAATTGCAACATGTAGCGCCAGATCTAAGCTATCCATACATGTCAAAATTACTGTATTTGGTTGATATTTCATGCAATTATGAATGAGTAAAGCAAGTCCATACCCCAGGGAATTTGACATGCATGGAGCAATAAATAGACGGTAACATGTACACAGATGTTGGCCGGAAAGAAAATAAACATTGCGAGGTTTTAATTTTCTCCACAAGTTTTAACTCTAAGAAGCCGCCGATAATTGCAACATGTAGCGCCAGATCTAAGCTATCCATACATGTCAAAATTACTGAATTTGGTTGATATTTCATGCAATTATGAATGAGTAAAGCAAGTCATACCCTAGGGAATTTGACATGCATGGAGCAATAAATAGAAGGTAATATGCACACAGATGTTGGCCGGAAAGAAAATAAACATTGCGAGGTTTGAATTTTCTCCACAAGTTTTAACTCTAAGAAGCCGCCGATAATTGCAACATGTAGCGCCAGATCTAAGCTATCCATACATGTCAAAATTACTGAATTTGGTTGATATTTCATGCAATTATGAATGAGTAAAGCAAGTCCATACCCTAGGGAATTTGACAGGCATGGAGCAATAAATAGAAGGTAATATGCACACAGATGTTGGCCGGAAAGAAAATAAACATTGCGAGGTTTGAATTTTCTCAAAAAAGTTTTAACTCTAAGAAGCCGCCGATAATTGCAACATGTAGCGCCAGATCTAAGCTATCCATACATGTCAAAATTACTGTATTTGGTTGATATTTCATGCAATTATGAATGAGTAAAGCAAGTCCATACCCCAGGGAATTTGACATGCATGGAGCAATAAATAGACGGTAACATGTACACAGATGTTGGCCGGAAAGAAAATAAACATTGCGAGGTTTTAATTTTCTCCACAAGTTTTAACTCTAAGAAGCCGCCGATAATTGCAACATGTAGCGCCAAATCTAAGCTATCCATACATGTCAAAATTACTGAATTTGGTTGATATTTCATGCAATTATGAATGAGTAAAGCAAGTCCATACCCCAGGGAATTTGACATGCATGGAGCAATAAATAGACGGTAACATGTACACAGATGTTGGCCGGAAAGAAAATAAACATTGCGAGGTTTTAATTTTCTCCACAAGTTTTAACTCTAAGAAGCCGCCGATAATTGCAACATGTAGCGCCAGATCTAAGCTATCCATACATGTCAAAATTACTGAATTTGGTTGATATTTCATGCAATTATGAATGAGTAAAGCAAGTCCATACCCCAGGGAATTTGACATGCATGGAGCAATAAATAGACGGTAACATGTACACAGATGTTGGCCGGAAAGTAAATAAACATTGCGAGGTTTGAATTTTCTCCACAAGTTTTAACTCTAAGAAGCCGCCGATAATTGCAACATGTAGCGCCAGATCTAAGCTATCCATACATGTCAAAATTACTGAATTTGGTTGATATTTCATGCAATTATGAATGAGTAAAGCAAGTCATACCCCAGGGAATTTGACAGGCATGGAGCAATAAATAGAAGGTAATATGCACACAGATGTTGGCCGGAAAGAAAATAAACATTGCGAGGTTTGAATTTTCTCCACAAGTTTTAACTCTAAGAAGCCGCCGATAATTGCAACATGTAGCGCCAGATCTAAGCTATCCATACATGTCAAAATTACTGAATTTGGTTGATATTTCATGCAATTATGAATGAGTAAAGCAAGTCATACCCCAGGGAATTTGACAGGCATGGAGCAATAAATAGAAGGTAATATGCACACAGATGTTGGCCGGAAAGAAAATAAACATTGCGAGGTTTGAATTTTCTCCACAAGTTTTAACTCTAAGAAGCCGCCGATAATTGCAACATGTAGCGCCAGATCTAAGCTATCCATACATGTCAAAATTACTGAATTTGGTTGATATTTCATGCAATTATGAATGAGTAAAGCAAGTCCATACCCCAGGGAATTTGACAGGCATGGAGCAATAAATAGAAGGTAATATGCACACAGATGTTGGCCGGAAAGAAAATAAACATTGCGAGGTTTGAATTTTCTCCACACGTTTTAACTCTAAGAAGCCGCCGATAATTGCAACATGTAGCGCCAGATCTAAGCTATCCATACATGTCAAAATTACTGAATTTGGTTGATATTTCATGCAATTATGAATGAGTAAAGCAAGTCCATACCCCAGGGAATTTGACATGCATGGAGCAATAAATAGACGGTAACATGTACACAGATGTTGGCCGGAAAGTAAATAAACATTGCGAGGTTTGAATTTTCTCCACAAGTTTTAACTCTAAGAAGCCGTCGATAATTGCAACATGTAGCGCCAGATCTAAGCTATCCATACATGTCAAAATTACTGAATTTGGTTGATATTTCATGCAATTATGAATGAGTAAAGCAAGTCCATACCCTAGGGAATTTGACAGGCATGGAGCAATAAATAGAAGGTAATATGCACACAGATGTTGGCCGGAAAGAAAATAAACATTGCGAGGTTTGAATTTTCTCAAAAAAGTTTTAACTCTAAGAAGCCGCCGATAATTGCAACATGTAGCGCCAGATCTAAGCTATCCATACATGTCAAAATTACTGTATTTGGTTGATATTTCATGCAATTATGAATGAGTAAAGCAAGTCCATACCCCAGGGAATTTGACATGCATGGAGCAATAAATAGACGGTAACATGTACACAGATGTTGGCCGGAAAGAAAATAAACATTGCGAGGTTTTAATTTTCTCCACAAGTTTTAACTCTAAGAAGCCGCCGATAATTGCAACATGTAGCGCCAAATCTAAGCTATCCATACATGTCAAAATTACTGAATTTGGTTGATATTTCATGCAATTATGAATGAGTAAAGCAAGTCCATACCCCAGGGAATTTGACATGCATGGAGCAATAAATAGACGGTAACATGTACACAGATGTTGGCCGGAAAGAAAATAAACATTGCGAGGTTTTAATTTTCTCCACAAGTTTTAACTCTAAGAAGCCGCCGATAATTGCAACATGTAGCGCCAGATCTAAGCTATCCATACATGTCAAAATTACTGAATTTGGTTGATATTTCATGCAATTATGAATGAGTAAAGCAAGTCCATACCCCAGGGAATTTGACATGCATGGAGCAATAAATAGACGGTAACATGTACACAGATGTTGGCCGGAAAGTAAATAAACATTGCGAGGTTTGAATTTTCTCCACAAGTTTTAACTCTAAGAAGCCGCCGATAATTGCAACATGTAGCGCCAGATCTAAGCTATCCATACATGTCAAAATTACTGAATTTGGTTGATATTTCATGCAATTATGAATGAGTAAAGCAAGTCATACCCCAGGGAATTTGACAGGCATGGAGCAATAAATAGAAGGTAATATGCACACAGATGTTGGCCGGAAAGAAAATAAACATTGCGAGGTTTGAATTTTCTCCACAAGTTTTAACTCTAAGAAGCCGCCGATAATTGCAACATGTAGCGCCAGATCTAAGCTATCCATACATGTCAAAATTACTGAATTTGGTTGATATTTCATGCAATTATGAATGAGTAAAGCAAGTCATACCCCAGGGAATTTGACAGGCATGGAGCAATAAATAGAAGGTAATATGCACACAGATGTTGGCCGGAAAGAAAATAAACATTGCGAGGTTTGAATTTTCTCCACAAGTTTTAACTCTAAGAAGCCGCCGATAATTGCAACATGTAGCGCCAGATCTAAGCTATCCATACATGTCAAAATTACTGAATTTGGTTGATATTTCATGCAATTATGAATGAGTAAAGCAAGTCCATACCCCAGGGAATTTGACATGCATGGAGCAATAAATAGAAGGTAATATGCACACAGATGTTGGCCGGAAAGAAAATAAACATTGCGAGGTTTGAATTTTCTCCACACGTTTTAACTCTAAGAAGCCGCCGATAATTGCAACATGTAGCGCCAGATCTAAGCTATCCATACATGTCAAAATTACTGAATTTGGTTGATATTTCATGCAATTATGAATGAGTAAAGCAAGTCCATACCCCAGGGAATTTGACATGCATGGAGCAATAAATAGACGGTAACATGTACACAGATGTTGGCCGGAAAGTAAATAAACATTGCGAGGTTTGAATTTTCTCCACAAGTTTTAACTCTAAGAAGCCGTCGATAATTGCAACATGTAGCGCCAGATCTAAGCTATCCATACATGTCAAAATTACTGAATTTGGTTGATATTTCATTCAATTATGAATGAGTAAAGCAAGTCATACCCTAGGGAATTTGACAGGCATGGAGCAATAAATAGAAGGTAATATGCACACAGATGTTGGCCGGAAAGAAAATAAACATTGCGAGGTTTGAATTTTCTCCACAAGTTTTAACTCTAAGAAGCCGCCGATAATTGCAACATGTAGCGCCAGATCTAAGCTATCCATACATGTCAAAATTACTGAATTTGGTTGATATTTCATGCAATTATGAATGAGTAAAGCAAGTCCATACCCCAGGGAATTTGACATGCATGGAGCAATAAATAGACGGTAACATGTACACAGATGTTGGCCGGAAAGAAAATAAACATTGCGAGGTTTTAATTTTCTCCACAAGTTTTAACTCTAAGAAGCCGCCGATAATTGCAACATGTAGCGCCAGATCTAAGCTATCCATACATGTCAAAATTACTGAATTTGGTTGATATTTCATGCAATTATGAATGAGTAAAGCAAGTCCATACCCCAGGGAATTTGACATGCATGGAGCAATAAATAGACGGTAACATGTACACAGATGTTGGCCGGAAAGAAAATAAACATTGCGAGGTTTGAATTTTCTCCACAAGTTTTAACTCTAAGAAGCCGCCGATAATTGCAACATGTAGCGCCAGATCTAAGCTATCCATACATGTCAAAATTACTGAATTTGGTTGATATTTCATGCAATTATGAATGAGTAAAGCAAGTCCATACCCCAGGGAATTTGACATGCATGGAGCAATAAATAGACGGTAACATGTACACAGATGTTGGCCGGAAAGTAAATAAACATTGCGAGGTTTGAATTTTCTCCACAAGTTTTAACTCTAAGAAGCCGCCGATAATTGCAACATGTAGCGCCAGATCTAAGCTATCCATACATGTCAAAATTACTGAATTTGGTTGATATTTCATGCAATTATGAATGAGTAAAGCAAGTCATACCCCAGGGAATTTGACAGGCATGGAGCAATAAATAGAAGGTAATATGCACACAGATGTTGGCCGGAAAGAAAATAAACATTGCGAGGTTTGAATTTTCTCCACAAGTTTTAACTCTAAGAAGCCGCCGATAATTGCAACATGTAGCGCCAGATCTAAGCTATCCATACATGTCAACATTACTGAATTTGGTTGATATTTCATGCAATTATGAATGAGTAAAGCAAGTCATACCCCAGGGAATTTCACAGGCATGGAGCAATAAATAGAAGGTAATATGCACACAGATGTTGGCCGGAAAGAAAATAAACATTGCGAGGTTTGAATTTTCTCCACAAGTTTTAACTCTAAGAAGCCGCCGATAATTGCAACATGTAGCGCCAGATCTAAGCTATCCATACATGTCAAAATTACTGAATTTGGTTGATATTTCATGCAATTATGAATGAGTAAAGCAAGTCCATACCCCAGGGAATTTGACAGGCATGGAGCAATAAATAGAAGGTAATATGCACACAGATGTTGGCCGGAAAGTAAATAAACATTGCGAGGTTTGAATTTTCTCCACAAGTTTTAACTCTAAGAAGCCGCCGATAATTGCAACATGTAGCGCCAGATCTAAGCTATCCATACATGTCAAAATTACTGAATTTGGTTGATATTTCATGCAATTATGAATGAGTAAAGCAAGTCATACCGTAGGGAATTTGACAGGCATGGAGCAATAAATAGAAGGTAATATGCACACAGATGTTGGCCGGAAAGAAAATAAACATTGCGAGGTTTGAATTTTCTCCACAAGTTTTAACTCTAAGAAGCCGCCGATAATTGCAACATGTAGCGCCAGATCTAAGCTATCCATACATGTCAAAATTACTGAATTTGGTTGATATTTCATGCAATTATGAATGAGTAAAGCAAGTCATACCCTAGGGAATTTGACAGGAATGGAGCAATAAATAGAAGGTAATATGCACACAGATGTTGGCCGGAAAGAAAATAAACATTGCGAGGTTTGAATTTTCTCCACAAGTTTTAACTCTAAGAAGCCGCCGATAATTGCAACATGTAGCGCCAGATCTAAGCTATCCATACATGTCAAAATTACTGAATTTGGTTGATATTTCATGCAATTATGAATGAGTAAAGCAAGTCATACCCCAGGGAATTTGACAGGCATGGAGCAATAAATAGAAGGTAATATGCACACAGATGTTGGCCGGAAAGAAAATAAACATTGCGAGGTTTGAATTTTCTCCACAAGTTTTAACTCTAAGAAGCCGCCGATAATTGCAACATGTAGCGCCAGATCTAAGCTATCCATACATGTCAAAATTACTGTATTTGGTTGATATTTCATGCAATTATGAATGAGTAAAGCAAGTCCATACCCCAGGGAATTTGACATGCATGGAGCAATAAATAGACGGTAACATGTACACAGATGTTGGCCGGAAAGTAAATAAACATTGCGAGGTTTGAATTTTCTCCACAAGTTTTAACTCTAAGAAGCCGCCGATAATTGCAACATGTAGCGCCAGATCTAAGCTATCCATACATGTCAAAATTACTGAATTTGGTTGATATTTCATGCAATTATGAATGAGTAAAGCAAGTCATACCCTAGGGAATTTGACAGGCATGGAGCAATAAATAGAAGGTAATATGCACACAGATGTTGGCCGGAAAGAAAATAAACATTGCGAGGTTTGAATTTTCTCCACAAGTTTTAACTCTAAGAAGCCGCCGATAATTGCAACATGTAGCGCCAGATCTAAGCTATCCATACATGTCAAAATTACTGAATTTGGTTGATATTTCATGCAATTATGAATGAGTAAAGCAAGTCCATACCCCAGGGAATTTGACAGGCATGGAGCAATAAATAGAAGGTAATATGCACACAGATGTTGGCCGGAAAGAAAATAAACATTGCGAGGTTTGAATTTTCTCCACACGTTTTAACTCTAAGAAGCCGCCGATAATTGCAACATGTAGCGCCAGATCTAAGCTATCCATACATGTCAAAATTACTGTATTTGGTTGATATTTCATGCAATTATGAATGAGTAAAGCAAGTCCATACCCCAGGGAATTTGACATGCATGGAGCAATAAATAGACGGTAACATGTACACAGATGTTGGCCGGAAAGAAAATAAACATTGCGAGGTTTGAATTTTCTCCACAAGTTTTAACTCTAAGAAGCCGCCGATAATTGCAACATGTAGCGCCAGATCTAAGCTATCCATACATGTCAAAATTACTGAATTTGGTTGATATTTCATGCAATTATGAATGAGTAAAGCAAGTCCATACCCCAGGGAATTTGACATGCATGGAGCAATAAATAGACGGTAACATGTACACAGATGTTGGCCGGAAAGTAAATAAACATTGCGAGGTTTGAATTTTCTCCACAAGTTTTAACTCTAAGAAGCCGCCGATAATTGCAACATGTAGCGCCAGATCTAAGCTATCCATACATGTCAAAATTACTGAATTTGGTTGATATTTCATGCAATTATGAATGAGTAAAGCAAGTCATACCCTAGGGAATTTGACAGGCATGGAGCAATAAATAGAAGGTAATATGCACACAGATGTTGGCCGGAAAGAAAATAAACATTGCGAGGTTTGAATTTTCTCCACAAGTTTTAACTCTAAGAAGCCGCCGATAATTGCAACATGTAGCGCCAGATCTAAGCTATCCATACATGTCAAAATTACTGAATTTGGTTGATATTTCATGCAATTATGAATGAGTAAAGCAAGTCATACCCCAGGGAATTTGACAGGCATGGAGCAATAAATAGAAGGTAATATGCACACAGATGTTGGCCGGAAAGAAAATAAACATTGCGAGGTTTGAATTTTCTCCACAAGTTTTAACTCTAAGAAGCCGCCGATAATTGCAACATGTAGCGCCAGATCTAAGCTATCCATACATGTCAAAATTACTGAATTTGGTTGATATTTCATGCAATTATGAATGAGTAAAGCAAGTCCATACCCCATGGAATTTGACAGGCATGGAGCAATAAATAGAAGGTAATATGCACACAGATGTTGGCCGGAAAGAAAATAAACATTGCGAGGTTTGAATTTTCTCCACAAGTTTTAACTCTAAGAAGCCGCCGATAATTGCAACATGTAGCGCCAGATCTAAGCTATCCATACATGTCAAAATTACTGAATTTGGTTGATATTTCATGCAATTATGAATGAGTAAAGCAAGTCATACCCTAGGGAATTTGACAGGCATGGAGCAATAAATAGAAGGTAATATGCACACAGATGTTGGCCGGAAAGAAAATAAACATTGCGAGGTTTGAATTTTCTCCACAAGTTTTAACTCTAAGAAGCCGCCGATAATTGCAACATGTAGCGCCAGATCTAAGCTATCCATACATGTCAAAATTACTGTATTTGGTTGATATTTCATGCAATTATGAATGAGTAAAGCAAGTCCATACCCCAGGGAATTTGACAGGCATGGAGCAATAAATAGAAGGTAATATGCACACAGATGTTGGCCGGAAAGAAAATAAACATTGCGAGGTTTGAATTTTCTCCACACGTTTTAACTCTAAGAAGCCGCCGATAATTGCAACATGTAGCGCCAGATCTAAGCTATCCATACATGTCAAAATTACTGTATTTGGTTGATATTTCATGCAATTATGAATGAGTAAAGCAAGTCCATACCCCAGGGAATTTGACATGCATGGAGCAATAAATAGACGGTAACATGTACACAGATGTTGGCCGGAAAGTAAATAAACATTGCGAGGTTTGAATTTTCTCCACAAGTTTTAAATCTAAGAAGCCGCCGATAATTGCAACATGTAGCGCCAGATCTAAGCTATCCATACATGTCAAAATTACTGAATTTGGTTGATATTTCATGCAATTATGAATGAGTAAAGCAAGTCATACCGTAGGGAATTTGACAGGCATGGAGCAATAAATAGAAGGTAATATGCACACAGATGTTGGCCGGAAATAAAATAAACATTGCGAGGTTTGAATTTTCTCCACAAGTTTTAACTCTAAGAAGCCGCCGATAATTGCAACATGTAGCGCCAGATCTAAGCTATCCATACATGTCAAAATTACTGAATTTGGTTGATATTTCATGCAATTATGAATAAGTAAAGCAAGTCATACCCTAGGGAATTTGACAGGAATGGAGCAATAAATAGAAGGTAATATGCACACAGATGTTGGCCGGAAAGAAAATAAACATTGCGAGGTTTGAATTTTCTCCACAAGTTTTAACTCTAAGAAGCCGCCGATAATTGCAACATGTAGCGCCAGATCTAAGCTATCCATACATGTCAAAATTACTGAATTTGGTTGATATTTCATGCAATTATGAATGAGTAAAGCAAGTCCATACCCCAGGGAATTTGACAGGCATGGAGCAATAAATAGAAGGTAATATGCACACAGATGTTGGCCGGAAAGAAAATAAACATTGCGAGGTTTGAATTTTCTCCACACGTTTTAACTCTAAGAAGCCGCCGATAATTGCAACATGTAGCGCCAGATCTAAGCTATCCATACATGTCAAAATTACTGTATTTGGTTGATATTTCATGCAATTATGAATGAGTAAAGCAAGTCCATACCCCAGGGAATTTGACATGCATGGAGCAATAAATAGACGGTAACATGTACACAGATGTTGGCCGGAAAGAAAATAAACATTGCGAGGTTTGAATTTTCTCCACAAGTTTTAACTCTAAGAAGCCGCCGATAATTGCAACATGTAGCGCCAGATCTAAGCTATCCATACATGTCAAAATTACTGAATTTGGTTGATATTTCATGCAATTATGAATGAGTAAAGCAAGTCCATACCCCAGGGAATTTGACATGCATGGAGCAATAAATAGACGGTAACATGTACACAGATGTTGGCCGGAAAGTAAATAAACATTGCGAGGTTTGAATTTTCTCCACAAGTTTTAACTCTAAGAAGCCGCCGATAATTGCAACATGTAGCGCCAGATCTAAGCTATCCATACATGTCAAAATTACTGAATTTGGTTGATATTTCATGCAATTATGAATGAGTAAAGCAAGTCCAGACCCCAGGGAATTTGACAGGCATGGAGCAATAAATAGAAGGTAATATGCACACAGATGTTGGCCGGAAAGAAAATAAACATTGCGAGGTTTGAATTTTCTCCACACGTTTTAACTCTAAGAAGCCGCCGATAATTGCAACATGTAGCGCCAGATCTAAGCTATCCATACATGTCAAAATTACTGTATTTGGTTGATATTTCATGCAATTATGAATGAGTAAAGCAAGTCCATACCCCAGGGAATTTGACATGCATGGAGCAATAAATAGACGGTAACATGTACACAGATGTTGGCCGGAAAGAAAATAAACATTGCGAGGTTTGAATTTTCTCCACAAGTTTTAACTCTAAGAAGCCGCCGATAATTGCAACATGTAGCGCCAGATCTAAGCTATCCATACATGTCAAAATTACTGAATTTGGTTGATATTTCATGCAATTATGAATGAGTAAAGCAAGTCCATACCCCAGGGAATTTGACATGCATGGAGCAATAAATAGACGGTAACATGTACACAGATGTTGGCCGGAAAGTAAATAAACATTGCGAGGTTTGAATTTTCTCCACAAGTTTTAACTCTAAGAAGCCGCCGATAATTGCAACATGTAGCGCCAGATCTAAGCTATCCATACATGTCAAAATTACTGAATTTGGTTGATATTTCATGCAATTATGAATGAGTAAAGCAAGTCATACCCTAGGGAATTTGACAGGCATGGAGCAATAAATAGAAGGTAATATGCACACAGATGTTGGCCGGAAAGAAAATAAACATTGCGAGGTTTGAATTTTCTCCACAAGTTTTAACTCTAAGAAGCCGCCGATAATTGCAACATGTAGCGCCAGATCTAAGCTATCCATACATGTCAAAATTACTGAATTTGGTTGATATTTCATGCAATTATGAATGAGTAAAGCAAGTCATACCCCAGGGAATTTGACAGGCATGGAGCAATAAATAGAAGGTAATATGCACACAGATGTTGGCCGGAAAGAAAATAAACATTGCGAGGTTTGAATTTTCTCCACAAGTTTTAACTCTAAGAAGCCGCCGATAATTGCAACATGTAGCGCCAGATCTAAGCTATCCATACATGTCAAAATTACTGAATTTGGTTGATATTTCATGCAATTATGAATGAGTAAAGCAAGTCCATACCCCAGGGAATTTGACATGCATGGAGCAATAAATAGACGGTAACATGTACACAGATGTTGGCCGGAAAGTAAATAAACATTGCGAGGTTTGAATTTTCTCCACAAGTTTTAAATCTAAGAAGCCGCCGATAATTGCAACATGTAGCGCCAGATCTAAGCTATCCATACATGTCAAAATTACTGAATTTGGTTGATATTTCATGCAATTATGAATGAGTAAAGCAAGTCATACCGTAGGGAATTTGACAGGCATGGAGCAATAAATAGAAGGTAATATGCACACAGATGTTGGCCGGAAATAAAATAAACATTGCGAGGTTTGAATTTTCTCCACAAGTTTTAACTCTAAGAAGCCGCCGATAATTGCAACATGTAGCGCCAGATCTAAGCTATCCATACATGTCAAAATTACTGAATTTGGTTGATATTTCATGCAATTATGAATAAGTAAAGCAAGTCATACCCTAGGGAATTTGACAGGAATGGAGCAATAAATAGAAGGTAATATGCACACAGATGTTGGCCGGAAAGAAAATAAACATTGCGAGGTTTGAATTTTCTCCACAAGTTTTAACTCTAAGAAGCCGCCGATAATTGCAACATGTAGCGCCAGATCTAAGCTATCCATACATGTCAAAATTACTGAATTTGGTTGATATTTCATGCAATTATGAATGAGTAAAGCAAGTCCATACCCCAGGGAATTTGACAGGCATGGAGCAATAAATAGAAGGTAATATGCACACAGATGTTGGCCGGAAAGAAAATAAACATTGCGAGGTTTGAATTTTCTCCACACGTTTTAACTCTAAGAAGCCGCCGATAATTGCAACATGTAGCGCCAGATCTAAGCTATCCATACATGTCAAAATTACTGTATTTGGTTGATATTTCATGCAATTATGAATGAGTAAAGCAAGTCCATACCCCAGGGAATTTGACATGCATGGAGCAATAAATAGACGGTAACATGTACACAGATGTTGGCCGGAAAGAAAATAAACATTGCGAGGTTTGAATTTTCTCCACAAGTTTTAACTCTAAGAAGCCGCCGATAATTGCAACATGTAGCGCCAGATCTAAGCTATCCATACATGTCAAAATTACTGAATTTGGTTGATATTTCATGCAATTATGAATGAGTAAAGCAAGTCCATACCCCAGGGAATTTGACATGCATGGAGCAATAAATAGACGGTAACATGTACACAGATGTTGGCCGGAAAGTAAATAAACATTGCGAGGTTTGAATTTTCTCCACAAGTTTTAACTCTAAGAAGCCGCCGATAATTGCAACATGTAGCGCCAGATCTAAGCTATCCATACATGTCAAAATTACTGAATTTGGTTGATATTTCATGCAATTATGAATGAGTAAAGCAAGTCCAGACCCCAGGGAATTTGACAGGCATGGAGCAATAAATAGAAGGTAATATGCACACAGATGTTGGCCGGAAAGAAAATAAACATTGCGAGGTTTGAATTTTCTCCACACGTTTTAACTCTAAGAAGCCGCCGATAATTGCAACATGTAGCGCCAGATCTAAGCTATCCATACATGTCAAAATTACTGTATTTGGTTGATATTTCATGCAATTATGAATGAGTAAAGCAAGTCCATACCCCAGGGAATTTGACATGCATGGAGCAATAAATAGACGGTAACATGTACACAGATGTTGGCCGGAAAGAAAATAAACATTGCGAGGTTTGAATTTTCTCCACAAGTTTTAACTCTAAGAAGCCGCCGATAATTGCAACATGTAGCGCCAGATCTAAGCTATCCATACATGTCAAAATTACTGAATTTGGTTGATATTTCATGCAATTATGAATGAGTAAAGCAAGTCCATACCCCAGGGAATTTGACATGCATGGAGCAATAAATAGACGGTAACATGTACACAGATGTTGGCCGGAAAGTAAATAAACATTGCGAGGTTTGAATTTTCTCCACAAGTTTTAACTCTAAGAAGCCGCCGATAATTGCAACATGTAGCGCCAGATCTAAGCTATCCATACATGTCAAAATTACTGAATTTGGTTGATATTTCATGCAATTATGAATGAGTAAAGCAAGTCATACCCTAGGGAATTTGACAGGCATGGAGCAATAAATAGAAGGTAATATGCACACAGATGTTGGCCGGAAAGAAAATAAACATTGCGAGGTTTGAATTTTCTCCACAAGTTTTAACTCTAAGAAGCCGCCGATAATTGCAACATGTAGCGCCAGATCTAAGCTATCCATACATGTCAAAATTACTGAATTTGGTTGATATTTCATGCAATTATGAATGAGTAAAGCAAGTCATACCCCAGGGAATTTGACAGGCATGGAGCAATAAATAGAAGGTAATATGCACACAGATGTTGGCCGGAAAGAAAATAAACATTGCGAGGTTTGAATTTTCTCCACAAGTTTTAACTCTAAGAAGCCGCCGATAATTGCAACATGTAGCGCCAGATCTAAGCTATCCATACATGTCAAAATTACTGAATTTGGTTGATATTTCATGCAATTATGAATGAGTAAAGCAAGTCCATACCCCAGGGAATTTGACAGGCATGGAGCAATAAATAGAAGGTAATATGCACACAGATGTTGGCCGGAAAGAAAATAAACATTGCGAGGTTTGAATTTTCTCCACACGTTTTAACTCTAAGAAGCCGCCGATAATTGCAACATGTAGCGCCAGATCTAAGCTATCCATACATGTCAAAATTACTGTATTTGGTTGATATTTCATGCAATTATGAATGAGTAAAGCAAGTCCATACCCCAGGGAATTTGACATGCATGGAGCAATAAATAGACGGTAACATGTACACAGATGTTGGCCGGAAAGAAAATAAACATTGCGAGGTTTGAATTTTCTCCACAAGTTTTAACTCTAAGAAGCCGCCGATAATTGCAACATGTAGCGCCAGATCTAAGCTATCCATACATGTCAAAATTACTGAATTTGGTTGATATTTCATGCAATTATGAATGAGTAAAGCAAGTCCATACCCCAGGGAATTTGACATGCATGGAGCAATAAATAGACGGTAACATGTACACAGATGTTGGCCGGAAAGTAAATAAACATTGCGAGGTTTGAATTTTCTCCACAAGTTTTAACTCTAAGAAGCCGCCGATAATTGCAACATGTAGCGCCAGATCTAAGCTATCCATACATGTCAAAATTACTGAATTTGGTTGATATTTCATGCAATTATGAATGAGTAAAGCAAGTCATACCCTAGGGAATTTGACAGGCATGGAGCAATAAATAGAAGGTAATATGCACACAGATGTTGGCCGGAAAGAAAATAAACATTGCGAGGTTTGAATTTTCTCCACAAGTTTTAACTCTAAGAAGCCGCCGATAATTGCAACATGTAGCGCCAGATCTAAGCTATCCATACATGTCAAAATTACTGAATTTGGTTGATATTTCATGCAATTATGAATGAGTAAAGCAAGTCATACCCCAGGGAATTTGACAGGCATGGAGCAATAAATAGAAGGTAATATGCACACAGATGTTGGCCGGAAAGAAAATAAACATTGCGAGGTTTGAATTTTCTCCACAAGTTTTAACTCTAAGAAGCCGCCGATAATTGCAACATGTAGCGCCAGATCTAAGCTATCCATACATGTCAAAATTACTGAATTTGGTTGATATTTCATGCAATTATGAATGAGTAAAGCAAGTCCATACCCCAGGGAATTTGACAGGCATGGAGCAATAAATAGAAGGTAATATGCACACAGATGTTGGCCGGAAAGAAAATAAACATTGCGAGGTTTGAATTTTCTCCACAAGTTTTAACTCTAAGAAGCCGCCGATAATTGCAACATGTAGCGCCAGATCTAAGCTATCCATACATGTCAAAATTACTGAATTTGGTTGATATTTCATGCAATTATGAATGAGTAAAGCAAGTCATACCCTAGGGAATTTGACAGGCATGGAGCAATAAATAGAAGGTAATATGCACACAGATGTTGGCCGGAAAGAAAATAAACATTGCGAGGTTTGAATTTTCTCCACAAGTTTTAACTCTAAGAAGCCGCCGATAATTGCAACATGTAGCGCCAGATCTAAGCTATCCATACATGTCAAAATTACTGTATTTGGTTGATATTTCATGCAATTATGAATGAGTAAAGCAAGTCCATACCCCAGGGAATTTGACAGGCATGGAGCAATAAATAGAAGGTAATATGCACACAGATGTTGGCCGGAAAGAAAATAAACATTGCGAGGTTTGAATTTTCTCCACACGTTTTAACTCTAAGAAGCCGCCGATAATTGCAACATGTAGCGCCAGATCTAAGCTATCCATACATGTCAAAATTACTGTATTTGGTTGATATTTCATGCAATTATGAATGAGTAAAGCAAGTCCATACCCCAGGGAATTTGACATGCATGGAGCAATAAATAGACGGTAACATGTACACAGATGTTGGCCGGAAAGTAAATAAACATTGCGAGGTTTGAATTTTCTCCACAAGTTTTAAATCTAAGAAGCCGCCGATAATTGCAACATGTAGCGCCAGATCTAAGCTATCCATACATGTCAAAATTACTGAATTTGGTTGATATTTCATGCAATTATGAATGAGTAAAGCAAGTCATACCGTAGGGAATTTGACAGGCATGGAGCAATAAATAGAAGGTAATATGCACACAGATGTTGGCCGGAAATAAAATAAACATTGCGAGGTTTGAATTTTCTTCACAAGTTTTAACTCTAAGAAGCCGCCGATAATTGCAACATGTAGCGCCAGATCTAAGCTATCCATACATGTCAAAATTACTGAATTTGGTTGATATTTCATGCAATTATGAATAAGTAAAGCAAGTCATACCCTAGGGAATTTGACAGGAATGGAGCAATAAATAGAAGGTAATATGCACACAGATGTTGGCCGGAAAGAAAATAAACATTGCGAGGTTTGAATTTTCTCCACAAGTTTTAACTCTAAGAAGCCGCCGATAATTGCAACATGTAGCGCCAGATCTAAGCTATCCATACATGTCAAAATTACTGAATTTGGTTGATATTTCATGCAATTATGAATGAGTAAAGCAAGTCCATACCCTAGGGAATTTGACAGGCATGGAGCAATAAATAGAAGGTAATATGCACACAGATGTTGGCCGGAAAGAAAATAAACATTGCGAGGTTTGAATTTTCTCCACAAGTTTTAACTCTAAGAAGCCGCCGATAATTGCAACATGTAGCGCCAGATCTAAGCTATCCATACATGTCAAAATTACTGTATTTGGTTGATATTTCATGCAATTATGAATGAGTAAAGCAAGTCCATACCCCAGGGAATTTGACATGCATGGAGCAATAAATAGACGGTAACATGTACACAGATGTTGGCCGGAAAGAAAATAAACATTGCGAGGTTTTAATTTTCTCCACAAGTTTTAACTCTAAGAAGCCGCCGATAATTGCAACATGTAGCGCCAGATCTAAGCTATCCATACATGTCAAAATTACTGAATTTGGTTGATATTTCATGCAATTATGAATGAGTAAAGCAAGTCCATACCCCAGGGAATTTGACATGCATGGAGCAATAAATAGACGGTAACATGTACACAGATGTTGGCCGGAAAGAAAATAAACATTGCGAGGTTTGAATTTTCTCCACAAGTTTTAACTCTAAGAAGCCGCCGATAATTGCAACATGTAGCGCCAGATCTAAGCTATCCATACATGTCAAAATTACTGAATTTGGTTGATATTTCATGCAATTATGAATGAGTAAAGCAAGTCCATACCCCAGGGAATTTGACATGCATGGAGCAATAAATAGACGGTAACATGTACACAGATGTTGGCCGGAAAGTAAATAAACATTGCGAGGTTTGAATTTTCTCCACAAGTTTTAACTCTAAGAAGCCGCCGATAATTGCAACATGTAGCGCCAGATCTAAGCTATCCATACATGTCAAAATTACTGTATTTGGTTGATATTTCATGCAATTATGAATGAGTAAAGCAAGTCCATACCCCAGGGAATTTGACATGCATGGAGCAATAAATAGACGGTAACATGTACACAGATGTTGGCCGGAAAGAAAATAAACATTGCGAGGTTTGAATTTTCTCCACAAGTTTTAACTCTAAGAAGCCGCCGATAATTGCAACATGTAGCGCCAGATCTAAGCTATCCATACATGTCAAAATTACTGAATTTGGTTGATATTTCATGCAATTATGAATGAGTAAAGCAAGTCCATACCCCAGGGAATTTGACATGCATGGAGCAATAAATAGACGGTAACATGTACACAGATGTTGGCCGGAAAGTAAATAAACATTGCGAGGTTTGAATTTTCTCCACAAGTTTTAACTCTAAGAAGCCGCCGATAATTGCAACATGTAGCGCCAGATCTAAGCTATCCATACATGTCAAAATTACTGAATTTGGTTGATATTTCATGCAATTATGAATGAGTAAAGCAAGTCATACCCTAGGGAATTTGACAGGCATGGAGCAATAAATAGAAGGTAATATGCACACAGATGTTGGCCGGAAAGTAAATAAACATTGCGAGGTTTGAATTTTCTCCACAAGTTTTAACTCTAAGAAGCCGCCGATAATTGCAACATGTAGCGCCAGATCTAAGCTATCCATACATGTCAAAATTACTGAATTTGGTTGATATTTCATGCAATTATGAATGAGTAAAGCAAGTCATACCCCAGGGAATTTGACAGGCATGGAGCAATAAATAGAAGGTAATATGCACACAGATGTTGGCCGGAAAGAAAATAAACATTGCGAGGTTTGAATTTTCTCCACAAGTTTTAACTCTAAGAAGCCGCCGATAATTGCAACATGTAGCGCCAGATCTAAGCTATCCATACATGTCAAAATTACTGAATTTGGTTGATATTTCATGCAATTATGAATGAGTAAAGCAAGTCCATACCCCAGGGAATTTGACAGGCATGGAGCAATAAATAGAAGGTAATATGCACACAGATGTTGGCCGGAAAGAAAATAAACATTGCGAGGTTTGAATTTTCTCCACAAGTTTTAACTCTAAGAAGCCGCCGATAATTGCAACATGTAGCGCCAGATCTAAGCTATCCATACATGTCAAAATTACTGAATTTGGTTGATATTTCATGCAATTATGAATGAGTAAAGCAAGTCATACCCTAGGGAATTTGACATGCATGGAGCAATAAATAGAAGGTAATATGCACACAGATGTTGGCCGGAAAGAAAATAAACATTGCGAGGTTTGAATTTTCTCCACAAGTTTTAACTCTAAGAAGCCGCCGATAATTGCAACATGTAGCGCCAGATCTAAGCTATCCATACATGTCAAAATTACTGAATTTGGTTGATATTTCATGCAATTATGAATGAGTAAAGCAAGTCCATACCCTAGGGAATTTGACAGGCATGGAGCAATAAATAGAAGGTAATATGCACACAGATGTTGGCCGGAAAGAAAATAAACATTGCGAGGTTTGAATTTTCTCCACAAGTTTTAACTCTAAGAAGCCGCCGATAATTGCAACATGTAGCGCCAGATCTAAGCTATCCATACATGTCAAAATTACTGTATTTGGTTGATATTTCATGCAATTATGAATGAGTAAAGCAAGTCCATACCCCAGGGAATTTGACATGCATGGAGCAATAAATAGACGGTAACATGTACACAGATGTTGGCCGGAAAGAAAATAAACATTGCGAGGTTTTAATTTTCTCCACAAGTTTTAACTCTAAGAAGCCGCCGATAATTGCAACATGTAGCGCCAAATCTAAGCTATCCATACATGTCAAAATTACTGAATTTGGTTGATATTTCATGCAATTATGAATGAGTAAAGCAAGTCATACCCCAGGGAATTTGACAGGCATGGAGCAATAAATAGAAGGTAATATGCACACAGATGTTGGCCGGAAAGAAAATAA
The DNA here is from genome assembly GCA_037893225.1 of Hippasteria phrygiana. NCBI lineage: Eukaryota > Metazoa > Echinodermata > Asteroidea > Valvatida > Goniasteridae > Hippasteria > Hippasteria phrygiana. The sequence goes on from JAZGUH010000911.1 coordinate 165,128, forward strand.
ACATTGCGAGGTTTGAATTTTCTCCACAAGTTTTAACTCTAAGAAGCCGCCGATAATTGCAACATGTAGCGCCAGATCTAAGCTATCCATACATGTCAAAATTACTGAATTTGGTTGATATTTCATGCAATTATGAATGAGTAAAGCAAGTCCATACCCCAGGGAATTTGACAGGCATGGAGCAATAAATAGAAGGTAATATGCACACAGATGTTGGCCGGAAAGAAAATAAACATTGCGAGGTTTGAATTTTCTCCACAAGTTTTAACTCTAAGAAGCCGCCGATAATTGCAACATGTAGCGCCAGATCTAAGCTATCCATACATGTCAAAATTACTGTATTTGGTTGATATTTCATGCAATTATGAATGAGTAAAGCAAGTCCATACCCCAGGGAATTTGACATGCATGGAGCAATAAATAGACGGTAACATGTACACAGATGTTGGCCGGAAAGAAAATAAACATTGCGAGGTTTTAATTTTCTCCACAAGTTTTAACTCTAAGAAGCCGCCGATAATTGCAACATGTAGCGCCAGATCTAAGCTATCCATACATGTCAAAATTACTGAATTTGGTTGATATTTCATGCAATTATGAATGAGTAAAGCAAGTCATACCCTAGGGAATTTGACATGCATGGAGCAATAAATAGAAGGTAATATGCACACAGATGTTGGCCGGAAAGAAAATAAACATTGCGAGGTTTGAATTTTCTCCACAAGTTTTAACTCTAAGAAGCCGCCGATAATTGCAACATGTAGCGCCAGATCTAAGCTATCCATACATGTCAAAATTACTGAATTTGGTTGATATTTCATGCAATTATGAATGAGTAAAGCAAGTCCATACCCCAGGGAATTTGACATGCATGGAGCAATAAATAGACGGTAACATGTACACAGATGTTGGCCGGAAAGAAAATAAACATTGCGAGGTTTTAATTTTCTCCACAAGTTTTAACTCTAAGAAGCCGCCGATAATTGCAACATGTAGCGCCAAATCTAAGCTATCCATACATGTCAAAATTACTGAATTTGGTTGATATTTCATGCAATTATGAATGAGTAAAGCAAGTCCATACCCCAGGGAATTTGACATGCATGGAGCAATAAATAGACGGTAACATGTACACAGATGTTGGCCGGAAAGAAAATAAACATTGCGAGGTTTTAATTTTCTCCACAAGTTTTAACTCTAAGAAGCCGCCGATAATTGCAACATGTAGCGCCAGATCTAAGCTATCCATACATGTGAAAATTACTGAATTTGGTTGATATTTCATGCAATTATGAATGAGTAAAGCAAGTCCATACCCCAGGGAATTTGACAGGCATGGAGCAATAAATAGACGGTAACATGTACACAGATGTTGGCCGGAAAGAAAATAAACATTGCGAGGTTTTAATTTTCTCCACAAGTTTTAACTCTAAGAAGCCGCCGATAATTGCAACATGTAGCGCCAGATCTAAGCTATCCATACATGTGAAAATTACTGAATTTGGTTGATATTTCATGCAATTATGAATGAGTAAAGCAAGTCCATACCCCAGGGAATTTGACAGGCATGGAGCAATAAATAGACGGTAACATGTACACAGATGTTGGCCGGAAAGTAAATAAACATTGCGAGGTTTGAATTTTCTCCACAAGTTTTAACTCTAAGAAGCCGCCGATAATTGCAACATGTAGCGCCAGATCTAAGCTATCCATACATGTCAAAATTACTGAATTTGGTTGATATTTCATGCAATTATGAATGAGTAAAGCAAGTCCATACCCCAGGGAATTTGACATGCATGGAGCAATAAATAGACGGTAACATGTACACAGATGTTGGCCGGAAAGTAAATAAACATTGCGAGGTTTGAATTTTCTCCACAAGTTTTAACTCTAAGAAGCCGCCGATAATTGCAACATGTAGCGCCAGATCTAAGCTATCCATACATGTCAAAATTACTGAATTTGGTTGATATTTCATTCAATTATGAATGAGTAAAGCAAGTCATACCCTAGGGAATTTGACAGGCATGGAGCAATAAATAGAAGGTAATATGCACACAGATGTTGGCCGGAAAGAAAATAAACATTGCGAGGTTTGAATTTTCTCCACAAGTTTTAACTCTAAGAAGCCGCCGATAATTGCAACATGTAGCGCCAGATCTAAGCTATCCATACATGTCAAAATTACTGAATTTGGTTGATATTTCATGCAATTATGAATGAGTAAAGCAAGTCCATACCCCAGGGAATTTGACATGCATGGAGCAATAAATAGACGGTAACATGTACACAGATGTTGGCCGGAAAGAAAATAAACATTGCGAGGTTTTAATTTTCTCCACAAGTTTTAACTCTAAGAAGCCGCCGATAATTGCAACATGTAGCGCCAGATCTAAGCTATCCATACATGTCAAAATTACTGAATTTGGTTGATATTTCATGCAATTATGAATGAGTAAAGCAAGTCCATACCCCAGGGAATTTGACATGCATGGAGCAATAAATAGACGGTAACATGTACACAGATGTTGGCCGGAAAGAAAATAAACATTGCGAGGTTTTAATTTTCTCCACAAGTTTTAACTCTAAGAAGCCGCCGATAATTGCAACATGTAGCGCCAGATCTAAGCTATCCATACATGTCAAAATTACTGAATTTGGTTGATATTTCATGCAATTATGAATGAGTAAAGCAAGTCCATACCCCAGGGAATTTGACATGCATGGAGCAATAAATAGACGGTAACATGTACACAGATGTTGGCCGGAAAGTAAATAAACATTGCGAGGTTTGAATTTTCTCCACAAGTTTTAACTCTAAGAAGCCGCCGATAATTGCAACATGTAGCGCCAGATCTAAGCTATCCATACATGTCAAAATTACTGAATTTGGTTGATATTTCATGCAATTATGAATGAGTAAAGCAAGTCATACCCCAGGGAATTTGACAGGCATGGAGCAATAAATAGAAGGTAATATGCACACAGATGTTGGCCGGAAAGAAAATAAACATTGCGAGGTTTGAATTTTCTCCACAAGTTTTAACTCTAAGAAGCCGCCGATAATTGCAACATGTAGCGCCAGATCTAAGCTATCCATACATGTCAAAATTACTGTATTTGGTTGATATTTCATGCAATTATGAATGAGTAAAGCAAGTCCATACCCCAGGGAATTTGACATGCATGGAGCAATAAATAGACGGTAACATGTACACAGATGTTGGCCGGAAAGAAAATAAACATTGCGAGGTTTTAATTTTCTCCACAAGTTTTAACTCTAAGAAGCCGCCGATAATTGCAACATGTAGCGCCAGATCTAAGCTATCCATACATGTCAAAATTACTGAATTTGGTTGATATTTCATGCAATTATGAATGAGTAAAGCAAGTCATACCCTAGGGAATTTGACATGCATGGAGCAATAAATAGAAGGTAATATGCACACAGATGTTGGCCGGAAAGAAAATAAACATTGCGAGGTTTGAATTTTCTCCACAAGTTTTAACTCTAAGAAGCCGCCGATAATTGCAACATGTAGCGCCAGATCTAAGCTATCCATACATGTCAAAATTACTGAATTTGGTTGATATTTCATGCAATTATGAATGAGTAAAGCAAGTCCATACCCCAGGGAATTTGACATGCATGGAGCAATAAATAGACGGTAACATGTACACAGATGTTGGCCGGAAAGAAAATAAACATTGCGAGGTTTTAATTTTCTCCACAAGTTTTAACTCTAAGAAGCCGCCGATAATTGCAACATGTAGCGCCAAATCTAAGCTATCCATACATGTCAAAATTACTGAATTTGGTTGATATTTCATGCAATTATGAATGAGTAAAGCAAGTCCATACCCCAGGGAATTTGACATGCATGGAGCAATAAATAGACGGTAACATGTACACAGATGTTGGCCGGAAAGAAAATAAACATTGCGAGGTTTTAATTTTCTCCACAAGTTTTAACTCTAAGAAGCCGCCGATAATTGCAACATGTAGCGCCAGATCTAAGCTATCCATACATGTGAAAATTACTGAATTTGGTTGATATTTCATGCAATTATGAATGAGTAAAGCAAGTCCATACCCCAGGGAATTTGACAGGCATGGAGCAATAAATAGACGGTAACATGTACACAGATGTTGGCCGGAAAGAAAATAAACATTGCGAGGTTTTAATTTTCTCCACAAGTTTTAACTCTAAGAAGCCGCCGATAATTGCAACATGTAGCGCCAGATCTAAGCTATCCATACATGTGAAAATTACTGAATTTGGTTGATATTTCATGCAATTATGAATGAGTAAAGCAAGTCCATACCCCAGGGAATTTGACAGGCATGGAGCAATAAATAGACGGTAACATGTACACAGATGTTGGCCGGAAAGTAAATAAACATTGCGAGGTTTGAATTTTCTCCACAAGTTTTAACTCTAAGAAGCCGCCGATAATTGCAACATGTAGCGCCAGATCTAAGCTATCCATACATGTCAAAATTACTGAATTTGGTTGATATTTCATGCAATTATGAATGAGTAAAGCAAGTCCATACCCCAGGGAATTTGACATGCATGGAGCAATAAATAGACGGTAACATGTACACAGATGTTGGCCGGAAAGTAAATAAACATTGCGAGGTTTGAATTTTCTCCACAAGTTTTAACTCTAAGAAGCCGCCGATAATTGCAACATGTAGCGCCAGATCTAAGCTATCCATACATGTCAAAATTACTGAATTTGGTTGATATTTCATTCAATTATGAATGAGTAAAGCAAGTCATACCCTAGGGAATTTGACAGGCATGGAGCAATAAATAGAAGGTAATATGCACACAGATGTTGGCCGGAAAGAAAATAAACATTGCGAGGTTTGAATTTTCTCCACAAGTTTTAACTCTAAGAAGCCGCCGATAATTGCAACATGTAGCGCCAGATCTAAGCTATCCATACATGTCAAAATTACTGAATTTGGTTGATATTTCATGCAATTATGAATGAGTAAAGCAAGTCCATACCCCAGGGAATTTGACATGCATGGAGCAATAAATAGACGGTAACATGTACACAGATGTTGGCCGGAAAGAAAATAAACATTGCGAGGTTTTAATTTTCTCCACAAGTTTTAACTCTAAGAAGCCGCCGATAATTGCAACATGTAGCGCCAGATCTAAGCTATCCATACATGTCAAAATTACTGAATTTGGTTGATATTTCATGCAATTATGAATGAGTAAAGCAAGTCCATACCCCAGGGAATTTGACATGCATGGAGCAATAAATAGACGGTAACATGTACACAGATGTTGGCCGGAAAGAAAATAAACATTGCGAGGTTTTAATTTTCTCCACAAGTTTTAACTCTAAGAAGCCGCCGATAATTGCAACATGTAGCGCCAGATCTAAGCTATCCATACATGTCAAAATTACTGAATTTGGTTGATATTTCATGCAATTATGAATGAGTAAAGCAAGTCCATACCCCAGGGAATTTGACATGCATGGAGCAATAAATAGACGGTAACATGTACACAGATGTTGGCCGGAAAGTAAATAAACATTGCGAGGTTTGAATTTTCTCCACAAGTTTTAACTCTAAGAAGCCGCCGATAATTGCAACATGTAGCGCCAGATCTAAGCTATCCATACATGTCAAAATTACTGAATTTGGTTGATATTTCATGCAATTATGAATGAGTAAAGCAAGTCATACCCCAGGGAATTTGACAGGCATGGAGCAATAAATAGAAGGTAATATGCACACAGATGTTGGCCGGAAAGAAAATAAACATTGCGAGGTTTGAATTTTCTCCACAAGTTTTAACTCTAAGAAGCCGCCGATAATTGCAACATGTAGCGCCAGATCTAAGCTATCCATACATGTCAAAATTACTGAATTTGGTTGATATTTCATGCAATTATGAATGAGTAAAGCAAGTCATACCCCAGGGAATTTGACAGGCATGGAGCAATAAATAGAAGGTAATATGCACACAGATGTTGGCCGGAAAGAAAATAAACATTGCGAGGTTTGAATTTTCTCCACAAGTTTTAACTCTAAGAAGCCGCCGATAATTGCAACATGTAGCGCCAGATCTAAGCTATCCATACATGTCAAAATTACTGAATTTGGTTGATATTTCATGCAATTATGAATGAGTAAAGCAAGTCATACCGTAGGGAATTTGACAGGCATGGAGCAATAAATAGAAGGTAATATGCACACAGATGTTGGCCGGAAAGAAAATAAACATTGCGAGGTTTGAATTTTCTCCACAAGTTTTAACTCTAAGAAGCCGCCGATAATTGCAACATGTAGCGCCAGATCTAAGCTATCCATACATGTCAAAATTACTGAATTTGGTTGATATTTCATGCAATTATGAATGAGTAAAGCAAGTCATACCCTAGGGAATTTGACAGGAATGGAGCAATAAATAGAAGGTAATATGCACACAGATGTTGGCCGGAAAGAAAATAAACATTGCGAGGTTTGAATTTTCTCCACAAGTTTTAACTCTAAGAAGCCGCCGATAATTGCAACATGTAGCGCCAGATCTAAGCTATCCATACATGTCAAAATTACTGAATTTGGTTGATATTTCATGCAATTATGAATGAGTAAAGCAAGTCATACCCCAGGGAATTTGACAGGCATGGAGCAATAAATAGAAGGTAATATGCACACAGATGTTGGCCGGAAAGAAAATAAACATTGCGAGGTTTGAATTTTCTCCACAAGTTTTAACTCTAAGAAGCCGCCGATAATTGCAACATGTAGCGCCAGATCTAAGCTATCCATACATGTCAAAATTACTGTATTTGGTTGATATTTCATGCAATTATGAATGAGTAAAGCAAGTCCATACCCCAGGGAATTTGACATGCATGGAGCAATAAATAGACGGTAACATGTACACAGATGTTGGCCGGAAAGTAAATAAACATTGCGAGGTTTGAATTTTCTCCACAAGTTTTAACTCTAAGAAGCCGCCGATAATTGCAACATGTAGCGCCAGATCTAAGCTATCCATACATGTCAAAATTACTGAATTTGGTTGATATTTCATGCAATTATGAATGAGTAAAGCAAGTCATACCCTAGGGAATTTGACAGGCATGGAGCAATAAATAGAAGGTAATATGCACACAGATGTTGGCCGGAAAGAAAATAAACATTGCGAGGTTTGAATTTTCTCCACAAGTTTTAACTCTAAGAAGCCGCCGATAATTGCAACATGTAGCGCCAGATCTAAGCTATCCATACATGTCAAAATTACTGAATTTGGTTGATATTTCATGCAATTATGAATGAGTAAAGCAAGTCCATACCCCAGGGAATTTGACAGGCATGGAGCAATAAATAGAAGGTAATATGCACACAGATGTTGGCCGGAAAGAAAATAAACATTGCGAGGTTTGAATTTTCTCCACACGTTTTAACTCTAAGAAGCCGCCGATAATTGCAACATGTAGCGCCAGATCTAAGCTATCCATACATGTCAAAATTACTGTATTTGGTTGATATTTCATGCAATTATGAATGAGTAAAGCAAGTCCATACCCCAGGGAATTTGACATGCATGGAGCAATAAATAGACGGTAACATGTACACAGATGTTGGCCGGAAAGAAAATAAACATTGCGAGGTTTGAATTTTCTCCACAAGTTTTAACTCTAAGAAGCCGCCGATAATTGCAACATGTAGCGCCAGATCTAAGCTATCCATACATGTCAAAATTACTGAATTTGGTTGATATTTCATGCAATTATGAATGAGTAAAGCAAGTCCATACCCCAGGGAATTTGACATGCATGGAGCAATAAATAGACGGTAACATGTACACAGATGTTGGCCGGAAAGTAAATAAACATTGCGAGGTTTGAATTTTCTCCACAAGTTTTAACTCTAAGAAGCCGCCGATAATTGCAACATGTAGCGCCAGATCTAAGCTATCCATACATGTCAAAATTACTGAATTTGGTTGATATTTCATGCAATTATGAATGAGTAAAGCAAGTCATACCCTAGGGAATTTGACAGGCATGGAGCAATAAATAGAAGGTAATATGCACACAGATGTTGGCCGGAAAGAAAATAAACATTGCGAGGTTTGAATTTTCTCCACAAGTTTTAACTCTAAGAAGCCGCCGATAATTGCAACATGTAGCGCCAGATCTAAGCTATCCATACATGTCAAAATTACTGAATTTGGTTGATATTTCATGCAATTATGAATGAGTAAAGCAAGTCATACCCCAGGGAATTTGACAGGCATGGAGCAATAAATAGACGGTAATATGCACACAGATGTTGGCCGGAAAGAAAATAAACATTGCGAGGTTTGAATTTTCTCCACAAGTTTTAACTCTAAGAAGCCGCCGATAATTGCAACATGTAGCGCCAGATCTAAGCTATCCATACATGTCAAAATTACTGAATTTGGTTGATATTTCATGCAATTATGAATGAGTAAAGCAAGTCCATACCCCAGGGAATTTGACAGGCATGGAGCAATAAATAGAAGGTAATATGCACACAGATGTTGGCCGGAAAGAAAATAAACATTGCGAGGTTTGAATTTTCTCCACAAGTTTTAACTCTAAGAAGCCGCCGATAATTGCAACATGTAGCGCCAGATCTAAGCTATCCATACATGTCAAAATTACTGAATTTGGTTGATATTTCATGCAATTATGAATGAGTAAAGCAAGTCATACCCTAGGGAATTTGACAGGCATGGAGCAATAAATAGAAGGTAATATGCACACAGATGTTGGCCGGAAAGAAAATAAACATTGCGAGGTTTGAATTTTCTCCACAAGTTTTAACTCTAAGAAGCCGCCGATAATTGCAACATGTAGCGCCAGATCTAAGCTATCCATACATGTCAAAATTACTGTATTTGGTTGATATTTCATGCAATTATGAATGAGTAAAGCAAGTCCATACCCCAGGGAATTTGACATGCATGGAGCAATAAATAGACGGTAACATGTACACAGATGTTGGCCGGAAAGAAAATAAACATTGCGAGGTTTTAATTTTCTCCACAAGTTTTAACTCTAAGAAGCCGCCGATAATTGCAACATGTAGCGCCAAATCTAAGCTATCCATACATGTCAAAATTACTGAATTTGGTTGATATTTCATGCAATTATGAATGAGTAAAGCAAGTCCATACCCCAGGGAATTTGACATGCATGGAGCAATAAATAGACGGTAACATGTACACAGATGTTGGCCGGAAAGAAAATAAACATTGCGAGGTTTTAATTTTCTCCACAAGTTTTAACTCTAAGAAGCCGCCGATAATTGCAACATGTAGCGCCAGATCTAAGCTATCCATACATGTGAAAATTACTGAATTTGGTTGATATTTCATGCAATTATGAATGAGTAAAGCAAGTCCATACCCCAGGGAATTTGACAGGCATGGAGCAATAAATAGACGGTAACATGTACACAGATGTTGGCCGGAAAGTAAATAAACATTGCGAGGTTTGAATTTTCTCCACAAGTTTTAACTCTAAGAAGCCGCCGATAATTGCAACATGTAGCGCCAGATCTAAGCTATCCATACATGTCAAAATTACTGAATTTGGTTGATATTTCATGCAATTATGAATGAGTAAAGCAAGTCCATACCCCAGGGAATTTGACATGCATGGAGCAATAAATAGACGGTAACATGTACACAGATGTTGGCCGGAAAGTAAATAAACATTGCGAGGTTTGAATTTTCTCCACAAGTTTTAACTCTAAGAAGCCGCCGATAATTGCAACATGTAGCGCCAGATCTAAGCTATCCATACATGTCAAAATTACTGAATTTGGTTGATATTTCATTCAATTATGAATGAGTAAAGCAAGTCATACCCCAGGGAATTTGACAGGCATGGAGCAATAAATAGAAGGTAATATGCACACAGATGTTGGCCGGAAAGAAAATAAACATTGCGAGGTTTGAATTTTCTCCACAAGTTTTAACTCTAAGAAGCCGCCGATAATTGCAACATGTAGCGCCAGATCTAAGCTATCCATACATGTCAAAATTACTGAATTTGGTTGATATTTCATGCAATTATGAATGAGTAAAGCAAGTCCATACCCCAGGGAATTTGACATGCATGGGGCAATAAATAGACGGTAACATGTACACAGATGTTGGCCGGAAAGAAAATAAACATTGCGAGGTTTTAATTTTCTCCACAAGTTTTAACTCTAAGAAGCCGCCGATAATTGCAACATGTAGCGCCAGATCTAAGCTATCCATACATGTCAAAATTACTGAATTTGGTTGATATTTCATGCAATTATGAATGAGTAAAGCAAGTCCATACCCCAGGGAATTTGACATGCATGGAGCAATAAATAGACGGTAACATGTACACAGATGTTGGCCGGAAAGAAAATAAACATTGCGAGGTTTTAATTTTCTCCACAAGTTTTAACTCTAAGAAGCCGCCGATAATTGCAACATGTAGCGCCAGATCTAAGCTATCCATACATGTCAAAATTACTGAATTTGGTTGATATTTCATGCAATTATGAATGAGTAAAGCAAGTCCATACCCCAGGGAATTTGACATGCATGGAGCAATAAATAGACGGTAACATGTACACAGATGTTGGCCGGAAAGTAAATAAACATTGCGAGGTTTGAATTTTCTCCACAAGTTTTAACTCTAAGAAGCCGCCGATAATTGCAACATGTAGCGCCAGATCTAAGCTATCCATACATGTCAAAATTACTGAATTTGGTTGATATTTCATGCAATTATGAATGAGTAAAGCAAGTCATACCCCAGGGAATTTGACAGGCATGGAGCAATAAATAGAAGGTAATATGCACACAGATGTTGGCCGGAAAGAAAATAAACATTGCGAGGTTTGAATTTTCTCCACAAGTTTTAACTCTAAGAAGCCGCCGATAATTGCAACATGTAGCGCCAGATCTAAGCTATCCATACATGTCAAAATTACTGAATTTGGTTGATATTTCATGCAATTATGAATGAGTAAAGCAAGTCATACCCCAGGGAATTTGACAGGCATGGAGCAATAAATAGAAGGTAATATGCACACAGATGTTGGCCGGAAAGAAAATAAACATTGCGAGGTTTGAATTTTCTCCACAAGTTTTAACTCTAAGAAGCCGCCGATAATTGCAACATGTAGCGCCAGATCTAAGCTATCCATACATGTCAAAATTACTGAATTTGGTTGATATTTCATGCAATTATGAATGAGTAAAGCAAGTCCATACCCCAGGGAATTTGACAGGCATGGAGCAATAAATAGAAGGTAATATGCACACAGATGTTGGCCGGAAAGAAAATAAACATTGCGAGGTTTGAATTTTCTCCACACGTTTTAACTCTAAGAAGCCGCCGATAATTGCAACATGTAGCGCCAGATCTAAGCTATCCATACATGTCAAAATTACTGAATTTGGTTGATATTTCATGCAATTATGAATGAGTAAAGCAAGTCATACCGTAGGGAATTTGACAGGCATGGAGCAATAAATAGAAGGTAATATGCACACAGATGTTGGCCGGAAAGAAAATAAACATTGCGAGGTTTGAATTTTCTCCACAAGTTTTAACTCTAAGAAGCCGCCGATAATTGCAACATGTAGCGCCAGATCTAAGCTATCCATACATGTCAAAATTACTGAATTTGGTTGATATTTCATGCAATTATGAATGAGTAAAGCAAGTCATACCCTAGGGAATTTGACAGGAATGGAGCAATAAATAGAAGGTAATATGCACACAGATGTTGGCCGGAAAGAAAATAAACATTGCGAGGTTTGAATTTTCTCCACAAGTTTTAACTCTAAGAAGCCGCCGATAATTGCAACATGTAGCGCCAGATCTAAGCTATCCATACATGTCAAAATTACTGAATTTGGTTGATATTTCATGCAATTATGAATGAGTAAAGCAAGTCATACCCCAGGGAATTTGACAGGCATGGAGCAATAAATAGAAGGTAATATGCACACAGATGTTGGCCGGAAAGAAAATAAACATTGCGAGGTTTGAATTTTCTCCACAAGTTTTAACTCTAAGAAGCCGCCGATAATTGCAACATGTAGCGCCAGATCTAAGCTATCCATACATGTCAAAATTACTGTATTTGGTTGATATTTCATGCAATTATGAATGAGTAAAGCAAGTCCATACCCCAGGGAATTTGACATGCATGGAGCAATAAATAGACGGTAACATGTACACAGATGTTGGCCGGAAAGTAAATAAACATTGCGAGGTTTGAATTTTCTCCACAAGTTTTAACTCTAAGAAGCCGCCGATAATTGCAACATGTAGCGCCAGATCTAAGCTATCCATACATGTCAAAATTACTGAATTTGGTTGATATTTCATGCAATTATGAATGAGTAAAGCAAGTCCATACCCCAGGGAATTTGACATGCATGGAGCAATAAATAGACGGTAACATGTACACAGATGTTGGCCGGAAAGAAAATAAACATTGCGAGGTTTGAATTTTCTCCACAAGTTTTAACTCTAAGAAGCCGCCGATAATTGCAACATGTAGCGCCAGATCTAAGCTATCCATACATGTCAAAATTACTGAATTTGGTTGATATTTCATGCAATTATGAATGAGTAAAGCAAGTCCATACCCCAGGGAATTTGACATGCATGGAGCAATAAATAGACGGTAACATGTACACAGATGTTGGCCGGAAAGTAAATAAACATTGCGAGGTTTGAATTTTCTCCACAAGTTTTAACTCTAAGAAGCCGCCGATAATTGCAACATGTAGCGCCAGATCTAAGCTATCCATACATGTCAAAATTACTGAATTTGGTTGATATTTCATGCAATTATGAATGAGTAAAGCAAGTCATACCCTAGGGAATTTGACAGGCATGGAGCAATAAATAGAAGGTAATATGCACACAGATGTTGGCCGGAAAGAAAATAAACATTGCGAGGTTTGAATTTTCTCCACAAGTTTTAACTCTAAGAAGCCGCCGATAATTGCAACATGTAGCGCCAGATCTAAGCTATCCATACATGTCAAAATTACTGAATTTGGTTGATATTTCATGCAATTATGAATGAGTAAAGCAAGTCATACCCCAGGGAATTTGACAGGCATGGAGCAATAAATAGACGGTAATATGCACACAGATGTTGGCCGGAAAGAAAATAAACATTGCGAGGTTTGAATTTTCTCCACAAGTTTTAACTCTAAGAAGCCGCCGATAATTGCAACATGTAGCGCCAGATCTAAGCTATCCATACATGTCAAAATTACTGAATTTGGTTGATATTTCATGCAATTATGAATGAGTAAAGCAAGTCCATACCCCAGGGAATTTGACAGGCATGGAGCAATAAATAGAAGGTAATATGCACACAGATGTTGGCCGGAAAGAAAATAAACATTGCGAGGTTTGAATTTTCTCCACAAGTTTTAACTCTAAGAAGCCGCCGATAATTGCAACATGTAGCGCCAGATCTAAGCTATCCATACATGTCAAAATTACTGAATTTGGTTGATATTTCATGCAATTATGAATGAGTAAAGCAAGTCATACCCTAGGGAATTTGACAGGCATGGAGCAATAAATAGAAGGTAATATGCACACAGATGTTGGCCGGAAAGAAAATAAACATTGCGAGGTTTGAATTTTCTCCACAAGTTTTAACTCTAAGAAGCCGCCGATAATTGCAACATGTAGCGCCAGATCTAAGCTATCCATACATGTCAAAATTACTGAATTTGGTTGATATTTCATGCAATTATGAATGAGTAAAGCAAGTCCATACCCCAGGGAATTTGACAGGCATGGAGCAATAAATAGAAGGTAATATGCACACAGATGTTGGCCGGAAAGAAAATAAACATTGCGAGGTTTGAATTTTCTCCACACGTTTTAACTCTAAGAAGCCGCCGATAATTGCAACATGTAGCGCCAGATCTAAGCTATCCATACATGTCAAAATTACTGTATTTGGTTGATATTTCATGCAATTATGAATGAGTAAAGCAAGTCCATACCCCAGGGAATTTGACATGCATGGAGCAATAAATAGACGGTAACATGTACACAGATGTTGGCCGGAAAGTAAATAAACATTGCGAGGTTTGAATTTTCTCCACAAGTTTTAAATCTAAGAAGCCGCCGATAATTGCAACATGTAGCGCCAGATCTAAGCTATCCATACATGTCAAAATTACTGAATTTGGTTGATATTTCATGCAATTATGAATGAGTAAAGCAAGTCATACCGTAGGGAATTTGACAGGCATGGAGCAATAAATAGAAGGTAATATGCACACAGATGTTGGCCGGAAATAAAATAAACATTGCGAGGTTTGAATTTTCTCCACAAGTTTTAACTCTCAGAAGCCGCCGATAATTGCAACATGTAGCGCCAGATCTAAGCTATCCATACATGTCAAAATTACTGAATTTGGTTGATATTTCATGCAATTATGAATGAGTAAAGCAAGTCATACCCTAGGGAATTTGACAGGAATGGAGCAATAAATAGAAGGTAATATGCACACAGATGTTGGCCGGAAAGAAAATAAACATTGCGAGGTTTGAATTTTCTCCACAAGTTTTAACTCTAAGAAGCCGCCGATAATTGCAACATGTAGCGCCAGATCTAAGCTATCCATACATGTCAAAATTACTGAATTTGGTTGATATTTCATGCAATTATGAATGAGTAAAGCAAGTCATACCCCAGGGAATTTGACAGGCATGGAGCAATAAATAGAAGGTAATATGCACACAGATGTTGGCCGGAAAGAAAATAAACATTGCGAGGTTTGAATTTTCTCCACAAGTTTTAACTCTAAGAAGCCGCCGATAATTGCAACATGTAGCGCCAGATCTAAGCTATCCATACATGTCAAAATTACTGTATTTGGTTGATATTTCATGCAATTATGAATGAGTAAAGCAAGTCCATACCCCAGGGAATTTGACATGCATGGAGCAATAAATAGACGGTAACATGTACACAGATGTTGGCCGGAAAGTAAATAAACATTGCGAGGTTTGAATTTTCTCCACAAGTTTTAACTCTAAGAAGCCGCCGATAATTGCAACATGTAGCGCCAGATCTAAGCTATCCATACATGTCAAAATTACTGAATTTGGTTGATATTTCATGCAATTATGAATGAGTAAAGCAAGTCATACCCTAGGGAATTTGACAGGCATGGAGCAATAAATAGAAGGTAATATGCACACAGATGTTGGCCGGAAAGAAAATAAACATTGCGAGGTTTGAATTTTCTCCACAAGTTTTAACTCTAAGAAGCCGCCGATAATTGCAACATGTAGCGCCAGATCTAAGCTATCCATACATGTCAAAATTACTGAATTTGGTTGATATTTCATGCAATTATGAATGAGTAAAGCAAGTCCATACCCCAGGGAATTTGACAGGCATGGAGCAATAAATAGAAGGTAATATGCACACAGATGTTGGCCGGAAAGAAAATAAACATTGCGAGGTTTGAATTTTCTCCACACGTTTTAACTCTAAGAAGCCGCCGATAATTGCAACATGTAGCGCCAGATCTAAGCTATCCATACATGTCAAAATTACTGTATTTGGTTGATATTTCATGCAATTATGAATGAGTAAAGCAAGTCCATACCCCAGGGAATTTGACATGCATGGAGCAATAAATAGACGGTAACATGTACACAGATGTTGGCCGGAAAGTAAATAAACATTGCGAGGTTTGAATTTTCTCCACAAGTTTTAACTCTAAGAAGCCGCCGATAATTGCAACATGTAGCGCCAGATCTAAGCTATCCATACATGTCAAAATTACTGAATTTGGTTGATATTTCATGCAATTATGAATGAGTAAAGCAAGTCCATACCCCAGGGAATTTGACATGCATGGAGCAATAAATAGACGGTAACATGTACACAGATGTTGGCCGGAAAGTAAATAAACATTGCGAGGTTTGAATTTTCTCCACAAGTTTTAACTCTAAGAAGCCGCCGATAATTGCAACATGTAGCGCCAGATCTAAGCTATCCATACATGTCAAAATTACTGAATTTGGTTGATATTTCATGCAATTATGAATGAGTAAAGCAAGTCATACCCTAGGGAATTTGACAGGCATGGAGCAATAAATAGAAGGTAATATGCACACAGATGTTGGCCGGAAAGAAAATAAACATTGCGAGGTTTGAATTTTCTCCACAAGTTTTAACTCTAAGAAGCCGCCGATAATTGCAACATGTAGCGCCAGATCTAAGCTATCCATACATGTCAAAATTACTGAATTTGGTTGATATTTCATGCAATTATGAATGAGTAAAGCAAGTCATACCCCAGGGAATTTGACAGGCATGGAGCAATAAATAGAAGGTAATATGCACACAGATGTTGGCCGGAAAGAAAATAAACATTGCGAGGTTTGAATTTTCTCCACAAGTTTTAACTCTAAGAAGCCGCTGATAATTGCAACATGTAGCGCCAGATCTAAGCTATCCATACATGTCAAAATTACTGAATTTGGTTGATATTTCATGCAATTATGAATGAGTAAAGCAAGTCCATACCCCAGGGAATTTGACATGCATGGAGCAATAAATAGACGGTAACATGTACACAGATGTTGGCCGGAAAGAAAATAAACATTGCGAGGTTTGAATTTTCTCCACAAGTTTTAACTCTAAGAAGCCGCCGATAATTGCAACATGTAGCGCCAGATCTAAGCTATCCATACATGTCAAAATTACTGAATTTGGTTGATATTTCATGCAATTACGAATGAGTAAAGCAAGTCATACCCTAGGGAATTTGACAGGCATGGAGCAATAAATAGAAGGTAATATGCACACAGATGTTGGCCGGAAAGAAAATAAACATTGCGAGGTTTGAATTTTCTCCACAAGTTTTAACTCTAAGAAGCCGCCGATAATTGCAACATGTAGCGCCAGATCTAAGCTATCCATACATGTCAAAATTACTGAATTTGGTTGATATTTCATGCAATTATGAATGAGTAAAGCAAGTCCATACCCCAGGGAATTTGACAGGCATGGAGCAATAAATAGAAGGTAATATGCACACAGATGTTGGCCGGAAAGAAAATAAACATTGCGAGGTTTGAATTTTCTCCACACGTTTTAACTCTAAGAAGCCGCTGATAATTGCAACATGTAGCGCCAGATCTAAGCTATCCATACATGTCAAAATTACTGTATTTGGTTGATATTTCATGCAATTATGAATGAGTAAAGCAAGTCCATACCCCAGGGAATTTGACATGCATGGAGCAATAAATAGACGGTAACATGTACACAGATGTTGGCCGGAAAGAAAATAAACATTGCGAGGTTTGAATTTTCTCCACAAGTTTTAACTCTAAGAAGCCGCCGATAATTGCAACATGTAGCGCCAGATCTAAGCTATCCATACATGTCAAAATTACTGAATTTGGTTGATATTTCATGCAATTATGAATGAGTAAAGCAAGTCCATACCCCAGGGAATTTGACATGCATGGAGCAATAAATAGACGGTAACATGTACACAGATGTTGGCCGGAAAGTAAATAAACATTGCGAGGTTTGAATTTTCTCCACAAGTTTTAACTCTAAGAAGCCGCCGATAATTGCAACATGTAGCGCCAGATCTAAGCTATCCATACATGTCAAAATTACTGAATTTGGTTGATATTTCATGCAATTATGAATGAGTAAAGCAAGTCATACCCTAGGGAATTTGACAGGCATGGAGCAATAAATAGAAGGTAATATGCACACAGATGTTGGCCGGAAAGAAAATAAACATTGCGAGGTTTGAATTTTCTCCACAAGTTTTAACTCTAAGAAGCCGCCGATAATTGCAACATGTAGCGCCAGATCTAAGCTATCCATACATGTCAAAATTACTGTATTTGGTTGATATTTCATGCAATTATGAATGAGTAAAGCAAGTCCATACCCCAGGGAATTTGACATGCATGGAGCAATAAATAGACGGTAACATGTACACAGATGTTGGCCGGAAAGAAAATAAACATTGCGAGGTTTGAATTTTCTCCACAAGTTTTAACTCTAAGAAGCCGCCGATAATTGCAACATGTAGCGCCAGATCTAAGCTATCCATACATGTCAAAATTACTGAATTTGGTTGATATTTCATGCAATTATGAATGAGTAAAGCAGGTCCATACCCCAGGGAATTTGACATGCATGGAGCAATAAATAGACGGTAACATGTACACAGATGTTGGCCGGAAAGTAAATAAACATTGCGAGGTTTGAATTTTCTCCACAAGTTTTAACTCTAAGAAGCCGCCGATAATTGCAACATGTAGCGCCAGATCTAAGCTATCCATACATGTCAAAATTACTGAATTTGGTTGATATTTCATGCAATTATGAATGAGTAAAGCAAGTCCATACCCCAGGGAATTTGACAGGCATGGAGCAATAAATAGAAGGTAATATGCACACAGATGTTGGCCGGAAAGAAAATAAACATTGCGAGGTTTGAATTTTCTCCACAAGTTTTAACTCTAAGAAGCCGCCGATAATTGCAACATGTAGCGCCAGATCTAAGCTATCCATACATGTCAAAATTACTGAATTTGGTTGATATTTCATGCAATTATGAATGAGTAAAGCAAGTCATACCCTAGGGAATTTGACAGGCATGGAGCAATAAATAGAAGGTAATATGCACACAGATGTTGGCCGGAAAGAAAATAAACATTGCGAGGTTTGAATTTTCTCCACAAGTTTTAACTCTAAGAAGCCGCCGATAATTGCAACATGTAGCGCCAGATCTAAGCTATCCATACATGTCAAAATTACTGAATTTGGTTGATATTTCATGCAATTATGAATGAGTAAAGCAAGTCCATACCCCAGGGAATTTGACAGGCATGGAGCAATAAATAGAAGGTAATATGCACACAGATGTTGGCCGGAAAGAAAATAAACATTGCGAGGTTTGAATTTTCTCCACACGTTTTAACTCTAAGAAGCCGCCGATAATTGCAACATGTAGCGCCAGATCTAAGCTATCCATACATGTCAAAATTACTGTATTTGGTTGATATTTCATGCAATTATGAATGAGTAAAGCAAGTCCATACCCCAGGGAATTTGACATGCATGGAGCAATAAATAGACGGTAACATGTACACAGATGTTGGCCGGAAAGTAAATAAACATTGCGAGGTTTGAATTTTCTCCACAAGTTTTAAATCTAAGAAGCCGCCGATAATTGCAACATGTAGCGCCAGATCTAAGCTATCCATACATGTCAAAATTACTGAATTTGGTTGATATTTCATGCAATTATGAATGAGTAAAGCAAGTCATACCGTAGGGAATTTGACAGGCATGGAGCAATAAATAGAAGGTAATATGCACACAGATGTTGGCCGGAAATAAAATAAACATTGCGAGGTTTGAATTTTCTCCACAAGTTTTAACTCTCAGAAGCCGCCGATAATTGCAACATGTAGCGCCAGATCTAAGCTATCCATACATGTCAAAATTACTGAATTTGGTTGATATTTCATGCAATTATGAATGAGTAAAGCAAGTCATACCCTAGGGAATTTGACAGGAATGGAGCAATAAATAGAAGGTAATATGCACACAGATGTTGGCCGGAAAGAAAATAAACATTGCGAGGTTTGAATTTTCTCCACAAGTTTTAACTCTAAGAAGCCGCCGATAATTGCAACATGTAGCGCCAGATCTAAGCTATCCATACATGTCAAAATTACTGAATTTGGTTGATATTTCATGCAATTATGAATGAGTAAAGCAAGTCATACCCCAGGGAATTTGACAGGCATGGAGCAATAAATAGAAGGTAATATGCACACAGATGTTGGCCGGAAAGAAAATAAACATTGCGAGGTTTGAATTTTCTCCACAAGTTTTAACTCTAAGAAGCCGCCGATAATTGCAACATGTAGCGCCAGATCTAAGCTATCCATACATGTCAAAATTACTGTATTTGGTTGATATTTCATGCAATTATGAATGAGTAAAGCAAGTCCATACCCCAGGGAATTTGACATGCATGGAGCAATAAATAGACGGTAACATGTACACAGATGTTGGCCGGAAAGTAAATAAACATTGCGAGGTTTGAATTTTCTCCACAAGTTTTAACTCTAAGAAGCCGCCGATAATTGCAACATGTAGCGCCAGATCTAAGCTATCCATACATGTCAAAATTACTGAATTTGGTTGATATTTCATGCAATTATGAATGAGTAAAGCAAGTCATACCCTAGGGAATTTGACAGGCATGGAGCAATAAATAGAAGGTAATATGCACACAGATGTTGGCCGGAAAGAAAATAAACATTGCGAGGTTTGAATTTTCTCCACAAGTTTTAACTCTAAGAAGCCGCCGATAATTGCAACATGTAGCGCCAGATCTAAGCTATCCATACATGTCAAAATTACTGAATTTGGTTGATATTTCATGCAATTATGAATGAGTAAAGCAAGTCCATACCCCAGGGAATTTGACAGGCATGGAGCAATAAATAGAAGGTAATATGCACACAGATGTTGGCCGGAAAGAAAATAAACATTGCGAGGTTTGAATTTTCTCCACACGTTTTAACTCTAAGAAGCCGCCGATAATTGCAACATGTAGCGCCAGATCTAAGCTATCCATACATGTCAAAATTACTGTATTTGGTTGATATTTCATGCAATTATGAATGAGTAAAGCAAGTCCATACCCCAGGGAATTTGACATGCATGGAGCAATAAATAGACGGTAACATGTACACAGATGTTGGCCGGAAAGTAAATAAACATTGCGAGGTTTGAATTTTCTCCACAAGTTTTAACTCTAAGAAGCCGCCGATAATTGCAACATGTAGCGCCAGATCTAAGCTATCCATACATGTCAAAATTACTGAATTTGGTTGATATTTCATGCAATTATGAATGAGTAAAGCAAGTCCATACCCCAGGGAATTTGACATGCATGGAGCAATAAATAGACGGTAACATGTACACAGATGTTGGCCGGAAAGTAAATAAACATTGCGAGGTTTGAATTTTCTCCACAAGTTTTAACTCTAAGAAGCCGCCGATAATTGCAACATGTAGCGCCAGATCTAAGCTATCCATACATGTCAAAATTACTGAATTTGGTTGATATTTCATGCAATTATGAATGAGTAAAGCAAGTCATACCCTAGGGAATTTGACAGGCATGGAGCAATAAATAGAAGGTAATATGCACACAGATGTTGGCCGGAAAGAAAATAAACATTGCGAGGTTTGAATTTTCTCCACAAGTTTTAACTCTAAGAAGCCGCCGATAATTGCAACATGTAGCGCCAGATCTAAGCTATCCATACATGTCAAAATTACTGAATTTGGTTGATATTTCATGCAATTATGAATGAGTAAAGCAAGTCATACCCCAGGGAATTTGACAGGCATGGAGCAATAAATAGAAGGTAATATGCACACAGATGTTGGCCGGAAAGAAAATAAACATTGCGAGGTTTGAATTTTCTCCACAAGTTTTAACTCTAAGAAGCCGCTGATAATTGCAACATGTAGCGCCAGATCTAAGCTATCCATACATGTCAAAATTACTGAATTTGGTTGATATTTCATGCAATTATGAATGAGTAAAGCAAGTCCATACCCCAGGGAATTTGACATGCATGGAGCAATAAATAGACGGTAACATGTACACAGATGTTGGCCGGAAAGAAAATAAACATTGCGAGGTTTGAATTTTCTCCACAAGTTTTAACTCTAAGAAGCCGCCGATAATTGCAACATGTAGCGCCAGATCTAAGCTATCCATACATGTCAAAATTACTGAATTTGGTTGATATTTCATGCAATTACGAATGAGTAAAGCAAGTCATACCCTAGGGAATTTGACAGGCATGGAGCAATAAATAGAAGGTAATATGCACACAGATGTTGGCCGGAAAGAAAATAAACATTGCGAGGTTTGAATTTTCTCCACAAGTTTTAACTCTAAGAAGCCGCCGATAATTGCAACATGTAGCGCCAGATCTAAGCTATCCATACATGTCAAAATTACTGAATTTGGTTGATATTTCATGCAATTATGAATGAGTAAAGCAAGTCCATACCCCAGGGAATTTGACAGGCATGGAGCAATAAATAGAAGGTAATATGCACACAGATGTTGGCCGGAAAGAAAATAAACATTGCGAGGTTTGAATTTTCTCCACACGTTTTAACTCTAAGAAGCCGCTGATAATTGCAACATGTAGCGCCAGATCTAAGCTATCCATACATGTCAAAATTACTGTATTTGGTTGATATTTCATGCAATTATGAATGAGTAAAGCAAGTCCATACCCCAGGGAATTTGACATGCATGGAGCAATAAATAGACGGTAACATGTACACAGATGTTGGCCGGAAAGAAAATAAACATTGCGAGGTTTGAATTTTCTCCACAAGTTTTAACTCTAAGAAGCCGCCGATAATTGCAACATGTAGCGCCAGATCTAAGCTATCCATACATGTCAAAATTACTGAATTTGGTTGATATTTCATGCAATTATGAATGAGTAAAGCAAGTCCATACCCCAGGGAATTTGACATGCATGGAGCAATAAATAGACGGTAACATGTACACAGATGTTGGCCGGAAAGTAAATAAACATTGCGAGGTTTGAATTTTCTCCACAAGTTTTAACTCTAAGAAGCCGCCGATAATTGCAACATGTAGCGCCAGATCTAAGCTATCCATACATGTCAAAATTACTGAATTTGGTTGATATTTCATGCAATTATGAATGAGTAAAGCAAGTCATACCCTAGGGAATTTGACAGGCATGGAGCAATAAATAGAAGGTAATATGCACACAGATGTTGGCCGGAAAGAAAATAAACATTGCGAGGTTTGAATTTTCTCCACAAGTTTTAACTCTAAGAAGCCGCCGATAATTGCAACATGTAGCGCCAGATCTAAGCTATCCATACATGTCAAAATTACTGTATTTGGTTGATATTTCATGCAATTATGAATGAGTAAAGCAAGTCCATACCCCAGGGAATTTGACATGCATGGAGCAATAAATAGACGGTAACATGTACACAGATGTTGGCCGGAAAGAAAATAAACATTGCGAGGTTTGAATTTTCTCCACAAGTTTTAACTCTAAGAAGCCGCCGATAATTGCAACATGTAGCGCCAGATCTAAGCTATCCATACATGTCAAAATTACTGAATTTGGTTGATATTTCATGCAATTATGAATGAGTAAAGCAGGTCCATACCCCAGGGAATTTGACATGCATGGAGCAATAAATAGACGGTAACATGTACACAGATGTTGGCCGGAAAGTAAATAAACATTGCGAGGTTTGAATTTTCTCCACAAGTTTTAACTCTAAGAAGCCGCCGATAATTGCAACATGTAGCGCCAGATCTAAGCTATCCATACATGTCAAAATTACTGAATTTGGTTGATATTTCATGCAATTATGAATGAGTAAAGCAAGTCCATACCCCAGGGAATTTGACATGCATGGAGCAATAAATAGACGGTAACATGTACACAGATGTTGGCCGGAAAGTAAATAAACATTGCGAGGTTTGAATTTTCTCCACAAGTTTTAACTCTAAGAAGCCGCCGATAATTGCAACATGTAGCGCCAGATCTAAGCTATCCATACATGTCAAAATTACTGAATTTGGTTGATATTTCATGCAATTATGAATGAGTAAAGCAAGTCCATACCCCAGGGAATTTGACAGGCATGGAGCAATAAATAGAAGGTAATATGCACACAGATGTTGGCCGGAAAGAAAATAAACATTGCGAGGTTTGAATTTTCTCCACACGTTTTAACTCTAAGAAGCCGCCGATAATTGCAACATGTAGCGCCAGATCTAAGCTATCCATACATGTCAAAATTACTGTATTTGGTTGATATTTCATGCAATTATGAATGAGTAAAGCAAGTCCATACCCCAGGGAATTTGACATGCATGGAGCAATAAATAGACGGTAACATGTACACAGATGTTGGCCGGAAAGTAAATAAACATTGCGAGGTTTGAATTTTCTCCACAAGTTTTAACTCTAAGAAGCCGCCGATAATTGCAACATGTAGCGCCAGATCTAAGCTATCCATACATGTCAAAATTACTGAATTTGGTTGATATTTCATGCAATTATGAATGAGTAAAGCAAGTCCATACCCCAGGGAATTTGACATGCATGGAGCAATAAATAGACGGTAACATGTACACAGATGTTGGCCGGAAAGTAAATAAACATTGCGAGGTTTGAATTTTCTCCACAAGTTTTAACTCTAAGAAGCCGCCGATAATTGCAACATGTAGCGCCAGATCTAAGCTATCCATACATGTCAAAATTACTGAATTTGGTTGATATTTCATGCAATTATGAATGAGTAAAGCAAGTCATACCCTAGGGAATTTGACAGGCATGGAGCAATAAATAGAAGGTAATATGCACACAGATGTTGGCCGGAAAGAAAATAAACATTGCGAGGTTTGAATTTTCTCCACAAGTTTTAACTCTAAGAAGCCGCCGATAATTGCAACATGTAGCGCCAGATCTAAGCTATCCATACATGTCAAAATTACTGAATTTGGTTGATATTTCATGCAATTATGAATGAGTAAAGCAAGTCATACCCCAGGGAATTTGACAGGCATGGAGCAATAAATAGAAGGTAATATGCACACAGATGTTGGCCGGAAAGAAAATAAACATTGCGAGGTTTGAATTTTCTCCACAAGTTTTAACTCTAAGAAGCCGCCGATAATTGCAACATGTAGCGCCAGATCTAAGCTATCCATACATGTCAAAATTACTGAATTTGGTTGATATTTCATGCAATTATGAATGAGTAAAGCAAGTCCATACCCCAGGGAATTTGACATGCATGGAGCAATAAATAGACGGTAACATGTACACAGATGTTGGCCGGAAAGAAAATAAACATTGCGAGGTTTGAATTTTCTCCACAAGTTTTAACTCTAAGAAGCCGCCGATAATTGCAACATGTAGCGCCAGATCTAAGCTATCCATACATGTCAAAATTACTGAATTTGGTTGATATTTCATGCAATTACGAATGAGTAAAGCAAGTCATACCCTAGGGAATTTGACAGGCATGGAGCAATAAATAGAAGGTAATATGCACACAGATGTTGGCCGGAAAGAAAATAAACATTGCGAGGTTTGAATTTTCTCCACAAGTTTTAACTCTAAGAAGCCGCCGATAATTGCAACATGTAGCGCCAGATCTAAGCTATCCATACATGTCAAAATTACTGAATTTGGTTGATATTTCATGCAATTATGAATGAGTAAAGCAAGTCCATACCCCAGGGAATTTGACAGGCATGGAGCAATAAATAGAAGGTAATATGCACACAGATGTTGGCCGGAAAGAAAATAAACATTGCGAGGTTTGAATTTTCTCCACACGTTTTAACTCTAAGAAGCCGCTGATAATTGCAACATGTAGCGCCAGATCTAAGCTATCCATACATGTCAAAATTACTGTATTTGGTTGATATTTCATGCAATTATGAATGAGTAAAGCAAGTCCATACCCCAGGGAATTTGACATGCATGGAGCAATAAATAGACGGTAACATGTACACAGATGTTGGCCGGAAAGAAAATAAACATTGCGAGGTTTGAATTTTCTCCACAAGTTTTAACTCTAAGAAGCCGCCGATAATTGCAACATGTAGCGCCAGATCTAAGCTATCCATACATGTCAAAATTACTGAATTTGGTTGATATTTCATGCAATTATGAATGAGTAAAGCAAGTCCATACCCCAGGGAATTTGACATGCATGGAGCAATAAATAGACGGTAACATGTACACAGATGTTGGCCGGAAAGTAAATAAACATTGCGAGGTTTGAATTTTCTCCACAAGTTTTAACTCTAAGAAGCCGCCGATAATTGCAACATGTAGCGCCAGATCTAAGCTATCCATACATGTCAAAATTACTGAATTTGGTTGATATTTCATGCAATTATGAATGAGTAAAGCAAGTCCATACCCCAGGGAATTTGACAGGCATGGAGCAATAAATAGAAGGTAATATGCACACAGATGTTGGCCGGAAAGAAAATAAACATTGCGAGGTTTGAATTTTCTCCACACGTTTTAACTCTAAGAAGCCGCCGATAATTGCAACATGTAGCGCCAGATCTAAGCTATCCATACATGTCAAAATTACTGTATTTGGTTGATATTTCATGCAATTATGAATGAGTAAAGCAAGTCCATACCCCAGGGAATTTGACATGCATGGAGCAATAAATAGACGGTAACATGTACACAGATGTTGGCCGGAAAGTAAATAAACATTGCGAGGTTTGAATTTTCTCCACAAGTTTTAACTCTAAGAAGCCGCCGATAATTGCAACATGTAGCGCCAGATCTAAGCTATCCATACATGTCAAAATTACTGAATTTGGTTGATATTTCATGCAATTATGAATGAGTAAAGCAAGTCCATACCCCAGGGAATTTGACATGCATGGAGCAATAAATAGACGGTAACATGTACACAGATGTTGGCCGGAAAGTAAATAAACATTGCGAGGTTTGAATTTTCTCCACAAGTTTTAACTCTAAGAAGCCGCCGATAATTGCAACATGTAGCGCCAGATCTAAGCTATCCATACATGTCAAAATTACTGAATTTGGTTGATATTTCATGCAATTATGAATGAGTAAAGCAAGTCATACCCTAGGGAATTTGACAGGCATGGAGCAATAAATAGAAGGTAATATGCACACAGATGTTGGCCGGAAAGAAAATAAACATTGCGAGGTTTGAATTTTCTCCACAAGTTTTAACTCTAAGAAGCCGCCGATAATTGCAACATGTAGCGCCAGATCTAAGCTATCCATACATGTCAAAATTACTGAATTTGGTTGATATTTCATGCAATTATGAATGAGTAAAGCAAGTCATACCCCAGGGAATTTGACAGGCATGGAGCAATAAATAGAAGGTAATATGCACACAGATGTTGGCCGGAAAGAAAATAAACATTGCGAGGTTTGAATTTTCTCCACAAGTTTTAACTCTAAGAAGCCGCCGATAATTGCAACATGTAGCGCCAGATCTAAGCTATCCATACATGTCAAAATTACTGAATTTGGTTGATATTTCATGCAATTATGAATGAGTAAAGCAAGTCCATACCCCAGGGAATTTGACATGCATGGAGCAATAAATAGACGGTAACATGTACACAGATGTTGGCCGGAAAGAAAATAAACATTGCGAGGTTTGAATTTTCTCCACAAGTTTTAACTCTAAGAAGCCGCCGATAATTGCAACATGTAGCGCCAGATCTAAGCTATCCATACATGTCAAAATTACTGAATTTGGTTGATATTTCATGCAATTACGAATGAGTAAAGCAAGTCATACCCTAGGGAATTTGACAGGCATGGAGCAATAAATAGAAGGTAATATGCACACAGATGTTGGCCGGAAAGAAAATAAACATTGCGAGGTTTGAATTTTCTCCACAAGTTTTAACTCTAAGAAGCCGCCGATAATTGCAACATGTAGCGCCAGATCTAAGCTATCCATACATGTCAAAATTACTGAATTTGGTTGATATTTCATGCAATTATGAATGAGTAAAGCAAGTCCATACCCCAGGGAATTTGACAGGCATGGAGCAATAAATAGAAGGTAATATGCACACAGATGTTGGCCGGAAAGAAAATAAACATTGCGAGGTTTGAATTTTCTCCACACGTTTTAACTCTAAGAAGCCGCTGATAATTGCAACATGTAGCGCCAGATCTAAGCTATCCATACATGTCAAAATTACTGTATTTGGTTGATATTTCATGCAATTATGAATGAGTAAAGCAAGTCCATACCCCAGGGAATTTGACATGCATGGAGCAATAAATAGACGGTAACATGTACACAGATGTTGGCCGGAAAGAAAATAAACATTGCGAGGTTTGAATTTTCTCCACAAGTTTTAACTCTAAGAAGCCGCCGATAATTGCAACATGTAGCGCCAGATCTAAGCTATCCATACATGTCAAAATTACTGAATTTGGTTGATATTTCATGCAATTATGAATGAGTAAAGCAAGTCCATACCCCAGGGAATTTGACATGCATGGAGCAATAAATAGACGGTAACATGTACACAGATGTTGGCCGGAAAGTAAATAAACATTGCGAGGTTTGAATTTTCTCCACAAGTTTTAACTCTAAGAAGCCGCCGATAATTGCAACATGTAGCGCCAGATCTAAGCTATCCATACATGTCAAAATTACTGAATTTGGTTGATATTTCATGCAATTATGAATGAGTAAAGCAAGTCATACCCTAGGGAATTTGACAGGCATGGAGCAATAAATAGAAGGTAATATGCACACAGATGTTGGCCGGAAAGAAAATAAACATTGCGAGGTTTGAATTTTCTCCACAAGTTTTAACTCTAAGAAGCCGCCGATAATTGCAACATGTAGCGCCAGATCTAAGCTATCCATACATGTCAAAATTACTGTATTTGGTTGATATTTCATGCAATTATGAATGAGTAAAGCAAGTCCATACCCCAGGGAATTTGACATGCATGGAGCAATAAATAGACGGTAACATGTACACAGATGTTGGCCGGAAAGAAAATAAACATTGCGAGGTTTGAATTTTCTCCACAAGTTTTAACTCTAAGAAGCCGCCGATAATTGCAACATGTAGCGCCAGATCTAAGCTATCCATACATGTCAAAATTACTGAATTTGGTTGATATTTCATGCAATTATGAATGAGTAAAGCAGGTCCATACCCCAGGGAATTTGACATGCATGGAGCAATAAATAGACGGTAACATGTACACAGATGTTGGCCGGAAAGTAAATAAACATTGCGAGGTTTGAATTTTCTCCACAAGTTTTAACTCTAAGAAGCCGCCGATAATTGCAACATGTAGCGCCAGATCTAAGCTATCCATACATGTCAAAATTACTGAATTTGGTTGATATTTCATGCAATTATGAATGAGTAAAGCAAGTCCATACCCCAGGGAATTTGACATGCATGGAGCAATAAATAGACGGTAACATGTACACAGATGTTGGCCGGAAAGTAAATAAACATTGCGAGGTTTGAATTTTCTCCACAAGTTTTAACTCTAAGAAGCCGCCGATAATTGCAACATGTAGCGCCAGATCTAAGCTATCCATACATGTCAAAATTACTGAATTTGGTTGATATTTCATGCAATTATGAATGAGTAAAGCAAGTCATACCCTAGGGAATTTGACAGGCATGGAGCAATAAATAGAAGGTAATATGCACACAGATGTTGGCCGGAAAGAAAATAAACATTGCGAGGTTTGAATTTTCTCCACAAGTTTTAACTCTAAGAAGCCGCCGATAATTGCAACATGTAGCGCCAGATCTAAGCTATCCATACATGTCAAAATTACTGTATTTGGTTGATATTTCATGCAATTATGAATGAGTAAAGCAAGTCCATACCCCAGGGAATTTGACATGCATGGAGCAATAAATAGACGGTAACATGTACACAGATGTTGGCCGGAAAGAAAATAAACATTGCGAGGTTTGAATTTTCTCCACAAGTTTTAACTCTAAGAAGCCGCCGATAATTGCAACATGTAGCGCCAGATCTAAGCTATCCATACATGTCAAAATTACTGAATTTGGTTGATATTTCATGCAATTATGAATGAGTAAAGCAGGTCCATACCCCAGGGAATTTGACATGCATGGAGCAATAAATAGACGGTAACATGTACACAGATGTTGGCCGGAAAGTAAATAAACATTGCGAGGTTTGAATTTTCTCCACAAGTTTTAACTCTAAGAAGCCGCCGATAATTGCAACATGTAGCGCCAGATCTAAGCTATCCATACATGTCAAAATTACTGAATTTGGTTGATATTTCATGCAATTATGAATGAGTAAAGCAAGTCATACCCCAGGGAATTTGACAGGCATGGAGCAATAAATAGAAGGTAATATGCACACAGATGTTGGCCGGAAAGAAAATAAACATTGCGAGGTTTGAATTTTCTCCACAAGTTTTAACTCTAAGAAGCCGCCGATAATTGCAACATGTAGCGCCAGATCTAAGCTATCCATACATGTCAAAATTACTGAATTTGGTTGATATTTCATGCAATTATGAATGAGTAAAGCAAGTCATACCCTAGGGAATTTGACAGGAATGGAGCAATAAATAGAAGGTAATATGCACACAGATGTTGGCCGGAAAGAAAATAAACATTGCGAGGTTTGAATTTTCTCCACAAGTTTTAACTCTAAGAAGCCGCCGATAATTGCAACATGTAGCGCCAGATCTAAGCTATCCATACATGTCAAAATTACTGAATTTGGTTGATATTTCATGCAATTATGAATGAGTAAAGCAAGTCATACCCCAGGGAATTTGACAGGCATGGAGCAATAAATAGAAGGTAATATGCACACAGATGTTGGCCGGAAAGAAAATAAACATTGCGAGGTTTGAATTTTCTCCACAAGTTTTAACTCTAAGAAGCCGCCGATAATTGCAACATGTAGCGCCAGATCTAAGCTATCCATACATGTCAAAATTACTGTATTTGGTTGATATTTCATGCAATTATGAATGAGTAAAGCAAGTCCATACCCCAGGAAATTTGACATGCATGGAGCAATAAATAGACGGTAACATGTACACAGATGTTGGCCGGAAAGTAAATAAACATTGCGAGGTTTGAATTTTCTCCACAAGTTTTAACTCTAAGAAGCCGCCGATAATTGCAACATGTAGCGCCAGATCTAAGCTATCCATACATGTCAAAATTACTGAATTTGGTTGATATTTCATGCAATTATGAATGAGTAAAGCAAGTCATACCCTAGGGAATTTGACATGCATGGAGCAATAAATAGAAGGTAATATGCACACAGATGTTGGCCGGAAAGAAAATAAACATTGCGAGGTTTGAATTTTCTCCACAAGTTTTAACTCTAAGAAGCCGCCGATAATTGCAACATGTAGCGCCAGATCTAAGCTATCCATACATGTCAAAATTACTGAATTTGGTTGATATTTCATGCAATTATGAATGAGTAAAGCAAGTCCATACCCTAGGGAATTTGACAGGCATGGAGCAATAAATAGAAGGTAATATGCACACAGATGTTGGCCGGAAAGAAAATAAACATTGCGAGGTTTGAATTTTCTCCACAAGTTTTAACTCTAAGAAGCCGCCGATAATTGCAACATGTAGCGCCAGATCTAAGCTATCCATACATGTCAAAATTACTGTATTTGGTTGATATTTCATGCAATTATGAATGAGTAAAGCAAGTCCATACCCCAGGAAATTTGACATGCATGGAGCAATAAATAGACGGTAACATGTACACAGATGTTGGCCGGAAAGTAAATAAACATTGCGAGGTTTGAATTTTCTCCACAAGTTTTAACTCTAAGAAGCCGCCGATAATTGCAACATGTAGCGCCAGATCTAAGCTATCCATACATGTCAAAATTACTGAATTTGGTTGATATTTCATGCAATTATGAATGAGTAAAGCAAGTCATACCCTAGGGAATTTGACATGCATGGAGCAATAAATAGAAGGTAATATGCACACAGATGTTGGCCGGAAAGAAAATAAACATTGCGAGGTTTGAATTTTCTCCACAAGTTTTAACTCTAAGAAGCCGCCGATAATTGCAACATGTAGCGCCAGATCTAAGCTATCCATACATGTCAAAATTACTGAATTTGGTTGATATTTCATGCAATTATGAATGAGTAAAGCAAGTCCATACCCTAGGGAATTTGACAGGCATGGAGCAATAAATAGAAGGTAATATGCACACAGATGTTGGCCGGAAAGAAAATAAACATTGCGAGGTTTGAATTTTCTCCACAAGTTTTAACTCTAAGAAGCCGCCGATAATTGCAACATGTAGCGCCAGATCTAAGCTATCCATACATGTCAAAATTACTGAATTTGGTTGATATTTCATGCAATTATGAATGAGTAAAGCAAGTCATACCCCAGGGAATTTGACAGGCATGGAGCAATAAATAGAAGGTAATATGCACACAGATGTTGGCCGGAAAGAAAATAAACATTGCGAGGTTTGAATTTTCTCCACAAGTTTTAACTCTAAGAAGCCGCCGATAATTGCAACATGTAGCGCCAGATCTAAGCTATCCATACATGTCAAAATTACTGTATTTGGTTGATATTTCATGCAATTATGAATGAGTAAAGCAAGTCCATACCCCAGGAAATTTGACATGCATGGAGCAATAAATAGACGGTAACATGTACACAGATGTTGGCCGGAAAGTAAATAAACATTGCGAGGTTTGAATTTTCTCCACAAGTTTTAACTCTAAGAAGCCGCCGATAATTGCAACATGTAGCGCCAGATCTAAGCTATCCATACATGTCAAAATTACTGAATTTGGTTGATATTTCATGCAATTATGAATGAGTAAAGCAAGTCATACCCTAGGGAATTTGACATGCATGGAGCAATAAATAGAAGGTAATATGCACACAGATGTTGGCCGGAAAGAAAATAAACATTGCGAGGTTTGAATTTTCTCCACAAGTTTTAACTCTAAGAAGCCGCCGATAATTGCAACATGTAGCGCCAGATCTAAGCTATCCATACATGTCAAAATTACTGAATTTGGTTGATATTTCATGCAATTATGAATGAGTAAAGCAAGTCCATACCCTAGGGAATTTGACAGGCATGGAGCAATAAATAGAAGGTAATATGCACACAGATGTTGGCCGGAAAGAAAATAAACATTGCGAGGTTTGAATTTTCTCCACAAGTTTTAACTCTAAGAAGCCGCCGATAATTGCAACATGTAGCGCCAGATCTAAGCTATCCATACATGTCAAAATTACTGTATTTGGTTGATATTTCATGCAATTATGAATGAGTAAAGCAAGTCCATACCCCAGGGAATTTGACATGCATGGAGCAATAAATAGACGGTAACATGTACACAGATGTTGGCCGGAAAGAAAATAAACATTGCGAGGTTTTAATTTTCTCCACAAGTTTTAACTCTAAGAAGCCGCCGATAATTGCAACATGTAGCGCCAAATCTAAGCTATCCATACATGTCAAAATTACTGAATTTGGTTGATATTTCATGCAATTATGAATGAGTAAAGCAAGTCCATACCCCAGGGAATTTGACATGCATGGAGCAATAAATAGACGGTAACATGTACACAGATGTTGGCCGGAAAGAAAATAAACATTGCGAGGTTTTAATTTTCTCCACAAGTTTTAACTCTAAGAAGCCGCCGATAATTGCAACATGTAGCGCCAGATCTAAGCTATCCATACATGTCAAAATTACTGAATTTGGTTGATATT
The DNA here is from genome assembly GCA_037893225.1 of Hippasteria phrygiana. Classification (NCBI taxonomy): domain Eukaryota; kingdom Metazoa; phylum Echinodermata; class Asteroidea; order Valvatida; family Goniasteridae; genus Hippasteria; species Hippasteria phrygiana. Next base: position 198,603 of record JAZGUH010000911.1, read on the forward strand.
TCATGCAATTATGAATGAGTAAAGCAAGTCCATACCCCAGGGAATTTGACATGCATGGAGCAATAAATAGACGGTAACATGTACACAGATGTTGGCCGGAAAGTAAATAAACATTGCGAGGTTTGAATTTTCTCCACAAGTTTTAACTCTAAGAAGCCGCCGATAATTGCAACATGTAGCGCCAGATCTAAGCTATCCATACATGTCAAAATTACTGAATTTGGTTGATATTTCATGCAATTATGAATGAGTAAAGCAAGTCATACCCTAGGGAATTTGACAGGCATGGAGCAATAAATAGAAGGTAATATGCACACAGATGTTGGCCGGAAAGAAAATAAACATTGCGAGGTTTGAATTTTCTCCACAAGTTTTAACTCTAAGAAGCCGCCGATAATTGCAACATGTAGCGCCAGATCTAAGCTATCCATACATGTCAAAATTACTGAATTTGGTTGATATTTCATGCAATTATGAATGAGTAAAGCAAGTCCATACCCCAGGGAATTTGACAGGCATGGAGCAATAAATAGAAGGTAATATGCACACAGATGTTGGCCGGAAAGAAAATAAACATTGCGAGGTTTGAATTTTCTCCACACGTTTTAACTCTAAGAAGCCGCCGATAATTGCAACATGTAGCGCCAGATCTAAGCTATCCATACATGTCAAAATTACTGAATTTGGTTGATATTTCATGCAATTATGAATGAGTAAAGCAAGTCCATACCCCAGGGAATTTGACATGCATGGAGCAATAAATAGACGGTAACATGTACACAGATGTTGGCCGGAAAGTAAATAAACATTGCGAGGTTTGAATTTTCTCCACAAGTTTTAACTCTAAGAAGCCGCCGATAATTGCAACATGTAGCGCCAGATCTAAGCTATCCATACATGTCAAAATTACTGAATTTGGTTGATATTTCATGCAATTATGAATGAGTAAAGCAAGTCATACCCTAGGGAATTTGACAGGCATGGAGCAATAAATAGAAGGTAATATGCACACAGATGTTGGCCGGAAAGAAAATAAACATTGCGAGGTTTGAATTTTCTCCACAAGTTTTAACTCTAAGAAGCCGCCGATAATTGCAACATGTAGCGCCAGATCTAAGCTATCCATACATGTCAAAATTACTGTATTTGGTTGATATTTCATGCAATTATGAATGAGTAAAGCAAGTCCATACCCCAGGGAATTTGACATGCATGGAGCAATAAATAGACGGTAACATGTACACAGATGTTGGCCGGAAAGAAAATAAACATTGCGAGGTTTGAATTTTCTCCACAAGTTTTAACTCTAAGAAGCCGCCGATAATTGCAACATGTAGCGCCAGATCTAAGCTATCCATACATGTCAAAATTACTGAATTTGGTTGATATTTCATGCAATTATGAATGAGTAAAGCAGGTCCATACCCCAGGGAATTTGACATGCATGGAGCAATAAATAGACGGTAACATGTACACAGATGTTGGCCGGAAAGTAAATAAACATTGCGAGGTTTGAATTTTCTCCACAAGTTTTAACTCTAAGAAGCCGCCGATAATTGCAACATGTAGCGCCAGATCTAAGCTATCCATACATGTCAAAATTACTGAATTTGGTTGATATTTCATGCAATTATGAATGAGTAAAGCAAGTCATACCCTAGGGAATTTGACAGGAATGGAGCAATAAATAGAAGGTAATATGCACACAGATGTTGGCCGGAAAGAAAATAAACATTGCGAGGTTTGAATTTTCTCCACAAGTTTTAACTCTAAGAAGCCGCCGATAATTGCAACATGTAGCGCCAGATCTAAGCTATCCATACATGTCAAAATTACTGAATTTGGTTGATATTTCATGCAATTATGAATGAGTAAAGCAAGTCATACCCCAGGGAATTTGACAGGCATGGAGCAATAAATAGAAGGTAATATGCACACAGATGTTGGCCGGAAAGAAAATAAACATTGCGAGGTTTGAATTTTCTCCACAAGTTTTAACTCTAAGAAGCCGCCGATAATTGCAACATGTAGCGCCAGATCTAAGCTATCCATACATGTCAAAATTACTGTATTTGGTTGATATTTCATGCAATTATGAATGAGTAAAGCAAGTCCATACCCCAGGAAATTTGACATGCATGGAGCAATAAATAGACGGTAACATGTACACAGATGTTGGCCGGAAAGTAAATAAACATTGCGAGGTTTGAATTTTCTCCACAAGTTGTAACTCTAAGAAGCCGCCGATAATTGCAACATGTAGCGCCAGATCTAAGCTATCCATACATGTCAAAATTACTGAATTTGGTTGATATTTCATGCAATTATGAATGAGTAAAGCAAGTCATACCCTAGGGAATTTGACATGCATGGAGCAATAAATAGAAGGTAATATGCACACAGATGTTGGCCGGAAAGAAAATAAACATTGCGAGGTTTGAATTTTCTCCACAAGTTTTAACTCTAAGAAGCCGCCGATAATTGCAACATGTAGCGCCAGATCTAAGCTATCCATACATGTCAAAATTACTGAATTTGGTTGATATTTCATGCAATTATGAATGAGTAAAGCAAGTCCATACCCTAGGGAATTTGACAGGCATGGAGCAATAAATAGAAGGTAATATGCACACAGATGTTGGCCGGAAAGAAAATAAACATTGCGAGGTTTGAATTTTCTCCACAAGTTTTAACTCTAAGAAGCCGCCGATAATTGCAACATGTAGCGCCAGATCTAAGCTATCCATACATGTCAAAATTACTGTATTTGGTTGATATTTCATGCAATTATGAATGAGTAAAGCAAGTCCATACCCCAGGGAATTTGACATGCATGGAGCAATAAATAGACGGTAACATGTACACAGATGTTGGCCGGAAAGAAAATAAACATTGCGAGGTTTTAATTTTCTCCACAAGTTTTAACTCTAAGAAGCCGCCGATAATTGCAACATGTAGCGCCAAATCTAAGCTATCCATACATGTCAAAATTACTGAATTTGGTTGATATTTCATGCAATTATGAATGAGTAAAGCAAGTCCATACCCCAGGGAATTTGACATGCATGGAGCAATAAATAGACGGTAACATGTACACAGATGTTGGCCGGAAAGAAAATAAACATTGCGAGGTTTGAATTTTCTCCACAAGTTTTAACTCTAAGAAGCCGCCGATAATTGCAACATGTAGCGCCAGATCTAAGCTATCCATACATGTCAAAATTACTGAATTTGGTTGATATTTCATGCAATTATGAATGAGTAAAGCAAGTCCATACCCCAGGGAATTTGACATGCATGGAGCAATAAATAGACGGTAACATGTACACAGATGTTGGCCGGAAAGTAAATAAACATTGCGAGGTTTGAATTTTCTCCACAAGTTTTAACTCTAAGAAGCCGCCGATAATTGCAACATGTAGCGCCAGATCTAAGCTATCCATACATGTCAAAATTACTGAATTTGGTTGATATTTCATGCAATTATGAATGAGTAAAGCAAGTCATACCCCAGGGAATTTGACAGGCATGGAGCAATAAATAGAAGGTAATATGCACACAGATGTTGGCCGGAAAGAAAATAAACATTGCGAGGTTTGAATTTTCTCCACAAGTTTTAACTCTAAGAAGCCGCCGATAATTGCAACATGTAGCGCCAGATCTAAGCTATCCATACATGTCAAAATTACTGAATTTGGTTGATATTTCATGCAATTATGAATGAGTAAAGCAAGTCCATACCCCAGGGAATTTGACAGGCATGGAGCAATAAATAGAAGGTAATATGCACACAGATGTTGGCCGGAAAGAAAATAAACATTGCGAGGTTTGAATTTTCTCCACACGTTTTAACTCTAAGAAGCCGCCGATAATTGCAACATGTAGCGCCAGATCTAAGCTATCCATACATGTCAAAATTACTGAATTTGGTTGATATTTCATGCAATTATGAATGAGTAAAGCAAGTCCATACCCCAGGGAATTTGACATGCATGGAGCAATAAATAGACGGTAACATGTACACAGATGTTGGCCGGAAAGTAAATAAACATTGCGAGGTTTGAATTTTCTCCACAAGTTTTAACTCTAAGAAGCCGCCGATAATTGCAACATGTAGCGCCAGATCTAAGCTATCCATACATGTCAAAATTACTGAATTTGGTTGATATTTCATGCAATTATGAATGAGTAAAGCAAGTCATACCCTAGGGAATTTGACAGGCATGGAGCAATAAATAGAAGGTAATATGCACACAGATGTTGGCCGGAAAGAAAATAAACATTGCGAGGTTTGAATTTTCTCCACAAGTTTTAACTCTAAGAAGCCGCCGATAATTGCAACATGTAGCGCCAGATCTAAGCTATCCATACATGTCAAAATTACTGAATTTGGTTGATATTTCATGCAATTATGAATGAGTAAAGCAAGTCCATACCCCAGGGAATTTGACATGCATGGAGCAATAAATAGACGGTAACATGTACACAGATGTTGGCCGGAAAGAAAATAAACATTGCGAGGTTTTAATTTTCTCCACAAGTTTTAACTCTAAGAAGCCGCCGATAATTGCAACATGTAGCGCCAGATCTAAGCTATCCATACATGTCAAAATTACTGAATTTGGTTGATATTTCATGCAATTATGAATGAGTAAAGCAAGTCCATACCCCAGGGAATTTGACATGCATGGAGCAATAAATAGACGGTAACATGTACACAGATGTTGGCCGGAAAGAAAATAAACATTGCGAGGTTTTAATTTTCTCCACAAGTTTTAACTCTAAGAAGCCGCCGATAATTGCAACATGTAGCGCCAGATCTAAGCTATCCATACATGTCAAAATTACTGAATTTGGTTGATATTTCATGCAATTATGAATGAGTAAAGCAAGTCCATACCCCAGGGAATTTGACATGCATGGAGCAATAAATAGACGGTAACATGTACACAGATGTTGGCCGGAAAGTAAATAAACATTGCGAGGTTTGAATTTTCTCCACAAGTTTTAACTCTAAGAAGCCGCCGATAATTGCAACATGTAGCGCCAGATCTAAGCTATCCATACATGTCAAAATTACTGAATTTGGTTGATATTTCATGCAATTATGAATGAGTAAAGCAAGTCATACCCCAGGGAATTTGACAGGCATGGAGCAATAAATAGAAGGTAATATGCACACAGATGTTGGCCGGAAAGAAAATAAACATTGCGAGGTTTGAATTTTCTCCACAAGTTTTAACTCTAAGAAGCCGCCGATAATTGCAACATGTAGCGCCAGATCTAAGCTATCCATACATGTCAAAATTACTGAATTTGGTTGATATTTCATGCAATTATGAATGAGTAAAGCAAGTCATACCCCAGGGAATTTGACATGCATGGAGCAATAAATAGAAGGTAATATGCACACAGATGTTGGCCGGAAAGAAAATAAACATTGCGAGGTTTGAATTTTCTCCACAAGTTTTAACTCTAAGAAGCCGCCGATAATTGCAACATGTAGCGCCAGATCTAAGCTATCCATACATGTCAAAATTACTGAATTTGGTTGATATTTCATGCAATTATGAATGAGTAAAGCAAGTCCATACCCCAGGGAATTTGACAGGCATGGAGCAATAAATAGAAGGTAATATGCACACAGATGTTGGCCGGAAAGAAAATAAACATTGCGAGGTTTGAATTTTCTCCACACGTTTTAACTCTAAGAAGCCGCCGATAATTGCAACATGTAGCGCCAGATCTAAGCTATCCATACATGTCAAAATTACTGAATTTGGTTGATATTTCATGCAATTATGAATGAGTAAAGCAAGTCCATACCCCAGGGAATTTGACATGCATGGAGCAATAAATAGACGGTAACATGTACACAGATGTTGGCCGGAAAGTAAATAAACATTGCGAGGTTTGAATTTTCTCCACAAGTTTTAACTCTAAGAAGCCGCCGATAATTGCAACATGTAGCGCCAGATCTAAGCTATCCATACATGTCAAAATTACTGAATTTGGTTGATATTTCATGCAATTATGAATGAGTAAAGCAAGTCCATACCCCAGGGAATTTGACATGCATGGAGCAATAAATAGACGGTAACATGTACACAGATGTTGGCCGGAAAGAAAATAAACATTGCGAGGTTTTAATTTTCTCCACAAGTTTTAACTCTAAGAAGCCGCCGATAATTGCAACATGTAGCGCCAGATCTAAGCTATCCATACATGTCAAAATTACTGAATTTGGTTGATATTTCATGCAATTATGAATGAGTAAAGCAAGTCATACCCCAGGGAATTTGACAGGCATGGAGCAATAAATAGAAGGTAATATGCACACAGATGTTGGCCGGAAAGAAAATAAACATTGCGAGGTTTGAATTTTCTCCACAAGTTTTAACTCTAAGAAGCCGCCGATAATTGCAACATGTAGCGCCAGATCTAAGCTATCCATACATGTCAAAATTACTGTATTTGGTTGATATTTCATGCAATTATGAATGAGTAAAGCAAGTCCATACCCCAGGAAATTTGACATGCATGGAGCAATAAATAGACGGTAACATGTACACAGATGTTGGCCGGAAAGTAAATAAACATTGCGAGGTTTGAATTTTCTCCACAAGTTTTAACTCTAAGAAGCCGCCGATAATTGCAACATGTAGCGCCAGATCTAAGCTATCCATACATGTCAAAATTACTGAATTTGGTTGATATTTCATGCAATTATGAATGAGTAAAGCAAGTCATACCCTAGGGAATTTGACATGCATGGAGCAATAAATAGAAGGTAATATGCACACAGATGTTGGCCGGAAAGAAAATAAACATTGCGAGGTTTGAATTTTCTCCACAAGTTTTAACTCTAAGAAGCCGCCGATAATTGCAACATGTAGCGCCAGATCTAAGCTATCCATACATGTCAAAATTACTGAATTTGGTTGATATTTCATGCAATTATGAATGAGTAAAGCAAGTCCATACCCTAGGGAATTTGACAGGCATGGAGCAATAAATAGAAGGTAATATGCACACAGATGTTGGCCGGAAAGAAAATAAACATTGCGAGGTTTGAATTTTCTCCACAAGTTTTAACTCTAAGAAGCCGCCGATAATTGCAACATGTAGCGCCAGATCTAAGCTATCCATACATGTCAAAATTACTGTATTTGGTTGATATTTCATGCAATTATGAATGAGTAAAGCAAGTCCATACCCCAGGGAATTTGACATGCATGGAGCAATAAATAGACGGTAACATGTACACAGATGTTGGCCGGAAAGAAAATAAACATTGCGAGGTTTTAATTTTCTCCACAAGTTTTAACTCTAAGAAGCCGCCGATAATTGCAACATGTAGCGCCAAATCTAAGCTATCCATACATGTCAAAATTACTGAATTTGGTTGATATTTCATGCAATTATGAATGAGTAAAGCAAGTCCATACCCCAGGGAATTTGACATGCATGGAGCAATAAATAGACGGTAACATGTACACAGATGTTGGCCGGAAAGAAAATAAACATTGCGAGGTTTTAATTTTCTCCACAAGTTTTAACTCTAAGAAGCCGCCGATAATTGCAACATGTAGCGCCAGATCTAAGCTATCCATACATGTCAAAATTACTGAATTTTGTTGATATTTCATGCAATTATGAATGAGTAAAGCAAGTCCATACCCCAGGGAATTTGACATGCATGGAGCAATAAATAGACGGTAACATGTACACAGATGTTGGCCGGAAAGTAAATAAACATTGCGAGGTTTGAATTTTCTCCACAAGTTTTAACTCTAAGAAGCCGCCGATAATTGCAACATGTAGCGCCAGATCTAAGCTATCCATACATGTCAAAATTACTGAATTTGGTTGATATTTCATGCAATTATGAATGAGTAAAGCAAGTCATACCCCAGGGAATTTGACAGGCATGGAGCAATAAATAGAAGGTAATATGCACACAGATGTTGGCCGGAAAGAAAATAAACATTGCGAGGTTTGAATTTTCTCCACAAGTTTTAACTCTAAGAAGCCGCCGATAATTGCAACATGTAGCGCCAGATCTAAGCTATCCATACATGTCAAAATTACTGAATTTGGTTGATATTTCATGCAATTATGAATGAGTAAAGCAAGTCCATACCCCAGGGAATTTGACAGGCATGGAGCAATAAATAGAAGGTAATATGCACACAGATGTTGGCCGGAAAGAAAATAAACATTGCGAGGTTTGAATTTTCTCCACACGTTTTAACTCTAAGAAGCCGCCGATAATTGCAACATGTAGCGCCAGATCTAAGCTATCCATACATGTCAAAATTACTGAATTTGGTTGATATTTCATGCAATTATGAATGAGTAAAGCAAGTCCATACCCCAGGGAATTTGACATGCATGGAGCAATAAATAGACGGTAACATGTACACAGATGTTGGCCGGAAAGTAAATAAACATTGCGAGGTTTGAATTTTCTCCACAAGTTTTAACTCTAAGAAGCCGCCGATAATTGCAACATGTAGCGCCAGATCTAAGCTATCCATACATGTCAAAATTACTGAATTTGGTTGATATTTCATGCAATTATGAATGAGTAAAGCAAGTCATACCCTAGGGAATTTGACAGGCATGGAGCAATAAATAGAAGGTAATATGCACACAGATGTTGGCCGGAAAGAAAATAAACATTGCGAGGTTTGAATTTTCTCCACAAGTTTTAACTCTAAGAAGCCGCCGATAATTGCAACATGTAGCGCCAGATCTAAGCTATCCATACATGTCAAAATTACTGAATTTGGTTGATATTTCATGCAATTATGAATGAGTAAAGCAAGTCCATACCCCAGGGAATTTGACATGCATGGAGCAATAAATAGACGGTAACATGTACACAGATGTTGGCCGGAAAGAAAATAAACATTGCGAGGTTTTAATTTTCTCCACAAGTTTTAACTCTAAGAAGCCGCCGATAATTGCAACATGTAGCGCCAGATCTAAGCTATCCATACATGTCAAAATTACTGAATTTGGTTGATATTTCATGCAATTATGAATGAGTAAAGCAAGTCCATACCCCAGGGAATTTGACATGCATGGAGCAATAAATAGACGGTAACATGTACACAGATGTTGGCCGGAAAGAAAATAAACATTGCGAGGTTTTAATTTTCTCCACAAGTTTTAACTCTAAGAAGCCGCCGATAATTGCAACATGTAGCGCCAGATCTAAGCTATCCATACATGTCAAAATTACTGAATTTGGTTGATATTTCATGCAATTATGAATGAGTAAAGCAAGTCCATACCCCAGGGAATTTGACATGCATGGAGCAATAAATAGACGGTAACATGTACACAGATGTTGGCCGGAAAGTAAATAAACATTGCGAGGTTTGAATTTTCTCCACAAGTTTTAACTCTAAGAAGCCGCCGATAATTGCAACATGTAGCGCCAGATCTAAGCTATCCATACATGTCAAAATTACTGAATTTGGTTGATATTTCATGCAATTATGAATGAGTAAAGCAAGTCATACCCCAGGGAATTTGACAGGCATGGAGCAATAAATAGAAGGTAATATGCACACAGATGTTGGCCGGAAAGAAAATAAACATTGCGAGGTTTGAATTTTCTCCACAAGTTTTAACTCTAAGAAGCCGCCGATAATTGCAACATGTAGCGCCAGATCTAAGCTATCCATACATGTCAAAATTACTGAATTTGGTTGATATTTCATGCAATTATGAATGAGTAAAGCAAGTCATACCCCAGGGAATTTGACATGCATGGAGCAATAAATAGAAGGTAATATGCACACAGATGTTGGCCGGAAAGAAAATAAACATTGCGAGGTTTGAATTTTCTCCACAAGTTTTAACTCTAAGAAGCCGCCGATAATTGCAACATGTAGCGCCAGATCTAAGCTATCCATACATGTCAAAATTACTGAATTTGGTTGATATTTCATGCAATTATGAATGAGTAAAGCAAGTCCATACCCCAGGGAATTTGACAGGCATGGAGCAATAAATAGAAGGTAATATGCACACAGATGTTGGCCGGAAAGAAAATAAACATTGCGAGGTTTGAATTTTCTCCACACGTTTTAACTCTAAGAAGCCGCCGATAATTGCAACATGTAGCGCCAGATCTAAGCTATCCATACATGTCAAAATTACTGAATTTGGTTGATATTTCATGCAATTATGAATGAGTAAAGCAAGTCCATACCCCAGGGAATTTGACATGCATGGAGCAATAAATAGACGGTAACATGTACACAGATGTTGGCCGGAAAGTAAATAAACATTGCGAGGTTTGAATTTTCTCCACAAGTTTTAACTCTAAGAAGCCGCCGATAATTGCAACATGTAGCGCCAGATCTAAGCTATCCATACATGTCAAAATTACTGAATTTGGTTGATATTTCATGCAATTATGAATGAGTAAAGCAAGTCCATACCCCAGGGAATTTGACATGCATGGAGCAATAAATAGACGGTAACATGTACACAGATGTTGGCCGGAAAGAAAATAAACATTGCGAGGTTTTAATTTTCTCCACAAGTTTTAACTCTAAGAAGCCGCCGATAATTGCAACATGTAGCGCCAGATCTAAGCTATCCATACATGTCAAAATTACTGAATTTGGTTGATATTTCATGCAATTATGAATGAGTAAAGCAAGTCCATACCCCAGGGAATTTGACATGCATGGAGCAATAAATAGACGGTAACATGTACACAGATGTTGGCCGGAAAGTAAATAAACATTGCGAGGTTTGAATTTTCTCCACAAGTTTTAACTCTAAGAAGCCGCCGATAATTGCAACATGTAGCGCCAGATCTAAGCTATCCATACATGTCAAAATTACTGAATTTGGTTGATATTTCATGCAATTATGAATGAGTAAAGCAAGTCATACCCCAGGGAATTTGACAGGCATGGAGCAATAAATAGAAGGTAATATGCACACAGATGTTGGCCGGAAAGAAAATAAACATTGCGAGGTTTGAATTTTCTCCACAAGTTTTAACTCTAAGAAGCCGCCGATAATTGCAACATGTAGCGCCAGATCTAAGCTATCCATACATGTCAAAATTACTGAATTTGGTTGATATTTCATGCAATTATGAATGAGTAAAGCAAGTCCATACCCCAGGGAATTTGACAGGCATGGAGCAATAAATAGAAGGTAATATGCACACAGATGTTGGCCGGAAAGAAAATAAACATTGCGAGGTTTGAATTTTCTCCACACGTTTTAACTCTAAGAAGCCGCCGATAATTGCAACATGTAGCGCCAGATCTAAGCTATCCATACATGTCAAAATTACTGAATTTGGTTGATATTTCATGCAATTATGAATGAGTAAAGCAAGTCCATACCCCAGGGAATTTGACATGCATGGAGCAATAAATAGACGGTAACATGTACACAGATGTTGGCCGGAAAGTAAATAAACATTGCGAGGTTTGAATTTTCTCCACAAGTTTTAACTCTAAGAAGCCGCCGATAATTGCAACATGTAGCGCCAGATCTAAGCTATCCATACATGTCAAAATTACTGAATTTGGTTGATATTTCATGCAATTATGAATGAGTAAAGCAAGTCATACCCTAGGGAATTTGACAGGCATGGAGCAATAAATAGAAGGTAATATGCACACAGATGTTGGCCGGAAAGAAAATAAACATTGCGAGGTTTGAATTTTCTCCACAAGTTTTAACTCTAAGAAGCCGCCGATAATTGCAACATGTAGCGCCAGATCTAAGCTATCCATACATGTCAAAATTACTGAATTTGGTTGATATTTCATGCAATTATGAATGAGTAAAGCAAGTCCATACCCCAGGGAATTTGACATGCATGGAGCAATAAATAGACGGTAACATGTACACAGATGTTGGCCGGAAAGAAAATAAACATTGCGAGGTTTTAATTTTCTCCACAAGTTTTAACTCTAAGAAGCCGCCGATAATTGCAACATGTAGCGCCAGATCTAAGCTATCCATACATGTCAAAATTACTGAATTTGGTTGATATTTCATGCAATTATGAATGAGTAAAGCAAGTCCATACCCCAGGGAATTTGACATGCATGGAGCAATAAATAGACGGTAACATGTACACAGATGTTGGCCGGAAAGAAAATAAACATTGCGAGGTTTTAATTTTCTCCACAAGTTTTAACTCTAAGAAGCCGCCGATAATTGCAACATGTAGCGCCAGATCTAAGCTATCCATACATGTCAAAATTACTGAATTTGGTTGATATTTCATGCAATTATGAATGAGTAAAGCAAGTCCATACCCCAGGGAATTTGACATGCATGGAGCAATAAATAGACGGTAACATGTACACAGATGTTGGCCGGAAAGTAAATAAACATTGCGAGGTTTGAATTTTCTCCACAAGTTTTAACTCTAAGAAGCCGCCGATAATTGCAACATGTAGCGCCAGATCTAAGCTATCCATACATGTCAAAATTACTGAATTTGGTTGATATTTCATGCAATTATGAATGAGTAAAGCAAGTCATACCCCAGGGAATTTGACAGGCATGGAGCAATAAATAGAAGGTAATATGCACACAGATGTTGGCCGGAAAGAAAATAAACATTGCGAGGTTTGAATTTTCTCCACAAGTTTTAACTCTAAGAAGCCGCCGATAATTGCAACATGTAGCGCCAGATCTAAGCTATCCATACATGTCAAAATTACTGAATTTGGTTGATATTTCATGCAATTATGAATGAGTAAAGCAAGTCATACCCCAGGGAATTTGACAGGCATGGAGCAATAAATAGAAGGTAATATGCACACAGATGTTGGCCGGAAAGAAAATAAACATTGCGAGGTTTGAATTTTCTCCACAAGTTTTAACTCTAAGAAGCCGCCGATAATTGCAACATGTAGCGCCAGATCTAAGCTATCCATACATGTCAAAATTACTGAATTTGGTTGATATTTCATGCAATTATGAATGAGTAAAGCAAGTCCATACCCCAGGGAATTTGACAGGCATGGAGCAATAAATAGAAGGTAACATGTACACAGATGTTGGCCGGAAAGTAAATAAACATTGCGAGGTTTGAATTTTCTCCACAAGTTTTAACTCTAAGAAGCCGCCGATAATTGCAACATGTAGCGCCAGATCTAAGCTATCCATACATGTCAAAATTACTGAATTTGGTTGATATTTCATGCAATTATGAATGAGTAAAGCAAGTCATACCCTAGGGAATTTGACAGGCATGGAGCAATAAATAGAAGGTAATATGCACACAGATGTTGGCCGGAAAGAAAATAAACATTGCGAGGTTTGAATTTTCTCCACAAGTTTTAACTCTAAGAAGCCGCCGATAATTGCAACATGTAGCGCCAGATCTAAGCTATCCATACATGTCAAAATTACTGAATTTGGTTGATATTTCATGCAATTATGAATGAGTAAAGCAAGTCATACCCTAGGGAATTTGACAGGAATGGAGCAATAAATAGAAGGTAATATGCACACAGATGTTGGCCGGAAAGAAAATAAACATTGCGAGGTTTGAATTTTCTCCACAAGTTTTATTTCTAAGAAGCCGCCGATAATTGCAACATGTAGCGCCAGATCTAAGCTATCCATACATGTCAAAATTACTGAATTTGGTTGATATTTCATGCAATTATGAATGAGTAAAGCAAGTCATACCCCAGGGAATTTGACAGGCATGGAGCAATAAATAGAAGGTAATATGCACACAGATGTTGGCCGGAAAGAAAATAAACATTGCGAGGTTTGAATTTTCTCCACAAGTTTTAACTCTAAGAAGCCGCCGATAATTGCAACATGTAGCGCCAGATCTAAGCTATCCATACATGTCAAAATTACTGTATTTGGTTGATATTTCATGCAATTATGAATGAGTAAAGCAAGTCCATACCCCAGGGAATTTGACATGCATGGAGCAATAAATAGACGGTAACATGTACACAGATGTTGGCCGGAAAGTAAATAAACATTGCGAGGTTTGAATTTTCTCCACAAGTTTTAACTCTAAGAAGCCGCCGATAATTGCAACATGTAGCGCCAGATCTAAGCTATCCATACATGTCAAAATTACTGAATTTGGTTGATATTTCATGCAATTATGAATGAGTAAAGCAAGTCATACCCTAGGGAATTTGACAGGCATGGAGCAATAAATAGAAGGTAATATGCACACAGATGTTGGCCGGAAAGAAAATAAACATTGCGAGGTTTGAATTTTCTCCACAAGTTTTAACTCTAAGAAGCCGCCGATAATTGCAACATGTAGCGCCAGATCTAAGCTATCCATACATGTCAAAATTACTGAATTTGGTTGATATTTCATGCAATTATGAATGAGTAAAGCAAGTCCATACCCCAGGGAATTTGACAGGCATGGAGCAATAAATAGAAGGTAATATGCACACAGATGTTGGCCGGAAAGAAAATAAACATTGCGAGGTTTGAATTTTCTCCACACGTTTTAACTCTAAGAAGCCGCCGATAATTGCAACATGTAGCGCCAGATCTAAGCTATCCATACATGTCAAAATTACTGTATTTGGTTGATATTTCATGCAATTATGAATGAGTAAAGCAAGTCCATACCCCAGGGAATTTGACATGCATGGAGCAATAAATAGACGGTAACATGTACACAGATGTTGGCCGGAAAGAAAATAAACATTGCGAGGTTTGAATTTTCTCCACAAGTTTTAACTCTAAGAAGCCGCCGATAATTGCAACATGTAGCGCCAGATCTAAGCTATCCATACATGTCAAAATTACTGAATTTGGTTGATATTTCATGCAATTATGAATGAGTAAAGCAAGTCCATACCCCAGGGAATTTGACATGCATGGAGCAATAAATAGACGGTAACATGTACACAGATGTTGGCCGGAAAGTAAATAAACATTGCGAGGTTTGAATTTTCTCCACAAGTTTTAACTCTAAGAAGCCGCCGATAATTGCAACATGTAGCGCCAGATCTAAGCTATCCATACATGTCAAAATTACTGAATTTGGTTGATATTTCATGCAATTATGAATGAGTAAAGCAAGTCATACCCTAGGGAATTTGACAGGCATGGAGCAATAAATAGAAGGTAATATGCACACAGATGTTGGCCGGAAAGAAAATAAACATTGCGAGGTTTGAATTTTCTCCACAAGTTTTAACTCTAAGAAGCCGCCGATAATTGCAACATGTAGCGCCAGATCTAAGCTATCCATACATGTCAAAATTACTGTATTTGGTTGATATTTCATGCAATTATGAATGAGTAAAGCAAGTCCATACCCCAGGGAATTTGACATGCATGGAGCAATAAATAGACGGTAACATGTACACAGATGTTGGCCGGAAAGAAAATAAACATTGCGAGGTTTTAATTTTCTCCACAAGTTTTAACTCTAAGAAGCCGCCGATAATTGCAACATGTAGCGCCAGATCTAAGCTATCCATACATGTCAAAATTACTGAATTTGGTTGATATTTCATGCAATTATGAATGAGTAAAGCAGGTCCATACCCCAGGGAATTTGACATGCATGGAGCAATAAATAGACGGTAACATGTACACAGATGTTGGCCGGAAAGTAAATAAACATTGCGAGGTTTGAATTTTCTCCACAAGTTTTAACTCTAAGAAGCCGCCGATAATTGCAACATGTAGCGCCAGATCTAAGCTATCCATACATGTCAAAATTACTGAATTTGGTTGATATTTCATGCAATTATGAATGAGTAAAGCAAGTCATACCCCAGGGAATTTGACAGGCATGGAGCAATAAATAGAAGGTAATATGCACACAGATGTTGGCCGGAAAGAAAATAAACATTGCGAGGTTTGAATTTTCTCCACAAGTTTTAACTCTAAGAAGCCGCCGATAATTGCAACATGTAGCGCCAGATCTAAGCTATCCATACATGTCAAAATTACTGAATTTGGTTGATATTTCATGCAATTATGAATGAGTAAAGCAAGTCATACCCTAGGGAATTTGACAGGAATGGAGCAATAAATAGAAGGTAATATGCACACAGATGTTGGCCGGAAAGAAAATAAACATTGCGAGGTTTGAATTTTCTCCACAAGTTTTAACTCTAAGAAGCCGCCGATAATTGCAACATGTAGCGCCAGATCTAAGCTATCCATACATGTCAAAATTACTGAATTTGGTTGATATTTCATGCAATTATGAATGAGTAAAGCAAGTCATACCCCAGGGAATTTGACAGGCATGGAGCAATAAATAGAAGGTAATATGCACACAGATGTTGGCCGGAAAGAAAATAAACATTGCGAGGTTTGAATTTTCTCCACAAATTTTAACTCTAAGAAGCCGCCGATAATTGCAACATGTAGCGCCAGATCTAAGCTATCCATACATGTCAAAATTACTGTATTTGGTTGATATTTCATGCAATTATGAATGAGTAAAGCAAGTCCATACCCCAGGGAATTTGACATGCATGGAGCAATAAATAGACGGTAACATGTACACAGATGTTGGCCGGAAAGTAAATAAACATTGCGAGGTTTGAATTTTCTCCACAAGTTTTAACTCTAAGAAGCCGCCGATAATTGCAACATGTAGCGCCAGATCTAAGCTATCCATACATGTCAAAATTACTGAATTTGGTTGATATTTCATGCAATTATGAATGAGTAAAGCAAGTCATACCCTAGGGAATTTGACAGGCATGGAGCAATAAATAGAAGGTAATATGCACACAGATGTTGGCCGGAAAGAAAATAAACATTGCGAGGTTTGAATTTTCTCCACAAGTTTTAACTCTAAGAAGCCGCCGATAATTGCAACATGTAGCGCCAGATCTAAGCTATCCATACATGTCAAAATTACTGAATTTGGTTGATATTTCATGCAATTATGAATGAGTAAAGCAAGTCCATACCCCAGGGAATTTGACAGGCATGGAGCAATAAATAGAAGGTAATATGCACACAGATGTTGGCCGGAAAGAAAATAAACATTGCGAGGTTTGAATTTTCTCCACACGTTTTAACTCTAAGAAGCCGCCGATAATTGCAACATGTAGCGCCAGATCTAAGCTATCCATACATGTCAAAATTACTGTATTTGGTTGATATTTCATGCAATTATGAATGAGTAAAGCAAGTCCATACCCCAGGGAATTTGACATGCATGGAGCAATAAATAGACGGTAACATGTACACAGATGTTGGCCGGAAAGAAAATAAACATTGCGAGGTTTGAATTTTCTCCACAAGTTTTAACTCTAAGAAGCCGCCGATAATTGCAACATGTAGCGCCAGATCTAAGCTATCCATACATGTCAAAATTACTGAATTTGGTTGATATTTCATGCAATTATGAATGAGTAAAGCAAGTCCATACCCTAGGGAATTTGACAGGCATGGAGCAATAAATAGAAGGTAATATGCACACAGATGTTGGCCGGAAAGAAAATAAACATTGCGAGGTTTGAATTTTCTCCACAAGTTTTAACTCTAAGAAGCCGCCGATAATTGCAACATGTAGCGCCAGATCTAAGCTATCCATACATGTCAAAATTACTGAATTTGGTTGATATTTCATGCAATTATGAATGAGTAAAGCAAGTCATACCCTAGGGAATTTGACAGGCATGGAGCAATAAATAGAAGGTAATATGCACACAGATGTTGGCCGGAAAGAAAATAAACATTGCGAGGTTTGAATTTTCTCCACAAGTTTTAACTCTAAGAAGCCGCCGATAATTGCAACATGTAGCGCCAGATCTAAGCTATCCATACATGTCAAAATTACTGAATTTGGTTGATATTTCATGCAATTATGAATGAGTAAAGCAAGTCATACCCCAGGGAATTTGACAGGCATGGAGCAATAAATAGAAGGTAATATGCACACAGATGTTGGCCGGAAAGAAAATAAACATTGCGAGGTTTGAATTTTCTCCACAAGTTTTAACTCTAAGAAGCCGCCGATAATTGCAACATGTAGCGCCAGATCTAAGCTATCCATACATGTCAAAATTACTGAATTTGGTTGATATTTCATGCAATTATGAATGAGTAAAGCAAGTCCATACCCCAGGGAATTTGACAGGCATGGAGCAATAAATAGAAGGTAATATGCACACAGATGTTGGCCGGAAAGAAAATAAACATTGCGAGGTTTGAATTTTCTCCACAAGTTTTAACTCTAAGAAGCCGCCGATAATTGCAACATGTAGCGCCAGATCTAAGCTATCCATACATGTCAAAATTACTGTATTTGGTTGATATTTCATGCAATTATGAATGAGTAAAGCAGGTCCATACCCCAGGGAATTTGACATGCATGGAGCAATAAATAGACGGTAACATGTACACAGATGTTGGCCGGAAAGAAAATAAACATTGCGAGGTTTGAATTTTCTCCACAAGTTTTAACTCTAAGAAGCCGCCGATAATTGCAACATGTAGCGCCAGATCTAAGCTATCCATACATGTCAAAATTACTGAATTTGGTTGATATTTCATGCAATTATGAATGAGTAAAGCAAGTCCATACCCCAGGGAATTTGACATGCATGGAGCAATAAATAGACGGTAACATGTACACAGATGTTGGCCGGAAAGTAAATAAACATTGCGAGGTTTGAATTTTCTCCACAAGTTTTAACTCTAAGAAGCCGCCGATAATTGCAACATGTAGCGCCAGATCTAAGCTATCCATACATGTCAAAATTACTGAATTTGGTTGATATTTCATGCAATTATGAATGAGTAAAGCAAGTCATACCCTAGGGAATTTGACAGGCATGGAGCAATAAATAGAAGGTAATATGCACACAGATGTTGGCCGGAAAGAAAATAAACATTGCGAGGTTTGAATTTTCTCCACAAGTTTTAACTCTAAGAAGCCGCCGATAATTGCAACATGTAGCGCCAGATCTAAGCTATCCATACATGTCAAAATTACTGTATTTGGTTGATATTTCATGCAATTATGAATGAGTAAAGCAAGTCCATACCCCAGGGAATTTGACATGCATGGAGCAATAAATAGACGGTAACATGTACACAGATGTTGGCCGGAAAGAAAATAAACATTGCGAGGTTTTAATTTTCTCCACAAGTTTTAACTCTAAGAAGCCGCCGATAATTGCAACATGTAGCGCCAGATCTAAGCTATCCATACATGTCAAAATTACTGAATTTGGTTGATATTTCATGCAATTATGAATGAGTAAAGCAGGTCCATACCCCAGGGAATTTGACATGCATGGAGCAATAAATAGACGGTAACATGTACACAGATGTTGGCCGGAAAGTAAATAAACATTGCGAGGTTTGAATTTTCTCCACAAGTTTTAACTCTAAGAAGCCGCCGATAATTGCAACATGTAGCGCCAGATCTAAGCTATCCATACATGTCAAAATTACTGAATTTGGTTGATATTTCATGCAATTATGAATGAGTAAAGCAAGTCATACCCCAGGGAATTTGACAGGCATGGAGCAATAAATAGAAGGTAATATGCACACAGATGTTGGCCGGAAAGAAAATAAACATTGCGAGGTTTGAATTTTCTCCACAAGTTTTAACTCTAAGAAGCCGCCGATAATTGCAACATGTAGCGCCAGATCTAAGCTATCCATACATGTCAAAATTACTGAATTTGGTTGATATTTCATGCAATTATGAATGAGTAAAGCAAGTCATACCCTAGGGAATTTGACAGGAATGGAGCAATAAATAGAAGGTAATATGCACACAGATGTTGGCCGGAAAGAAAATAAACATTGCGAGGTTTGAATTTTCTCCACAAGTTTTAACTCTAAGAAGCCGCCGATAATTGCAACATGTAGCGCCAGATCTAAGCTATCCATACATGTCAAAATTACTGAATTTGGTTGATATTTCATGCAATTATGAATGAGTAAAGCAAGTCATACCCCAGGGAATTTGACAGGCATGGAGCAATAAATAGAAGGTAATATGCACACAGATGTTGGCCGGAAAGAAAATAAACATTGCGAGGTTTGAATTTTCTCCACAAATTTTAACTCTAAGAAGCCGCCGATAATTGCAACATGTAGCGCCAGATCTAAGCTATCCATACATGTCAAAATTACTGTATTTGGTTGATATTTCATGCAATTATGAATGAGTAAAGCAAGTCCATACCCCAGGGAATTTGACATGCATGGAGCAATAAATAGACGGTAACATGTACACAGATGTTGGCCGGAAAGTAAATAAACATTGCGAGGTTTGAATTTTCTCCACAAGTTTTAACTCTAAGAAGCCGCCGATAATTGCAACATGTAGCGCCAGATCTAAGCTATCCATACATGTCAAAATTACTGAATTTGGTTGATATTTCATGCAATTATGAATGAGTAAAGCAAGTCATACCCTAGGGAATTTGACAGGCATGGAGCAATAAATAGAAGGTAATATGCACACAGATGTTGGCCGGAAAGAAAATAAACATTGCGAGGTTTGAATTTTCTCCACAAGTTTTAACTCTAAGAAGCCGCCGATAATTGCAACATGTAGCGCCAGATCTAAGCTATCCATACATGTCAAAATTACTGAATTTGGTTGATATTTCATGCAATTATGAATGAGTAAAGCAAGTCATACCCAGGGAATTTGACAGGCATGGAGCAATAAATAGAAGGTAATATGCACACAGATGTTGGCCGGAAAGAAAATAAACATTGCGAGGTTTGAATTTTCTCCACACGTTTTAACTCTAAGAAGCCGCCGATAATTGCAACATGTAGCGCCAGATCTAAGCTATCCATACATGTCAAAATTACTGTATTTGGTTGATATTTCATGCAATTATGAATGAGTAAAGCAAGTCCATACCCCAGGGAATTTGACATGCATGGAGCAATAAATAGACGGTAACATGTACACAGATGTTGGCCGGAAGAAATAAACATTGCGAGGTTTGAATTTTCTCCACAAGTTTTAACTCTAAGAAGCCGCCGATAATTGCAACATGTAGCGCCAGATCTAAGCTATCCATACATGTCAAAATTACTGAATTTGGTTGATATTTCATGCAATTATGAATGAGTAAAGCAAGTCCATACCCTAGGGAATTTGACAGGCATGGAGCAATAAATAGAAGGTAATATGCACACAGATGTTGGCCGGAAAGAAAATAAACATTGCGAGGTTTGAATTTTCTCCACAAGTTTTAACTCTAAGAAGCCGCCGATAATTGCAACATGTAGCGCCAGATCTAAGCTATCCATACATGTCAAAATTACTGAATTTGTTGATATTTCATGCAATTATGAATGAGTAAAGCAAGTCATACCCTAGGGAATTTGACAGGCATGGAGCAATAAATAGAAGGTAATATGCACACAGATGTTGGCCGAAAGAAAATAAACATTGCGAGGTTTGAATTTTCTCCACAAGTTTTAACTCTAAGAAGCCGCCGATAATTGCAACATGTAGCGCCAGATCTAAGCTATCCATACATGTCAAAATTACTGAATTTGGTTGATATTTCATGCAATTATGAATGAGTAAAGCAAGTCATACCCCAGGGAATTTGACAGGCATGGAGCAATAAATAGAAGGTAATATGCACACAGATGTTGGCCGGAAAGAAAATAAACATTGCGAGGTTTGAATTTTCTCCACAAGTTTTAACTCTAAGAAGCCGCCGATAATTGCAACATGTAGCGCCAGATCTAAGCTATCCATACATGTCAAAATTACTGAATTTGGTTGATATTTCATGCAATTATGAATGAGTAAAGCAAGTCCATACCCCAGGGAATTTGACAGGCATGGAGCAATAAATAGAAGGTAATATGCACACAGATGTTGGCCGGAAAGAAAATAAACATTGCGAGGTTTGAATTTTCTCCACAAGTTTTAACTCTAAGAAGCCGCCGATAATTGCAACATGTAGCGCCAGATCTAAGCTATCCATACATGTCAAAATTACTGAATTTGGTTGATATTTCATGCAATTATGAATGAGTAAAGCAGGTCCATACCCCAGGGAATTTGACATGCATGGAGCAATAAATAGACGGTAACATGTACACAGATGTTGGCCGAAAGTAAATAAACATTGCGAGGTTTGAATTTTCTCCACAAGTTTTAACTCTAAGAAGCCGCCGATAATTGCAACATGTAGCGCCAGATCTAAGCTATCCATACATGTCAAAATTACTGAATTTGGTTGATATTTCATGCAATTATGAATGAGTAAAGCAAGTCATACCCCAGGGAATTTGACAGGCATGGAGCAATAAATAGAAGGTAATATGCACACAGATGTTGGCCGGAAAGAAAATAAACATTGCGAGGTTTGAATTTTCTCCACAAGTTTTAACTCTAAGAAGCCGCCGATAATTGCAACATGTAGCGCCAGATCTAAGCTATCCATACATGTCAAAATTACTGAATTTGGTTGATATTTCATGCAATTATGAATGAGTAAAGCAAGTCATACCCTAGGGAATTTGACAGGCATGGAGCAATAAATAGAAGGTAATATGCACACAGATGTTGGCCGGAAAGAAAATAAACATTGCGAGGTTTGAATTTTCTCCACAAGTTTTAACTCTAAGAAGCCGCCGATAATTGCAACATGTAGCGCCAGATCTAAGCTATCCATACATGTCAAAATTACTGAATTTGGTTGATATTTCATGCAATTATGAATGAGTAAAGCAAGTCATACCCCAGGGAATTTGACAGGCATGGAGCAATAAATAGAAGGTAATATGCACACAGATGTTGGCCGGAAAGAAAATAAACATTGCGAGGTTTGAATTTTCTCCACAAGTTTTAACTCTAAGAAGCCGCCGATAATTGCAACATGTAGCGCCAGATCTAAGCTATCCATACATGTCAAAATTACTGTATTTGGTTGATATTTCATGCAATTATGAATGAGTAAAGCAAGTCCATACCCCAGGGAATTTGACATGCATGGAGCAATAAATAGACGGTAACATGTACACAGATGTTGGCCGGAAAGTAAATAAACATTGCGAGGTTTGAATTTTCTCCACAAGTTTTAACTCTAAGAAGCCGCCGATAATTGCAACATGTAGCGCCAGATCTAAGCTATCCATACATGTCAAAATTACTGAATTGGTTGATATTTCATGCAATTATGAATGAGTAAAGCAAGTCCATACCCCAGGGAATTTGACAGGCATGGAGCAATAAATAGACGGTAATATGCACACAGATGTTGGCCGGAAAGAAAATAAACATTGCGAGGTTTGAATTTTCTCCACAAGTTTTAACTCTAAGAAGCCGCCGATAATTGCAACATGTAGCGCCAGATCTAAGCTATCCATACATGTCAAAATTACTGAATTTGGTTGATATTTCATGCAATTATGAATGAGTAAAGCAAGTCCATACCCCAGGGAATTTGACATGCATGGAGCAATAAATAGACGGTAACATGTACACAGATGTTGGCCGGAAAGAAAATAAACATTGCGAGGTTTGAATTTTCTCCACAAGTTTTAACTCTAAGAAGCCGCCGATAATTGCAACATGTAGCGCCAGATCTAAGCTATCCATACATGTCAAAATTACTGAATTTGGTTGATATTTCATGCAATTATGAATGAGTAAAGCAAGTCATACCCCAGGGAATTTGACAGGCATGGAGCAATAAATAGAAGGTAATATGCACACAGATGTTGGCCGGAAAGAAAATAAACATTGCGAGGTTTGAATTTTCTCCACAAGTTTTAACTCTAAGAAGCCGCCGATAATTGCAACATGTAGCGCCAGATCTAAGCTATCCATACATGTCAAAATTACTGAATTTGGTTGATATTTCATGCAATTATGAATGAGTAAAGCAAGTCATACCCTAGGGAATTTGACAGGAATGGAGCAATAAATAGAAGGTAATATGCACACAGATGTTGGCCGGAAAGAAAATAAACATTGCGAGGTTTGAATTTTCTCCACAAGTTTTAACTCTAAGAAGCCGCCGATAATTGCAACATGTAGCGCCAGATCTAAGCTATCCATACATGTCAAAATTACTGAATTTGGTTGATATTTCATGCAATTATGAATGAGTAAAGCAAGTCATACCCCAGGGAATTTGACAGGCATGGAGCAATAAATAGAAGGTAATATGCACACAGATGTTGGCCGGAAAGAAAATAAACATTGCGAGGTTTGAATTTTCTCCACAAGTTTTAACTCTAAGAAGCCGCCGATAATTGCAACATGTAGCGCCAGATCTAAGCTATCCATACATGTCAAAATTACTGTATTTGGTTGATATTTCATGCAATTATGAATGAGTAAAGCAAGTCCATACCCCAGGGAATTTGACATGCATGGAGCAATAAATAGACGGTAACATGTACACAGATGTTGGCCGGAAAGTAAATAAACATTGCGAGGTTTGAATTTTCTCCACAAGTTTTAACTCTAAGAAGCCGCCGATAATTGCAACATGTAGCGCCAGATCTAAGCTATCCATACATGTCAAAATTACTGAATTTGGTTGATATTTCATGCAATTATGAATGAGTAAAGCAAGTCATACCCTAGGGAATTTGACAGGCATGGAGCAATAAATAGAAGGTAATATGCACACAGATGTTGGCCGGAAAGAAAATAAACATTGCGAGGTTTGAATTTTCTCCACAAGTTTTAACTCTAAGAAGCCGCCGATAATTGCAACATGTAGCGCCAGATCTAAGCTATCCATACATGTCAAAATTACTGAATTTGGTTGATATTTCATGCAATTATGAATGAGTAAAGCAAGTCCATACCCCCAGGGAATTTGACAGGCATGGAGCAATAAATAGAAGGTAATATGCACACAGATGTTGGCCGGAAAGAAAATAAACATTGCGAGGTTTGAATTTTCTCCACAAGTTTTAACTCTAAGAAGCCGCCGATAATTGCAACATGTAGCGCCAGATCTAAGCTATCCATACATGTCAAAATTACTGTATTGGTTGATATTTCATGCAATTATGAATGAGTAAAGCAAGTCCATACCCCAGGGAATTTGACATGCATGGAGCAATAAATAGACGGTAACATGTACACAGATGTTGGCCGGAAAGAAAATAAACATTGCGAGGTTTGAATTTCTCCACAAGTTTTAACTCTAAGAAGCCGCCGATAATTGCAACATGTAGCGCCAGATCTAAGCTATCCATACATGTCAAAATTACTGAATTTGGTTGATATTTCATGCAATTATGAATGAGTAAAGCAAGTCCATACCCTAGGGAATTTGACAGGCATGGAGCAATAAATAGAAGGTAATATGCACACAGATGTTGGCCGGAAAGAAAATAAACATTGCGAGGTTTGAATTTTCTCCACAAGTTTTAACTCTAAGAAGCCGCCGATAATTGCAACATGTAGCGCCAGATCTAAGCTATCCATACATGTCAAAATTACTGAATTTGGTTGATATTTCATGCAATTATGAATGAGTAAAGCAAGTCATACCCAGGGAATTGACAGGCATGGAGCAATAAATAGAAGGTAATATGCACACAGATGTTGGCCGGAAAGAAAATAAACATTGCGAGGTTTGAATTTTCTCCACAAGTTTTAACTCTAAGAAGCCGCCGATAATTGCAACATGTAGCGCCAGATCTAAGCTATCCATACATGTCAAAATTACTGAATTTGGTTGATATTTCATGCAATTATGAATGAGTAAAGCAAGTCATACCCTAGGGAATTTGACAGGATGGAGCAATAAATAGAAGGTAATATGCACACAGATGTTGGCCGGAAAGAAAATAAACATTGCGAGGTTTGAATTTTCTCCACAAGTTTTAACTCTAAGAAGCCGCCGATAATTGCAACATGTAGCGCCAGATCTAAGCTATCCATACATGTCAAAATTACTGAATTTGGTTGATATTTCATGCAATTATGAATGAGTAAAGCAAGTCATACCCCAGGGAATTTGACAGGCATGGAGCAATAAATAGAAGGTAATATGCACACAGATGTTGGCCGGAAAGAAAATAAACATTGCGAGGTTTGAATTTTCTCCACAAGTTTTAACTCTAAGAAGCCGCCGATAATTGCAACATGTAGCGCCAGATCTAAGCTATCCATACATGTCAAAATTACTGTATTTGGTTGATATTTCATGCAATTATGAATGAGTAAAGCAAGTCCATACCCCAGGGAATTTGACATGCATGGAGCAATAAATAGACGGTAACATGTACACAGATGTTGGCCGGAAAGTAAATAAACATTGCGAGGTTTGAATTTTCTCCACAAGTTTTTAACTCTAAGAAGCCGCCGATAATTGCAACATGTAGCGCCAGATCTAAGCTATCCATACATGTCAAAATTACTGAATTTGGTTGATATTTCATGCAATTATGAATGAGTAAAGCAAGTCATACCCTAGGGAATTTGACAGGCATGGAGCAATAAATAGAAGGTAATATGCACACAGATGTTGCCGGAAAGAAATAAACATTGCGAGGTTTGAATTTTCTCCACAAGTTTTAACTCTAAGAAGCCGCCGATAATTGCAACATGTAGCGCCAGATCTAAGCTATCCATACATGTCAAAATACTGAATTTGGTTGATATTCATGCAATTATGAATGAGTAAAGCAAGTCCATACCCCAGGGATTTGACAGGCATGGAGCAATAAATAGAAGGTAATATGCACACAGATGTTGGCCGGAAAGAAATAAACATTGCGAGGTTTGAATTTTCTCCACACGTTTTAACTCTAAGAAGCCGCCGATAATTGCAACATGTAGCGCCAGATCTAAGCTATCATACATGTCAAAATTACTGTATTTGGTTGATATTTCATGCAATTATGAATGAGTAAAGCAAGTCCATACCCCAGGGAATTTGACATGCATGGAGCAATAAATAGACGGTAACATGTACACAGATGTTGGCCGGAAAGAAAATAAACATTGCGAGGTTTGAATTTTCTCCAAAGTTTTAACTCTAAGAAGCCGCCGATAATTGCAACATGTAGCGCCAGATCTAAGCTATCCATACATGTCAAAATTACTGAATTTGGTTGATATTTCATGCAATTATGAATGAGGTAAAGCAAGTCATACCCTAGGGAATTTGACAGGCATGGAGCAATAAATAGGAAGGTATATGCACACAGATGTTGGCCGGAAAGAAAATAAACATTGCGAGGTTTGAATTTTCTCCACAAGTTTTAACTCTAAGAAGCCGCCGATAATTGCAACATGTAGCGCCAGATCTAAGCTATCCATACATGTCAAAATTACTGAATTTGGTTGATATTTCATGCAATATGAATGAGTAAAGCAAGTCATACCCTAGGGAATTTGACAGGCATGGAGCAATAAATAGAAGGTAATATGCACACAGATGTTGGCCGAAAGAAAATAAACATTGCGAGGTTTGAATTTTCTCCACAAGTTTTAACTCTAAGAAGCCGCCGATATTGCAACATGTAGCGCCAGATCTAAGCTATCCATACATGTCAAAATTACTGAATTTGTTGATATTTTCATGCAATTATGATGAGTAAAGCAAGTCATACCCAGGGAATTTGACAGGCATGGAGCAATAAATAGAAGGTAATATGCACACAGATGTTGGCCGGAAAGAAAATAAACATTGCGAGGTTTTGAATTTTCTCCACAAGTTTTAACTCTAAAAGCCGCCGATAATTGCAACATGTAGCGCAGATCTAAGCTATCATACATGTCAAAATTACTGTATTTGGTTGATATTTCATGCAATTATGAATGAGTAAAGCAGGTCCATACCCAGGGATTGACATGCATGGAGCAATAAATAGACGGTAACATGTACACAGATGTTGGGCCGGAAAGTAAATAAACATTGCGAGGTTTGAATTTTCTCCACAAGTTTTAACTCTAAGAAGCCGCCGATAATTGCAACATGTAGCGCCAGATCTAAGCTATCCATACATGTCAAAATTACTGATTTGGTTGATATTCATGCAATTATGAATGAGTAAAGCAAGTCATACCCCAGGGAATTTGACAGGCATGGAGCAATAATAGAAGGTAATATGCACACAGATGTTGGCCGGAAAGAAAATAAACATTGCGAGGTTGAATTTTCTCCACAAGTTTAACTCTAAGAAGCCGCCGATAATTGCAACATGTAGCGCCAGATCTAAGCTATCCATACATGTCAAAATTACTGAATTTGGTTGATATTTCATGCAATTATGAATGAGTA
>JAZGUH010000912.1:0-193316 GCA_037893225.1 Hippasteria phrygiana
TACCAACTGAGCTATCTTACCCTATGTTGGAAGTTTTTAATCTAAATAGGTTTGTGACTTGTGTCATAACTTGGGATTTAATAGTGATTGTTAACATGGAGAGCGAGTTATTCAGTTGGTGGAGGGACTCGATTCTCTCCCTCCTCTGGTAACCCTGGTTCGATTCCCACCCAGTTCATTGATTGGGTTTTCTTACCCTGTAGTGTACTTAGCTGTGGGTTTTCCCCTCACTAAATATTGTTGTCTGGTGTTTCCCCTGCTTATAAACTGAAATTAACTTCCTTCTTTAGACTTCTTTCATTTCACAGCTAGGTCCTCATTGAGACCAGCCCTCTTAAGCTGCGTTCGCATTGGACTAACTATTTTCAAAAGTTACCAAGCATGATTGTTAACATTTTACTGTGGTTATTCTTCCGTGCGTCCGCACTTGGATTACACGGCTCGTGGAAAGTCATTGGCCACGTAAACTTTGCAGTGATCAAATTGCACATTTTACATTACAGTGGCTGTCTGCACTGGACTTTCAGCGAAGTAAAACTGGCCACGTAACTCTTCCGCTACACAGTTAGACCTGTAAAAGTTCCCGCTGCGGAGGGATAAACAGACTTAACCGACTATCGACACTTGACAATTTGGAATGTTTAACGGCTGTCCACACTGGAATTAATTTGGTCAAATTGACAACAGTCTCCGTACGTTTTACCAAAAAAAGTCCAATGCGGACACAGCTTTAGGCTATAATTAGTATCAAATTAATGTCCAGCATCCAGAATTGTTCTTTCAGTTGTGGTTTCTTGCTGTAATCACAATGGTGAAAAAAACTTAGAAATTTCACTTAACAAATCTTAACTTCCAAAATCAGAAGTATGATAAATTTGTCAAAGAAGTGATTTTTGATAATCCAGAATTCCACATCAACCATAGAAAATGTACTTTTGTATTTCACCTTCATAGGCCTACTGTGTGACATAGTTATCGTCAGGTTTTCGCTGAAAATGGCCTTAAAAGATATACTGTTTGTGCTTGTCATAAACAATGTTTTTTCTTCAAAACATTTCCATTTTAATAACATACATTTTATGTTATAATTGACAACTGCAAATTACAATTTTTCATTTGTAAAGTACGGTAATTATTCAATTTATAAAATGTGGGTGGGTTTTTCGTTCAATGTCCCATTCAAATGTGAATATAAAAATTTTGTATTGCTAGAAAACTAGCAATTTTAAAAACATTTCTTTTTATAAATTGCTAGTTTTCTAGCAATGTTTCAAGGAGAAACTCTAAAAGAGCACGGGAAATACACCTTTAGTAACGTTTTGGTCAATAAAGTTTACCAAAAGAGCAGAAAATATCCCAATGCATTACATGATTATCCTTAAACTCACCTTGTTGTATAACTTTATCATGTCTAAGGCCCTCGGTCTCGGCTTGCCTGGTCTGAAGTTGCTTTGGCTATGGCTATGGCTGTGGTAATGTGTCTTGTGTGGTGGCTCCAGCATGGTAAGGTTTGGTATGACGACCATCAACGAGTCTGCCTTACTGCAATACATCATGGTCAAATGTGGAATCCTACCGAAGTGAATAAATATTTGGGACTTGAAGGTTTGCATGGTGGACATGAACAAAGTATATTGGAAGGTTTGGGGTATCACCATGTGAAATTAATCTCTTCTGAGTTGTGTGGTTCTGAAAAGAACCGGCTGTTTTAACTTGACGTTTCGAACAGTATGCTCTTTCTCTTGATGACGAACAGAGCATACTGTTCAAAACGTGAGTTAAAACAACCATTTCTTCGTTCTACACAACTCAAAAGAGATCAATTTCATGTGGTGTTACTACAAACCTCATTTTGAATAGATATTTCCTTTTGAGAAAATTGGGTAAATGTCTGCAAATGAGTATTGTATTACACAGGGTCTTGCTGAGTGGCAAATGTGATTGAGAGAGTATGCTGACTGAGAAACGTACATGTATGGTGATGTCAACAAATTCATGGTGATGCGTCCAAGAGCAACACTTATAAATCAGGATTGACATCAACGTCTCTATTAATGATGGTGGTGAAGATAAAATCAATGATGATAAATGAGTTTTGGTACTGAATGCAGAAACGCTATCTTATAATGCCATGAATGATAAAGGTCATCATGAAATGATAAACGTAATTTTCATAATCACAATAACGATAACGATATTGGTAACAATGCTGAAATTTATTATGATGGTAACCGACCTTAAAGTTAAACCATGATGACGTGGTGATACATCAGCAATTTTACCCCCCCCCCCCTGTCCATCCTCTGGACGTCAGGATAAAGATTTTGTTTTGTACCCAAAGAGTGAGAAGTTTGGTCCATCTTTTGATTGATAATAAGTTGGCCCTGTACAGGGATAGTGCCCCAGGGGTGGGGAATTGATGTTTTCAGTGACAATCCCCATGTCTGAGGTGGGTAGGTCTGAGCCCGAGTATGGGAAGGACAGGGGGGTCAATTGATACAGGGCTACACAAGAAATGAAAGTCTGAAAAATAAAGCAAAATCATGCAGCTTGTATTGTAGTTGTAGTACATGTCGGCCATCAATGAAAACCATAACCACAGCCTTGTCACGTGACTGATGAAAAATGCAAAAATTATAATGACAACAAAAACTACAAGTACAACCATAGACTAGAGCTCTATGGTACAACTAGTTTATAGCATGGGTGAACTTTAAATTTTGTAATTTATAACCCGGCATCAAAATTCAAATAAGAATAATGTAGTATTCTGACGCCACTTCTTTTCATATCATGTAACCTTGAGATGATTAATCACTGCAACCTAGGGGGGAAAAAATGGATTTGGGACCGAGAAACATTTCACATTCTGTTTGTAATTATAAATTACTGAAAACGTTCACGAGTACATTTTGTATTTTTTACATGATGTACATAGCCAGAACAGGTGTCAGTTCTATTCTTTCCCATCAACATTTAAATATCAAAAGGCTCATATCAAAAACACAAAACTCCGGCGACAAGAAGTACAATATTGTGGGTCACAATAAATAATGGTTTACCTCTTTAGAAGTCAAACAGCGTCCGGAATTCCCGATCAACGGGACGGGACGACAGGCGATTTCCACGGGGAAGACTCCGATCCTGCGATGTGGGCTGGTGGTAGAAATCTCGCATCGGTCGTTGCCCTACATATACACGAACTTATAGTACGAACTTGGTTGACCAAAACTAGAATATTCCAGAGTTGGATCGCTGAAAAAACCACTCAAAAATGACTGCAGGAAATCTATGTACGTGCTGGGTACGTGTCCTGGTCGTGTCACACTTTGCAAATCTCGTACTTGGATGTGTTTTGGTGTTACGAAATGTCCCAAGCCAAAGATAATTGAACGCGCACACGTTGCTTTTCTCGATTCACACGCACAAGAGTCTAGTCATCATGTACACACAGCATGCAGCTGATACTTACAATGCATCGTGCACGTACAGTAGCGCGAAAAAGTCCATTCACAATTTTTTCCTATGGTCGGGTCATCGTTCTCCTCTCTAATTTGTCACTATTGACCTAGGGGCGGGGCTTTCTCGTAAAAAGTACTGACGTTTAACGACGTCACGTTTATACATGCAGTCTGCGAATCAAGTGAGACAGTTTGACCAATCAGCGCTCCAGCTACTAGTTGATTGATATATACACCACCGCATAAACAGTGTGACGTGCGAGGCATAGTAACGCACTATCCTTATATGGATTAGTCACCTTTGACCAGATATAAGCGTGGCTGTGCCGCAGAATTAAAGAATAATTGTTTATAACGCATCAATTCATCATTTATTTCACCATGGTTTGATAAACCGAATAAACGTCTCCTTATTTATGTAGCTGTGGCAGTATATCTGCTTTTATACGTCAGATCACCTTCACTGTTCGTGAATTTGATGGCAAACAAACGGCCCAGCAGCGCAGCGCAGCCCCGGAGAGGATCACTTTACAAATCTGTTACCATGGAAATCTCTGCGTCAGCAATTTGATTATCCATTTTCGGGCAGACTTGTACTTGTTGCATGATTGTACGTCGGCCGTTCGAAAATCTTTTTTCCTTCGTTTTCCTCGCATACGGCTTACTCGGCTGAACCATTTCGTAAATTACTCAGTTCTATAAAAATGTTCGAAACGATAATTATTACTAAAGCGAAACAACACACACCGCAAATACTAATAAAACATCCTATACAAAATGCTAATAGGTCTACGTTGAAGCTAAAATACAGTCTAATTTTAAACATACTGGAGTTTTCTTGATGGGCCCGTCATTTAAGAAAAATATTATAAATAAACTACAGCATAATACGTACGAAGGCCTAGTATATGAAAAGAGTAAACGAAAACTAACCATTATTCAAGGGCACAAATCATTTAAATCAATTTATACGGAGATCCGCCATTGTGTTTCATTAGTAACTTTGTCTGAAAACATACTTACCGAAATATTACAACAATCATATACAATGTACATGTACCGTAGTTTACATAGCAGTGGCACAATGCTCCCCAATATCTTGCTAATTATACACCAAACATAGCGGGAAGTAGCACAAAAAGGGTGGTGTCACACAAAGGGTTAATATTTTACTAAAATAAATTGTATTACAAAAAAACATCAGTCTCCGGAGGCTTAATCTTTTCTGGAACTAATCTGTGACTTAATTTTAATAATTTAAAGGGATTTGAAGCATGTAGGCTATATAGCTCAAACCTTCACCCAACAGACGTCTCATTAACAAGGCAGATATTAATTAACATCCCCTTTCCGTGAAAAAGAAGAAAAAAATGAAATCATAATTCACATTTTTAAAGAAATCCTAGCAGCGCAAATGAAAATGTGGACATGCGAAATCGAATGTACTTTGAATTTGAAGATTTTTTACTGCATAGGCCCTATATGATTAGTGGATTATTTCTATGGTAATCGTAATGATAACTTGAATTCTGCTATGATGGCCGCCATCACATGACAGATACAAATGTCGTAACCATGTCAGTAGTTCCGCGTTGTTGGCGAGCGAACTGGTGATGAAACTTGCCTTTTCGTGTTAACTATATAACGGGGTTTTGTTCACCATCCTTTATATCGTTGTTACCCTTGCACACGCATGGGTAGAACTTTTGTGTTACATTGTTACAGAATTTGAATGATAACAATATACCTCAAAGATGGCCGCTAGGTATTTAAGGTCTATATCACGCATAGGGGGAGGTGTAAGAAAAGCCAGGTGAGGGTAAGTGTGCACTGAACAGGGGGGGGGGGGGGGGTGATCAAGATTTTGTTGTGGGAAATCACCCCAAAAGTGACCCCATGGTAATTTCCGCTGAAAAAAAAATATTTTCGAAAAGCGAGGGTCGTGTGTGTGTGTGTACATGTATGGTGTAGGCCCTATATCGAGGACGGGGAACAAAAGAATCGGGTAAGGGAACAATGGGGTCTGCCAACACGGGACTGTCCTCGATTGAAAACGTGTACAAAACAAATGAGAGGGGTTGCTAAATGAGTATAAACAAAAGAGGAACAATGAGACGTCCTCGATATACACCGTATACAAGATTGTGTGCGTGTGAGTATGTATATACTGGCAATCGTGGACCTAGGACAAAATAATTCGGGCGTAGACAAAGTGTCGACGTTTGACCGAACGTCCACGATTGAAAATTGTGTACAAAACATATGGGAGGCCTTCCGAAAAAGTTAAGAGTATAAACAAAAGAGGAACAATGGGACGTCCACGATTGCAGGTATTTATACACTTGTGTGTGGGGGGGGGGTAAATGAAAACAAAATAATGGTCACATTTTTGTTCATTATCCATTTCACAGTATCAATTTATTTTCCTCATTTTATTGCACCATTAGCTATAACATGACCTCACGCTGTATTGTTATGTCAATTTTAGCCGTCCAGGATTTGTACCTAAAGCTGAAATCCACCTGCAGTCATTTCATGCTCCTGTTGAGATATGTATGCGCACATGGGTTTGCCATCTGTGCACCAAATGTATATAGGACCATTGCAATCCTCTGTGTGTTTTATACTTTTCTCCCTTTTCTTCAATTTTATTGCATTAGCCATTACCGAGTCAGTGTATTAAAACTGAGATGGAAAGCTCCAGGGACACGTGAGACTTCGGCTTCAATCTGGTTCAGGTTTCACCCCCGCAGGCAATGTAAAAGCCGCCACGGTTCGACCAGGTGTTTCCTTGGTGATAAAACAGGTGGGTTTTTGTCTCAAGACTAGTAGACTGGCTTCCAGTCTGTTCATTTCACTTCTTGTTTAAACCGTGGTACACTGAAGAAATGATGTGGTACATGTATAGGGAAATCCTTTTCAGAATCAGCTTCGTTGATAATGTACTGATCCAGTACTGACCTTAATGTCAGTGTCGCTGGTAGTCCAATGGTAAAGGTGAACTCTTGTAAATGTTTGGGTGTTATTATTGATGAAACTTTAAAGGGACACATTGCCTTCAAATGTCATGACATTTTACTGTTTGGAAATGTTCCTTATCTTTTATAAGAGTTGTTCATGCAAAAAAACACTTATAATATGTTGTAATTAGTGAGTAGTGATTATAAAACAAAAAATTGGCCTCTGACTCCTGACATCTGACCCGCGAAACATAGACTTATTTCCAGTAGTAAATACCACCGTCTAAAGGAAGGCACTGTTTCAGAACCACCAAAACGACATCGTCATGTATTACTGAAAGCGCACTGGGCCTTACTGAATAGGCACAAGGCTTTATTGAATAGGCACAAGGCGTGACGATGTCATTTTGGTTGGTCTTTTTAAGTGCTTACCCCGTCTAAATGCGCAAAATACGCTGTAAGAGTCTTTAGGCTGGCGCCACAGCCAGTGGCCTTGTAAACCTATCAGATGATCGCCAGGTACCATTCTCTACCTCGCGACACATATCGCCAGCTAGCTGCGCACCGTGCCACAGTACATCAAAATGGATCAACAGAATGTACTTCAACCAGCTGCGACTGGAAATACAACTGGTGAACATGGTCCGCCATTTTGTGGAGTCAAAAATTTGGTTCTACAAAATGGCGGACCGTTATTTGTCACGAAATTAAACAAAAACCACGCAATTTGAAGGAATAGTTATGTGAATCTCTATATTCTACTTTTTTAAAAGCTTCCCAACCATATCCATTTTAGTTTTATAGCCCAAATCGCAAAATCCAAAGCAATGTGTCCCTTTAACTCCTTCAGCCGATATGTTTGCTAGACTTAATTGGATGTCATTTTCGAAAGTGTTGAGTATAAAAAGGCTATTCTTGTCTACAAATGTATAAACAAAATTACTCCCTTGTATATGACAAATCTGTTTACACCACTTATTCAGAATCGTGAAACGAGACAATCCACTGACATGGCGCTGAAGATTCCTTTTGCGAAAAAAGAATGTTATGCCTCAAACTTTGCTGTAACAGGTACAATCATATGGAATAATTTGCATGTACAGTTGAGAACCATGACTTCCCTGACCTCGTTCAAATCTGAACTACGTCAAACGTTCAGTCAGTAATATTTCCGCAAATATGTATTTTTTCGCTGTCTTCACTGATTATACAAATCTAAATCTGTGCTGATCTACGGAGTTTAAAAACTTGGTTGCCATAAAAATAAGGAGCCGGATGGGAATTTTCCCGTGTTTTCTCCCAAAAGGGTTTTTCGCGGGTTTTTCGCCCCTCCCGTAATCAGCGAAATATTATAGCCATATATTTTCTTGATGTCACAAAATATTTCAAAATTGTGTGTATTCACTTAACACACCTCATAATTAGAATTATTGTTTCACACTGTACATGTAGTTGTAATAGTTGAACAATATTTATACTAGTTGCTTAACAATTATGCATTAAACAGTGCTGTCATTTTAGTGTATTGTATTTATAATGTATTGTACTTGTACATGTGTGTATTCATTTGTAAATGTATTGCATGCAGGGCCCCAATGGAAACCAGTTTTAAACTGTTTGGGCATACCCTGGGTAAAGAAATGTAATAAATAAATAAATAAATAAATAAATAAATAAGTATGACCGGTCTCAAAGCTGTTTCAGCACCGGTAACATTTGGAAAAGACTGATATATGCAAAATAGCCACAAGATATTTATTGCAAACGGGAAATGCACGTTTTGGCATTTGATGTACACGTGCACCGTCATCCATCGTATTACCCCAACTCTCTAGGTGGTGTGGAAAATCATATTGAAATTGGAGGATTCAGGACTGTAGGGTTAAGCTAAGACTAAGCACAATTACAACAAAACTGGCTTTTACTTCGGCCTATTCAGAAAAATAGTAAATCAACAACAAAAATACACGGCACACAAAATACCATAATTATACAAAACAGAACATGTATTTGATTTTTTTAATCTGGGATACCCCCCCCCCCCCCCCCCGATAAAAACCCAATTATAGACCCATAGCTTTAATTTTGTAACATACCGGTATGTTAAGGTAGAGTCAAGGAAAACATGGTCTCCAACCATTATTGTGTGAATATAATAACAATAGGCATAATACTAAAAAAAAATTATCTTTTTCTAGTTTTTTCCCCAGTATATCCACTCTCCTTTTTTTGTTGGCTGTGGGTAGGGTGCATTATGACTCCATGGTCGTTGCTGCGCCCTGCTGAATAGATTCTATGTCAACACGTGTGAACAATCGGCGGAAGTACCATTTTAACCAATTTGCCCCCATTTTCTTGTTTTGACCCGCTCGCCATCAGTCACCAAACGGCCATAAATCAATCCTTGTATGACTTAATAAAGGCTGGATGTATTTTCCTTCAGTTGAAGATATTAATTTTTCCCGCTCTCTTTCTCTTTGATTTCTGTTACAATGCTATGATTGATTTACCACACGTAGCCTATAGCGGGGTACAGTCAGCAAGTTTTCGGTCCGCGCTGTGGATCATGAGAGTTGGTGTGCTGCGAGTCACCGTCAATAAAAAACACCGTGACAGCCGGTGGTTGCAGTTCGTAGAGTCTTAAAAAGACTTTTTTGTTTCTAGCTCCAATATATTAACGTTGCCCATCCCACGTAGTAATACTATAGACACCCTAATATACACATCAAAAACAGTTGCAGCAACAACACGACGGCGACGACGACGACGACAACGACGGCGGTGGCGGAGGCGACAACGACAAGTCAATACTTTTCGTCAAGTCAATACTTTGTTGTCATAGGCCTACATGTTGTGACTGGTGTTTTCCTCTAGGCCTTAACCTATAGTAATTTTTAAAAACACACAAACACCACCAAACACGTACACGAACACACAGCGTAATCTCTATCATCTTCTATCACGTTTCTTGCAAGCTACCAGTTGCAGAGCGCCTTTGAAAAATCTTTATAGTTCCTTCAGTGACCCAGGTTCGAATCACGCCCGAGTTGATCAGTGGCTTATATCACGCAGCCCCTGTGTCAGGCTGTTGGAGTTGACCACGTATACCCATTTGCACTTTAAAACATCCTTGTTTTATTATTGCATCATCAATGTCAATCATTTCATGACGAACAAACCTCCTATTGTCATCGTTTTATTAGATTTGCTTTCAGCATCATTATGTGGAATAAAACAGCATTCATATGCTGTATTGCTTAGGTTTTGTTGTGTCTTGTTCAGCTCATTGTCCTGAATACAACAAACAAACTTCAAGTCTGCTGTCCACATTTTGCCAGCTGATTACACCGCCGTCTGCTCTCTTACTCCCCAGGGGAACGAAATTAGA
Source organism: Hippasteria phrygiana (assembly GCA_037893225.1). Taxonomy (NCBI): domain Eukaryota; kingdom Metazoa; phylum Echinodermata; class Asteroidea; order Valvatida; family Goniasteridae; genus Hippasteria; species Hippasteria phrygiana. Next base: position 9,810 of record JAZGUH010000912.1, read on the forward strand.
ACTCTGTAGACAAAACAGGCTTTTGAGGCTTATCATACAGCCATGACAATCTTCAATTCGATGGGGGTAATTTTCCACTTATTAACACCAAATTCAATTATTAGGCTCTGGTGCTTGTCCAAAGGTAGTTTTACTAAGTCGAAAGACAGACTGCTCGGAAAGGCTCGAACTTGGACTGGAAGTCAACATTTTGATGACGTGCATTGATTTCGCGCGCAAGTTTTCCTGACTCAACAACATAGCTAGGATCATCCTGGGGCGGGGTCAAATTGGACCGCACCCATCCACTTGTGTGAATCCATCCATTAACGCGAAAATTCCAAACAAATAAGCAAAATGTATTCAAGAATGAATTTTGGGTAATTTCACGGATTTCAGCGTAGGGCCTATACACGACGTTTTCTTTGCCCGCAAAAGTTTGGCCTACCAATAACTGGTATAAAGGGGCCAGTCCCACGGCAACGATAACGATAACGGGTGCGTATTACACGCGCGACTATTCCACCAATCAATGGCGTTAATTTTCACCGTTTTCGTTATTGTTGTCGTTATCGTAGTCGTTATCGAGGCCTGTGTGACCGACCCTTAAGCCTAACAGTCTAAAATGTCATCAGTGATGCAGGTATTTTGATTTTTTTTATCGGAATAATTTGCAATATTCTCTCTATGAAATTGGGCCGAAAACGGCAAGTCATTGTGCAATGTAATTTGCAGATATTAATTGTTTGAGAATTGTTCGTGATATAAGTTCGCAACTTGGAAGGAAAAGACTCATTCATAGGCCTATACGCTGTAGACCTATCTTCAAATCATTTTTAATCTTGATCAGACACGCCCGTCGCAGTGTTTAGCAAATTACCCGTTTCACAACTGCGAATTTACGGATATACCCTATTAGTATAGTGTGTTCAAAGTGCAAACAAACAAATCGGCCTGGTGTCATCGGAATTTGAGATTACTTTCGCAGGATTTGGCAGGTGTATAATTATGCACATTGTAATGAAAATATTCATCGTTGAACATTTGGTATTTCTTTTTCCAGTTCTTCCAAAGTTCCCTCTGGCTTACCGTAAATCCGCGCGACTACTCAATTCAATGCAAAACGACAGCTAATTTGGAAAAAAAAGGCATTTGTATTTCAATGTAAAACAAAAAATACACAAAATCAGTATGCAATTTATGTCAGGGTTTCGCATTGAAGTTGAAGCACCGTGAGAGGAGCTCAAGGGCAGCGCGGTTGGCCTTCCCTCGGGGGCTGACGGCGTGTACACCCGGGGGAGACTGGAGCTCCGTGCCCAGTCTGAAACACGAACTGACCCGGTACCTTCATTAACAGAAATAAAATGTACATTTAAATTAAGAGTATAATGTCAGCAGCCACAGGTACAGGATTTTGAGATCACATTGGCCGGAGTTTGTATGCTAAAAAGGGGAATAGGCCTGGGCCTACTTAACTTTTTGCGCAGATGAACAGAGGACAAGACTTCATGTAAGAAAGGCCAGTCGTTAAGTTGCTATACTTGTTTACACAGTTTACACGAACAGAAACCCATTCCAAAACCCACTAAATGAAGAACCTTGAAATTCAAACTTGGATCAGGCGTTTAGTAAAGACTCATACGTTATAGATATATCTTCAAATCATTTTGAATCTTGATCAGAAGATCATTGATTGCCAACATGAGCAACGTTGTCAGCGTTGAAAATGACCAAAACATGGCTGCAATTGAAATTGTTTTAAATATTAACGTCTGTTCCCCGCGCTTTACGTTTGTATAGGCCTATAGCTTTTAACAGCCTGAAGCAGAAACCATGGTTGGCGGAACATATACTCCATGGCAACGAACAGAAGCGATGGATGACGTCACAATTACAACAAAAGACCAGCTTGCTCCAGCTTTCCGTGAAGCGGAACTTCCGCTTGAAATGGCCCATTCATAAAAACGTCCAACATGCTGCCAATCGTATAAAAGAGTGTTCCCTTTGTCGTGTCTATTAAAAAAATACACAAATAGACCAAAATGCACTTCCACTTTCGATACTATCATGAAGGAATATCTGTAATGTAACTGAATGTTTAAAAAGTCAATCGTCCATGACTCCGTCGGAAAATGTTGGGGAAATTCGGTTCCTTTAATGCCTTTCAGCGTTACAGGATATAACAAAAAACCTTTTTCGCCAAAACCTCGCTAAAACTGCGGTTTTAGCCTAGTGTAGCCTAAATTCGAGTATGTGAGCCTCAATAGATTCAGCGTTATCACGAGTTTTTTTTTTTCTTATATCCTGTAACGCTGAACTATTCATTCAATAGGCCTATATATATACCCCATTGAACACAATACATATAGGCCTATTGAATGAATAGTCCAATAGAGATACACACGATGTTAATATAGCACCTACCGGGTATGCTACAAAACTTGAAGTGGTCTTTTTAAATGCAAAATTATATAGTCTTACAATTATTAACAACGTATGTAGGGCCTATTACAAAAATTGCAAAAACGATTAGGTGTTTACAAAAGAGTTATTAAACATGTGGCATCACTTCCGATCAATCGATGTGCATATTGGTATTAGAGAACAAACAAACGAGTCCGTGGCTAGACTAGTCTGTGTTTGATACCAAGACCCTCAATTGAAATGTGATTTAACTCTGCGAGCTGCCGCTTGGAGATTTCGGAAGGCACATGTTTTTCTTTTTCTAATTTCCATATGAAGCCGTCTGTCTATTCTATTCATATTTGTTGTAATCCTCAATGATACATTGTATTTTGAAGTGGAATAGTCGCTTTTCAAGAAGGAGTTCACTTGGGGTCACCCCAGTCATGAGAAACCTGGGCCCCGGCCAAAAGCCCATTCAGTTGTTCAAAAACCGTGCGAGGAGCCACGTGGTGATTTCGGAAGGCACATTTTATCTTTTTCTAAAATTAGTGATAAACAACATGCACATTTCCAGAATGATTAAATCTTTTGTGTGTATGTCCAGAGGACCCCTATTCATCTATTTAGATCATTAGAGAAAAGATTGTGTGCACAAAACATTGTTATTAACGCGTAAACAAAGGTGCCTTCCAAAATCACCCCATGGAAGAAGCGCGTGATTTTTGTGCTCGCGCACCTCGCAGAGTTTAAGAGATCTGCACGCTCTTTTGAACTCTTAAGTAACAGAGGACAACTTAAGTGCAAAATGAGTCTACAAACTACGCCCAGTGTTCATCAATTTGTGTGGACATATCAAGTAGGCCTACCGTACCCCCCCCCCCCCCCCCCCCCCCCACCTCCCCGCAAAGCATCGACATTTATCCCTGAATGTACTTAAAATTTACAAGTTGGAGATCGGCTCTTGAGCTGTGGCGGTGAACCGGTGTCCTTGTATGTGGATTATGAGCCGCACGCAACGTTGGAGAACTAGAACGAACCAATATACGCACACGAGCGCGTAGCCTTTGGATTAAAGCCAAAGCGAAAGGCTTGATTCTTGGAAAAAGTCATACGTATTTTAGAGAGAAACGGCGCGTTCGTTAGTGCTCGCATTAACTTATAAATTCATTATTTCTCATTTGTATTGGAAACGAGGCATTGAAAATGAATTATAGCAGCCGTGATTGCTATTTTCTGATAAAAGTTTTTCTTAAACAGAATGGGAAGCGACCTGCCCATAAAATAGTTATTATATCGTAGAGTAGGCCCTACTAGCATGTTGAATTAACATGGAAACCTTTACACCACTGCGAATAAAAATCAAACAAACTATTTTAGAACATAAACATTATTTAAAAAGTATATTTATACAGGGGCAGGAGGAGAAAATAAAAAATACATGCAGTCGTTTCATATTTTCTTTATTTTGCAAGGAAACGAAAATAATCACCCGTGATGGGAGTAATAAGTCCAGAACAAAAATCAGTATTGTAACCTTTTTAGACAGCCCAATACATTTGAATAATATTAATGTATACTTTTCCCCTTTCCCAAGGTCTAAACCTTCCTCTACACAGATAAGGGATGGATGCTCGAAAACCTTGAGTGACGGCTGATCTAAGCGGAAAGCCGGGAAATTTCTTTCGTTTTTCTTCCTCATATTAAGAAAACCACAGACTTGAAACACGTGCGATGTGCGATAAGAAACAATAAAAGAATGTTTATCAGAACCAAACATCCACATCTTTAAATCCATCAACTACCTCGGCCCTGATACCGCGGATCAATTAACCGTATAACACTAGTTAATTCAAAAACAATCACCGAGGTTGTCAACTTGTCAACGGGCAAGGTCGCAAGTCCCTACGGAGCGGGCTCTGGGCCGGTCAACACGGACACGCGCTGGTCGCGAGTGACCGACACAGAGTCATCGTGTTAAAAACCGGTTTTCTGTGAACTATTGAAACAAATGGACTAGAAATGTATTGCCTTGTAGGCAAAAAATATGCAAGAACTTTCATTCAAAAGTATTACTATGAATTTGAAGAAAGATGTAGCCCTTATGGCCCTTTCTAAAATATCGGCGAAAAAGAGAACGTCCCGACAACCATAAATACAATCGACGCATTTCGTCTTCATTTCGTCTTCATACCGGTACTCTATCTGCACCTGGATGTAGAACAAAAAGCTATGCCAATATTCCCTCGTTCTATGAAATTCTTTGCCTGGTGCATGTTTCCCTTCATCTTACGATCTGTCCTGTTTCAAGAGGAATCTTAATTCCTACCTCTTGTATCTTTGATTATTTTTTTGTTTTATAGCTCCGTACCTCCAGCGGCTTTTAGCCTTGTTCGGGCGAACTTGCATACAAAGCGCCGTCTCTGGAATTCAGATGCGTAGCGGTATGCGTTGGCCAAATTTGATATGGTTGGTTGTTCGGTTGGTTGTTCGGTTGGTTGGTCGGTTGGTTGGTGTATGGTCTCACGGTTTCAAATGCTTTCCTGGCTTTTGTATACTGGTACTTCATTTAATTACAAGCGACTGTCAAATCTTTCTGAAGTCCAGAAATATTCTTACACCAACCAGGCCTGCATATCGTACACAAGAACATTGCAAACAATACTATTTGTGTAGTTTGTTTGTATTTATTTAGGCCTATTTTTATCTCTTTATGTTCGAACTCTCGACAGGTGGTTCCAAATAACACTCCAAATAACACTCCTCATAAAAAAACCTTAAATAATCTTTGCAGCAAAAAGGAACAAACATCAATTGAAGCACGTGCCTCGACTGTGCCTCGACTTGCCGATCCTAACCCCCTCCCCGGGGATAACTTGGATTGACCCGGGGGGTCAAGACCAAAGGTTATGCAGTACCTTCCTGTGGTTAAGCTAAGTATCATCAAATCCGTGTCATCACCGTAAGGTACAGCCCACGTACACCGCGGCACGCGTGGAGCGTGTGGCTTGGGTCATGCCCTACCGTGGTCTCCCCACACATCACCGCCGACAGTTGACGCACGCGACCTGGGTGGATTTCGTTTGGAGGTTTTAAATTAAAGGAGCATTAGTTGAGAAATCTTTGAAATCCACCAGGTTTGGGTCACGTTCTGCGTAGGTGTTATAATTCACCTTCAGGAACATTAAAGTACTTGCTACAGACAACACACCTTTACCTTAGTCATAACTATTTGTTTTTAAAACCGCAGGCTTAAGCGTATAGTATTAGTAGGGCCTAAATAGCTTCGAATTTTATGACTGCAAAAAACTCCAATATTTCTGGCCGGGGGCACTACTATGGTCATTATAATACAAAAGAAATGTCATAAACGCAGAGACGTGTGGGTGGGAGAGGGTTATATAACCCTATAATAATAAAATGCACTTTAGTTGAAAAAAAACACCACATTTTAGGAATGCCTTTAGAAAGTCCGCAACAGTCTTACTAGTTAATTATTTTTTAACATTAGTTGCTTCTAATAATCAGGTTGACGAAAATGTTTTCCTTTCCAATAAATACTGTCGATTCCCATTCCAAAACACATTTTGAGTTTTGAAAATTGGTCTTGTAGGTGAGTGACCAATGTGCAAACTGAGATATAATTCATAGTTTGTTTGGCCACATCGCATTGAGCTCCAATATACACAAGACAAACAGAACCACAATATTTGGGAGTTTGGTTCATCTTGGTTGTGAGTTCCTTTAAAATTATCACTACACGTGGCCATCGTACACATAAACAAAAGAAACCGTAAACAAAGCGTTCCAACCTGTAGTTTACTGATAAGGGCAAGCAGTGATTTGCCTTGACTTGTATCATTAACACGTGCCCGACTAACGATAATGGTCAAGCTCGTTAACAGTAGGCGATGCTAACAAATCCAAGCCAATGTGTGTTGTTGATGAAGCTAGTTTTGAAGTATGACGTGATCAACCCTCGTGGTTTAACCGAGTGACAGATTTTAAGCAGACACCAATTAAGATACCTCGATTAAAAAAAAAAAAATATATATACCCCTCTGTCTGCTGAATTATTCTTTGGCATTGACGAATTTTAGAATTATCCCTGGCACGCCGCATGTTTATTTTTCTGATGTTGGTCTAAGGCAATTCATGGTATAAAAAAGAGACTTTTGTAGAGATATCACTCACAAGTTGTCAAATTTGTGCATGAAAATGGTAATACGAAAACCCCATAACTCTACTTGCCAATTGAGGGAAAAGTTTTAGCGAAGTGCTAATTATTCAGCCCAAACACCTGCAAAGTTTTAAAGGTACGATGTAGCATTGGTAGAACTTATAGGCTAGTTGCAGCATATATTCATACTTTGTGGGATTCAACATAAAATATCGGTACTAGTAACAAACTTGTGACAATTTGAGATCAATCCGACAACCGAATCATGAGAAAATAGTACAAACTCATTTGTTTTAACTGATTTTGTACATGTTCACGGGCTTATTTAGATTGCTGAAATCATGTACATGTTCACGGGCTTATTTAGATTGCTGAAATCATATACATGTATGTTTATACTTTTCTTTACACAGTAAGCTTTCATATTGAAAATATTCACTTTGGCTATAAACTCTATCATACCTTTAAAGAAAATATATATTTAAAAATGGCATAATAATAAAATCAAACAGCAGGAAGATGATTTAGAATTGTTTGTGTTCTGTTCAATGTTTGTGTTTCTTGAGCTTCCAGACCCTGTATATTATCAGATTGAACACCGCGTGTCGCTCCGTCTGGTGTTAATCAGATTTTCGTTTGAGTCGATAATGCTCAAGACATTTCTGCACCGGCCCATCCCTCTAATTTTGGTCGAGAACCTTTCATAAACAAATAAAAAGATTGTTTCCTTCATGTTCGCGAACATGCCTGGACCGGAACCACACAACGGAACACTGGGGACATATAGCGGGTAAACTCCGCCACAAGGGACCTTAATCATCCCGTCTGTCACTGAGGGAATACTTGCCCCGTCAAAATATACATCACGTACGCCCAGTATATAGTACAAACTCGCTCCAGATTGTAAATCAATATGACTGTTATTTTTTTCCCCTGGTGCTTGCTAAATTTAGCCCGACTAGACACCTGTTTTAGGACCTGTGACCCCGGTTTCTATTGTTACCGTTTTAACAGGTCCTAAAAATAACCATTTCCGATTTGTTTTTTCCTGGATGTTTGTTCCAATGACGTCAATGGGGGGGGGGGGGGGGGGGGACTTATTGCTTGTCTGTCAAAAAGGAAAATATTGTTTGGTCTCTTTTTTGAACTATTGGCATGCATACAATCCTCGAAGTAAGATTGGGCGTCAAAGGCAAAGCTATGTTACTTTGATGTGCAATTTGAATGTTATCGGTGTTTGTAGGCCTATTTGTTCGATACGGAAATGGAAATGGAACTAAGCTTGCAATCAACCGTGTTTTGTTTTGTTTTGTTTTCATTGTGTTTCTGATGTATCCCGTATCTGAAATAGCTCTTGGACAAGATCAGGAATGAAGTAGACGACAGATGTACACGATTGGTAATCCTCCAATTTGTTTACTGAATTATTACGAAATACCTTACTAGACTGTAAGTTAATAGTACTTAGTAGTCGCAATCATCCTGTGAAATGATGGCACCAGGTGTGCTGTCGTTGTCAAGAAAAGTCGAAATTTGTATCGTTTTCCAACGATTTTCGGCTGGAAATCGTTGGAAAACTGCCCTGTAGCCTTTAGTCAAGGCGCGCGTGGCTACCCGGACGAGTGGCGCGCCCCGGACATGCTGGCATTCGGGGCGCGTCACGCGTCCCGAATGCCACGCGCGCCTTGACTAAAGGCTATCATCCGCTCGACGGTTGAAAACGAGCGCCGTTTTTCTCTCGTTTTTTTGCCATCCAACAACGCAAAACTTTGAACAGCTCAGTGGAACGATATTTCCTATAAAATACTAACCCCCAAATCCGCCCATTTCTGACCAATCATGTATACTACCTTTAAGTCATCAAAGTATTTGTTATTGTTTAGCACTGTGGCTTAAAAAAAGAGACTAATATGCCTATTTTTGTTAAAGCAAATCGCCCATCACAAGCCCTAGGGCATTTGAGGTATGAGCTACAGAGGATTATGCATGGGAGAACTAGCCCCTCACACTAAAACAAGACCAGCTAATCTCTTCACAGTATGAATAGGGTCGGGATGGGTAACTAGTCCACTGCAAGACAATAATGCCTCTACCCATATTAAGCGTAGAAGTGCTATAGCCCAGGACTGGGCTCGAACCCACAACCTGCAGAATTACCCACAGACCTTGAATTCAATGTGCCAAACCACTAGGCCACAGCACTTCCACAAATCAGTATTTACGGCGCATTTACGTACAACACGCTTCACACGGGTATTACCCCTGACTGGCAAGCTTATACCTATGCCATATAATCGCCACGATTTTGTCAACACATGAGGGAGAAAATGTCTGAATTTACTTAAAGCCTTCCTTCGAGTTAATCATTAGTTAGGAGAATAAGTTTGCCCTCTCCGACAGTGGTAAAGTGTAGAATATACTACTCGGTAGTATAGAGCAACCTATAGGCCTACACCCTGATTTTGTTTTTATTAATATATTATGACTTTCAACTTTTTAAGGACTTGTATATTCATGTCATTAATTGGTTAGTTCCTTATTAATTGAACATTTTGTGTTATAGGCCTAAATGTAAATTGTATTTTAAAAAAACTTTCAGATAATTGATATGAATGTGTTTTTGAATAGACTGGCATTGAAGGATAGCGCTATTGATAGATAGTAAACGTTAAATCACGTGTGCCTTGTTGGTTTTAAATTGGCTACTGTGAGAATGTGTTGAGGTACGTGCAGGGACATGAATAAGTACCCGGTATAAGCTTGCCAGTCAGGGGTAATACCCGTGTGAAGCGTGTTGTACGTAAATGCGCCGTAAATGCTGATTTGTAAACAGCGGGTCAAGATGAACTCATGTCGGGGGGTACCCATCTGCGTAGGGGAGAATAAACGTTTTGCTCTCCATTTTACGGTTTTTGCGGACATGATGGGCAAGTCAACAATGGATAGACTGGAACAAGTCTAAGCAACCAGCTCAACAATGAGTCGGCTAAAAATAGTCGGCGTTTGGCTAAATGAATTGGTTCCTGTATCTTGTTTGGTGAAGTTCAGTCAAGGTATAAGTGGGTAAAGTAGGCGATGAAAGACTACTAAAAGTTTGGGACGGTTGGATACCACGTGTTAAATCCAAATTGAAGATTTACTTAGTGCACGTCATAGAGTACCGTGGTCCAATGGTTACGGTGTCCCCTATTTTGTGTCTGGTTGATGCGAGATGCCAAATGCGAGATGCCAAATGCGAGATGGCAGATTTGGCAAGACACTTTACGCCAGTGGCGTAGCCATGAATTCTGAACGGGGGGGGGGGGGGGGGGGGAGAGGAACCGTGACCAATCTTAACAAACCGCAACGGACCTTTCTTCATCTTTATTGCCTGCTTTGGAAATGTCCGTATTCTCTGTTTTACCGTATACCTCTGTGTCTTTTTACAGCGGCGGCGGGGGGGGGGGGGGGGGGGGGGGGGGGGTTACGCTTGTGCTTTTCAACCCAGGAGTATAAATATATGTAGGTACATTTGAGTGTAGAGAACTACATTGCGCTGATCTGAAGCTAAATTATCTTATGGCCCGATGACCAGGGCTTAAGCGCTTTGAGACATGCATAAAACGTCATTTAGAAACTATTATTATAGTCTTAAAGCCTTCATATAGGCCCTACAAGATTGTAAATCCTCCACTATGTTACTTCGCTTGTTTGCTTAATGGTCCAATGGTGCTGTATGTGAACCAATGAGTCATAATCTGTTCATATTACTCGGCCAATCATAGTTATTTATTAAAGCTGAAATTGAAAAAACAACAAAAAATATCCCTCATTTTTGGAATAGGCCTATAGATGCTTAAGCTTTTCACTTGAACTTTCTTAATTGAAGAAAAATAAACACTTGTGCTCAGAATGCATACAAATGAATGAAGACTGCTAGCCTTTATCAGTCAGTCGTGACCTGCATATGGTTTTTATGTGAGGTTAATCCCAGCTTAAGGTTTTTTCAAGTTAATAATTAATTGAGTTCACAGATTTCTTTGACAGCCTAACGCCAACTCACGGAGACAGGAAAACAGACCAACCACAAGCTGGACCCATTGACATCACAGGCGGTAGGCCTATAGAAAAAGAGTTTATTAAAAGGGTTCAGAATTTCATGCGCTTTTGTTACGATCGCATTTTGGTTACCCGTAATTTTTCAGAGAATTCAGAGAATTTTGCAATACATTCATTGTCCAAAATAGATGATAATCCTCGGCCGTTGGCTTCCAAATGTGAGTATGGTTTAAAGGAAGCATACATGCAATGGGATTGTTGTAGAACAATGTTATTTCCATCTTACTCCACATTTTCAAACCCTATAAATAGCGATTGTAAGAGTGATTGCAAAATTTGTAGACTAAAAGCTGTAGGCCCTAAATATTCAGATGTATGACCGAGAACAAATACTCTATTACACCGGAGTGTGGAGGGCAAAAATGACATTGGGCCTAAGTGTTAGTCTTCTTCAATTTTGAACATTGAGGTCTATAGGTTTGAAAATTGGGACAATACAAACTAAAGAGAGTATACCTAGAAAACGACGACTAATGGTCTATGGCGATAGGCCTATTAGCAGAGTTGGAGTCGAGTCCCTGCAAGTCCTTTCACAAGTACTTTCACAAGCCCAGTCAGAAGTCCTTTCATAAAGCCGGTCACAAGTAACTGGATGAACAATGACAAAGGAGTGCCCTTGTCACAGCTCATTTGAATAGCTTGTGATTGGGATTAGGACTGGAGGACTTGTGATGGACTTGCAGGGACTTGCAGGGACTTGTGATGGACTCGACTACATATCTGCCTATAGTAGACTATAGGCCTAGTGCAAAATGATAGGAGTCATAAAATCACAACGTTATAGGCCTACACATAAGATTAGGCCTACAAATAATCTATTGAAAATGAGTGCGGTTATCGCTGTGGAACACTGCTTCAGTCTTTTGTAAACAGTTCCAAAATTTGTAAACAGTTCCATCATTCGTTTTATACTCCGTAATGGAGTGAGTTTGCGCAAACGGCACGCTTCATGCTTTAACTAACAATTAGCCTAAGGGTCGGACAATAACTGGCCAGCCGCGAAACAAACAATTTATTTCCGTTGTAGGCCTATATGCGGCCTGCGCCGACGTGATAAACAATCTTCTTTGCGCAAGGTGTGTAGTGTCGATAGGCCTCCATCATTATCAAAATACGGGGCTGAATTCGACCGTTTATTGTTCTCCTTAGTGACGCAATGCAGAGCCAGTGTGACTTTGAAATGATAAAAACCAGACGTACCGTGCCGTTCTCGCGCAATGCAACTTTCTGCGAAGCTGGGGGTGAAGACTGGCGGCGATTTCTCGTCAAGGTTGGTGGGTGGTGGGGGGGGGGGGGGGGGGGGGGGGGGGGGGGGGCACACAACCAACACAAAATGTTAAGCATGCACTCGGTGATGTCTCTTGTGTATCCTGGGAATTGTTTATAAAAATGTGCTGATCTTTGTGTAGTGCATACTGGTGCATGTAAAAAGCCAATGACCCAAAACATGTATATAACAAGGGTAACATTTTTGTTTGGGGGGGCGCCCCACTCGGGATCGCCGCCCATGTTTAAAAGGACACCCCGCCCATGTTGAAATTCCCCTAAATTTAATCTCACACAAACGGCGCATTTTCAAGAGATCGTCGTGTACATTATTATATTCTACTTTTGAAAGATCTTTCCAATGATAGCAAATTGGGGGCGAACTGTTAAATTCAGCCCAACCTTGAGGCAACTAATCGTTTTCATCAATGGAGACTGGCGACGGAGCCGAAGCCCCTTTTCACTAATGTTTCAATCAACAGAGGGCGCTGTGCAATGCTGTCGTGCAGCACATGTTACCATGAGCAAGTTCTCTCAAGGACTTTGTTGCGAAACCTTTTCCCGGCCGGACTGGTCTCGTCGTCTATCTGCAACAGCCTGCCAAGGCTGGTACCGTGGCTGGTTATCAGTAACCGTGAGTATACAGTAGGGAGCCAAGGTTTTGTGACAATTTTAACCACAGTTCGACTACACACACTGCTACAGATCGTTTGGACTTTGATAAGTAGGCCTATAGTTGCAGAACAAAAATACGTCACGAATGAAACTTTCTTTAGGTCTGCAGTGCCTGCTGTTTAAGACACCCAGCACTACGCTTCCTCGGTTGAGTGTCAAACAACATAATTACATGTACAATGTATGTGTTTTTAATAATAAGTAGATTAAACATAAAATGGCGCCCTTTCGTTATGCCTTTACTATCCCAATAGGATTGGAACAGGACAACACTGAATCCAAAGCAACTATATCCAAGCAACCCATCTAAACAGAATTGGCTGCGTCATCTTTGCAATGACTGAACTAAACCAAATTGAATATTTATCACATTTCTTTACAGGGTCCGGGTGTGCCCAAACAGTTTAAAACTAGTTTCCATTGGGCCACTGCATACATTTTTATGTTTGCTGAATGGAATTTAATTTAACTGCATTGTTTGTCCATAATCAAAACAAGTACACGTCCTACAAACTTTTAAGAATAGTAGGCCCTACAGTTAATTGTTGTCAATGAATGACTTACAAAAAGCCAGGTGGATCGATCCAGACTCCAGGGCCGAGTTCGGGCGGTCTGTTTTTGACACGAGTTCCCTGTTTTTGCGCCCGACCCGAACGGGGGAACGCAACCCGAGAACATTGAACTCGCACTCGGAACTAGTCTTGGTTCCAAGACGTCCTTAGCGCGCGGTGCGACGTACAGCGCGCACGGCAGCGCCCTCTAGCTACACACACAGACACGCCAAGGCCAAATCGCTAAGAACGTCTTTGGCATTTCGCTAGGGAGCGCGCGCGACCTGCTTATGCATAATTTAACAGGCGGGTCAAACGAATAATCGCGCTTGCGCACTGGAGGAAACTCATGTTTAAGTAATAACTTACTAGTCAGTTAACGTTCTGAGCAGAGTGATTCTGGACTGGCAAACAGGATTGAGAAATCTTCGGATTGTTCCAAAAATGTGATCTGGAATATCAGACGTTGTCTCTGCCAATTTCAGTCCCAGATGTTCAGCACGATGTAACTGATCAACGGCCAGAGCTTTCAATGGCACGACGACAATAATCAGCGCTTTCTCCTGTTTGCATTCGTTTACTTCGTTCATGGGGGTAGGAAACACCTCCTTGCTTCGTTCAAGAAATCTAAGACCAATGGAGCAGCTTGAAAAATTACACTCTTGCCAAATCCCGTTGGTAAATTAACAAACAAATCATGGCCACGTACAAATTGATGAATGGCACCGATCTGATTACTTTTTAACTTTCCAAAAGTCCATCTTTTTTGCTGTAAAATCGATCGCTTGGTCCACGCGGTCAGACATATTTTTCCAACAAACAACAAATGGCTTGGTACTGCGATGCACGTTCATACGTACGTACACGTAAACCCGACGTGAGTACAGAAACTAGACGAGTGAGTGTTGGCTATATATTACATGCGATTATGCAGTACGTCACACGCGCATGCACAATTCCCAAGACGGTCTTAGCGATTTGGCCGTGGCGTGTGTGTGTGTAGCGAGAGGGCGCTGTCGGCCGGCCGTGCGCGCTATACGTCGCACCGCTAAGGACGTCTTGGAACCAAGACTAACTCGGAACAAGATCACACACCACCTACCAGTTGAGGGTTTACAAGAACATGACGTAATTTGACGCGACGTAGAAGACGACCAAAGATGGTGGGTGATCCGACGAAGCATATGTGTTTGCCAGCTGATATGTTTGCCAGACTAAATTGGATTCCTTTTAAAGAAAGAGTTCAGTCCAAAAAGGCTATCTTTGTTTTCAAAAGCCTTAACAAAATGACTCCTTTGTACATGACAAATCTGTTCACATCACTTACAGTGATTCGTGAAACACGACAATCGACCCAAATGGCACTGAAAGTTCCTTTCGCCAAAAAGGAATGCTACGTGACAAGTTTCGCTGTGAGTGGTGCCAGTATATGGAATAATCTGCCTGAACAAATGAGAACCATAAACTCCTTAAGTACATTTAAATCGGAGCTACGTAAAGCCATCTATCAGTGATATTTCTGTCATTTACGCTGATCTGCGGAGTTATAAACTTGGTTGCCAAAATACTTTGGAGCCGGATGGGAATTTCCCCTTGTTTTTCACCCTAAAAGGTTTTTTTTTCGCGGGTTTTTCGCCCATCCCGTAAATCAGCAATAGGCTTCTGAAGAGTTGAAAAGTTAACCGAAAATATATTTATTTGTGTAAACATTACTGTATTTGTTTAAATATGTTGTATGAATGTGTAAATATTCAGTTTTAACTAATAATATGCAGGGCCCCAATGGAAACCAGTTTTAAACTGTTTGGGCACACCCTGGGTAAAGAAATGTAATAAATATATAAATAAGAAGTCGGCGTACAGCTGCCTAAAATTTCATTCCAAACTTTTGAAAATAGAGCCTTTTCTGAACAAACTAGGGGAAAATGTAGTCTAAATTATTTTGCGTCTGAAATTCAGGTTTTTGAAACGAATGCAGCTATTACATTTTGCGTGGTTACCAGCGATAGATGGCGTTCTTGCAATGCCATGTGGCTATCAAACGTTCTTGGGCGTTGGAGTGGCCGGAACACGAACGAAGACACGAGTTCTTGGAGTATTACAACACTAAATATGCCAAAATGGCTGCGCCAAACTGATTAGCAAAAATTCAAAACGGGTAACCTTCAACAATTGAAAACAATTCGACAGATTAAGATTCAAACTATAATCCTCAGTGGCGTCACAAAAACGGAGAGACTCCTGGATAAGGATTTTTTCACTTTGAAGTTAGTGGATTTTACACTAAAGCCCTGTCCGAATTACTTGGCTACGGCTTGAAATTACAGACGAGTCTATAGGAAGTGGCTGCAGCCGCTACCATAGACATGTGTGTAACATCCAGCCGCAGCCAAGTAATTCGGACACGGCCTAAGGTGACTGGGAGTTTATTTAGTGTGGTGCACCCGCAGTAACGTTTAATAGCGCCCTCTAGAGTGACTACTTTTTCACCGCTAGATGGCGCACTAATCGTTACTTCTGTGTGGCAGCGGCCGGAGAGCTGCCTGGGGTGCGTTCCACTCAACGCGATTGTCCGCAAAGATCCTAGAAGGGGAAGATCGGACAAATTGTCCGTCATATTGCCTGGTTCATGGTTCGTAATAATTAATTGATTTTTCAGCCCAATATGAGCAAATTCTTCTTTAAAAACCACAAACTTATGCAGCTTCAAACGGTGCGCGAGATGCCTTATAGATTGCATAAGAAAGGCCCTGGATTTCAAAATTTCCCGGGGGGCATGCCCCAGGACCACCCTAGTGGGAACGTAAATGGTACAACCCCTCCCGAAATAAAAGGCTAGATCCGCCACTGGCGACCGTTCGCCAACTACGCGAACAATTTTCCATTGGATGTGCATACAAAATTGGCGAACGTTGGCGAACGTTTGCACTGTTCCCGTGAGTGGAACGCACCCCTGGCTTCGGATTTTCCATGCGTCACAACGCTGAGTAGCCGCAGCTGTAGCGGCATCCGTAAGATTTAACCACCCATTCCAGACTTGGCTAGAGTTGTAACCGTGTTAGCCGTTCACACTAACATAGAGCAAGTTCGATCAAAGACTATAGTTAACCATAGTTCGACTAACTCTGATCGAACGCACGCTAGTCGACAATGGTTGGACTAGTCTAGTCGACGATTCGCGACCAGCCTACCGAGGTTGGTCGCATCGCTGGTTACCAATAGCCGTTTTAATAGCACAGTGCAGAGAGGACCAGTTATCAGAAAAATGGCGAAAAAACGTAAATATTCAGCAGCAGTGAACGATCGTTTTTTGTTACTTTGTCTTTCTTTAAACATGTCGAAATAATGCACACGATACCACTTTTGACATTGTTGATATACTGAGCAAATATCGTCTGTCTCGCTTTCATCTATAAACTCGTAAAAAAGGGTAAACAAACGAGCCACCGCCATTTTCTCATGGTCGCGTTGACATGACAATAGTTCGACTATAGTCGTTCGCACTTCAACTTCAGTGCGCATGCGCTACGTACGTCACGAACCAACCACAAGTTAACAATTGGTCCTTGATCGAACTTGCTCGTGGCAGCTCTGTGTGTGTCTGGTGTATTGGTACT
This sequence comes from Hippasteria phrygiana, assembly GCA_037893225.1. Lineage (NCBI taxonomy): Eukaryota > Metazoa > Echinodermata > Asteroidea > Valvatida > Goniasteridae > Hippasteria > Hippasteria phrygiana. Next base: position 26,579 of record JAZGUH010000912.1, read on the forward strand.
ATTCACCATTTTATTGTTGTCTGTGCGGAATGTTGTAGTCCTCGTGTCTAGTGCATTGGGCTCAAAAACTGGGTGGTCTTACATACAGGTACTGGGTTTGAACCCAACTAGGGGATCACAGTATTTGTGTCTCAAGGCACACTAACCTTAAGGTTTCTAAACTTGAAATCGACTGCGGTAAATGTGAGGTTTGTTTTTTTGCATTCAATAGGGGGCCTTTAACAATAGAGGACAATAGGGTCCCCGGTTGAGAAAGGTCCCCGTTTGAAAATCGTGTACAAATCCAATGAGGGCCCTTGCCAACAAGTTAAAGTATGAACAATAGGAGGACAATAGGAGGTCCCCGATTGCAGGCGTTTACACGCTTGTGTGAGTAGGCCTATGGGACGAAATTTCCATTCATTTCTAGCGTGCAAGAGTTTGCATAGGCTAAGTCATCGACATTTCAATGTGGAACCGTCTAAGGACCTGTGGGGTTTTTCATTCGTAGATACCTTTAGTAAAAATAGACATCCTTGATTCAATGCACCTGTCTAAAATCCGAGATTGAGAAGTTCTCCTTTTAAAAAGGAGCTGTAAGTGGAAAATTGCCCGACCTTGCCTGGTCGGGACTGCGGGTTATTAACGGTAGCCGGCGGACGGAAACAGTCGGCTCTTGGGATGGATAAGAAGTGCTGGGAAAAGATTGGCAATTAGCTCATTATATTTAACATCCTTTGACTGGTCCCCAACAATTATATATTTCTCCCTGCACCAGAGCAGTCGATTACGTATCTATTTATACATAACTAGAGAGCAGGTATTGGTTTCCGGCTCAGACAATAACATGATACAATTAATTCCTTTAAAATAGTGGCCATGAAATATTTTTTTCAGACGGAAAATTGATGTCTAAAACACCTTTTCAAATTATGCTGGGATCTGCATTTTTGTCCTGCAATTTTCTGGGTCTGTTAAAGCTCAGGTGAAAGTGCTTGTCCGTTTGATGTCGATGACTGTATAATTTTATAACCTTTATTTTTACAGGTTGTAAATCTTGGTGTACAGTCTGTCTATGTAGTCCACCTTATATACAAAATCTGGGAATTTTCAACTTCTAGGTCACTGTGAGATGACAACGGCTTTCTTAAATAACCACTGTATCTCTTTTTAACCTGCATGGCGATTAACCTCGATTTTTTTGTTTCGATTCTTTAAGAGAGTGATACTTTTGAGACGCTGGTGGCAGCAGACATGCCGGTCCTATTTGCTAGTTCTGAGCATGCGCACGACTGGTAAGAACAATGGAAAGGACCGGTAAAGGCCTATCTGCTGCCACCAAGGGTCTCAAAAGTCTCCAATTGAACCAACAAATGTAATTGTAATATGGAACAACCGTACACATTACACTGCCTTGGTCTAGCCATTTTAATTTATTGAAGTCAAAGTTAACATTTCCTACCCAACATAAATTTGAAATAATAATTCTAAATCACAAAAGTTGACAAAAGTATTACGAGTTTGTTTTATCCAGTGTTATTGGCTTAGCGTATCGGATTCAAGATCTCGGTGATACTGCAGATTATGGGTTCGAGACCAGCCTAGCAAAACACTTTGTCACAAGTTGCTTCTCTCCACCCAGGAGTAAGTGGGTACCTCTGAGGGAAGTGATGGTTATGTGTTTGATAAGCCCATGTTCGCTTAACTTTCAACCGAGTTTGTATACTCCCCAGGGAGCTGAGAAGGTTTCAGGAGTGATGGGCCCGATGAAAAGGTTAATAATAATAATAATAATAATAATAATAATAATAATAATTGAAAACGGGTAATAATTATAATTGTAAAATTGTAAAAGGGTAATAATAATAATTATTAGAACTACTGTGATTTAGTTTAACTAAAAAGAGCGTTCTAAATGCTGGTTATTATTATTATAGAAAGCTTGCATGGACGAGAGCACATGATTTATTTCTTCATCTGTGAATAAATGAAAATGATGATACTGCTGTTCGCCTGTATTTCTACCTTGCCATTTGTCAACATTTTAGCTTCCCTATTTATCATCTAATTGTCCCTCTCTACTTGATTAGTTTCCACCGACAATTGCATTCCAAACCTTTTATTTTTCCCACGCCGATCACCGATGAGTCCTGTCAAAAGATTAGAATGTACCTCTCTCTCTCTAAAAGAAATCCTAATAAAACCATCGGGACCTTCATTCACGGCCGGCTCCTCTTCAATGCGCTTATTGTCCGCTGGCACGCGCAGTCAAATCCCCGCCACGCGCTAGCCCCGTGCGCGCTACGCGATCCGCTCTGCCAATCCACGGATTCTCGCTCCACGGATTCTCGCTCCACGGATTTCCAAAGATTACGTCCCCACAAAAGTTTCAACTGTTGCGGATTGTGAAAGGTATTCTCCTGTTTAGTTCTCCGGAGGGGAAATCCCTACCGATTCTTCATTTGAATTGATGCGCTGCTGGGCCTTCTGATATTTGAGTGGTGCCACTATACTACGATGTTTGATGGAGGGTTTTTTAAGAGCAGATTTCTCATACAGCTTCGGGGTTTTGTACGGGTGATGGAAAACTGCCATCCGCTGCTTCCAAAAAAGAATCACACTCAAGGTTTCTGAAGTTTTGACAGCTATGCTTGTCCACACCGGCGAGTTTTCTTTGAACCGATGTTCAAGAGCCACTTTACTTTCGTGAATCTATATAATATGATGGACTACATGTTGATCACTACATGGGGTTCGCAAAGTGTACAGGTTGCACCTGCTGACATTGAATAAGTGAATTTATAATTGATTAATTTTCTTGCTAATGAAACGGGTGTTTTCCACCTGCAATACATCCGCGCCATATCCGTTATATACTGTACTCATTTCTCATAAATTACCTAACTAAAGGCTAAAAGCCACTTGAGGTACGGAGCTAAAAAGAAGTAAAAGAATCAAAGATGCAAGAGATAGGTTGACCTGGGCAGGTAGATTTGATCGATTTCCTATTATGGGGATTACGTAAATCGGACTAGCCTGGAGGGCGAAATGAAACAAACTCCGGTTTGTTTTCGCTGTAATTGGGATTATCTACACATATGGACTGCACGTGCAGTCAAGTTACGTGAGAAAGTAAGCGAACAAAAAGAAACAGTCTGTCTGAATTTGTAGTTTATAATGACATGCCCATTGGATAAACACAGGAAACCCATTTCTTGTGTGAAGGAAAGAACATTTCGAACAAAGAAATTTAGCTCTTTTTCAGCATGACGATAGGTATTGAGCCTAATATCTTGCTTTTAAATCTTGTTTAGTAATAAATTATTTGTCCGATGTACATTACAGTTTACAAAGTAAGAATAAAGGTGTGTATTTAACCAAGAAAATGTTCACAGTTTGGCATTAGTGTTATCTTTGATCATGGATCCATGGATTTTTAACTTCTTCATTATCCACCAGAACGCTTCTGTCCATAGTCCTCTGCTAAGCCTACATGTTGGGATGGAGTATTGCTTTCCACTGTACAGTTGCGATCGGAAGTTGTACAGTCCTGCATACAAATTTCCAATTCATCCCATAGCTGTGAACCAATCCAAATGATTATACATGCACGAGGAAAGACTTTTGAAACATGATTTTATTGATATGTACTGAGAATTTACAGTGGAAAAATTTCGAAAAATTGGAACAGTTCCAAGAACAATTGAAGGAACAACTTGGAAGGTATGTATGCCTAAACTGTCTACCGCAACTATCAAATACTACAGACAGCTGCATGTGCCCATAAAAGCACAAACCAGACGCAGTCGATGTAAATTGTCACTTTCCAAAACGTCTGTCCTTTTTGCTCCATATTTGAAGTAACAAAATCGTCAACAATTATTTAACCAAACATTGACTCGTTTCGTTTGATTGCTTTGCTATGGTTATGAGTCTTTGCTCATTCTTCTTTTGCCTGAACCCTGGTGATGAATACAGTAGCTCGTTTGAACGGTTTGACAGCATTTTTTTCGATGACAATATTTCGTGGAGTAATTTGTTATAGGTGAATCACTGTTATATTTAGTATGTCTGATGAATTCTTACAAAACGTTCACAAACACACCATGGTCGAGGTAGCGCTCAAATTTCATGCAATTTCGACCGGCCTTTATTGGTTAAGTACACGCACACCCCTCCATATCGCTGAGTGCACAGAAAAACATAATGGACTTAACTCTCGTTGAAATATTGAATGAATTTAATAACTGCCCAACAATAGCCGCTACAAAAATCAATTTTGGTGGTCAAGGTCGGGTATCAAATCTGTTTTAGTGTCTCTCAGTTCCAGTTTTTTTTCTATAGGTATTTTGATAAATGGCCTTAACTATCAAAGTGCTTTCTTCTTTCGTCATTTTTTCTTAAATTCCACGAACGCCCCGGGCAGTACTTGCGCGCGTCACCCAAATAAGACGCGGCTTCTAGAGGTTGGAAGTCGGAGCGGAAATTGGTGAAACTTGAGGGAGCTTTTAAAAATGTAGTCTTCGATCCAGCGCTCCGGCAAAGTGGGAAGGCCAGATTTTAATACACTGGTAGGTTAGTTGGTCGGCAGCAGAAGTGGTAGGCGGTGGAAACGGAGCAGAGAAGCGTGATTTTTGTTTGTTATGACGTACTTGAAATTTTAGTGCTTTTAGGCTTTTCAAAGCTATATGGTTTTCAAAGCTTAGATACGAGGATCAATCAATCAGTCAACCGAACGTCAATAAACCGTCAAACCTGCCAATCGATCAGTCAACCATTTGATCAGTAGATCCTTGATCAATCAGCCCATCGATCTCTAAATCAATCGGCCAACCGATCAAGCGACCAGTCGACCCATCGATCAGCCGATGAATTCATCAATCGACTAATGACCAATCAATCAAGCAGCCAATTAATATTATTGACCAATCTATCCATCGATTCATCAATAAATGGGTCAGCTGATTAGTATTTCTTTTACATCCATAGTTGCTCAATCTGGAGAGAATTGGCTCTGCTTCCATGCGTTTATCTCTACTTTGAGGTGTCATTGAGTGTCTTTTGGTCTCGTTTGGAGCATACAACTTCCATATTAAAAGATGAAAACGTATTGTTGGTTTTGTGTGAACTCTAGGTTTCAGAGGTACCGTCATAGCCCCTTACACGTGGAGTGTCGTGGTCGAACGGGCTAGTGTACCGGACCCATGTTGTGGTGGTTCAACTATTTCAGCAAAATCAGTTTTCAAGTCTCACCAATTACCACCTCTGCCCTGGTTTGTGCCGAGAGGTAGACAATATTGTGACAACGTGTCTTGCTCAAGGACATACACAGTCATTTGTTAGCCGGACTCAAGCCTCTAGTCGAAGACTAGACCTGTGTTAAGCAGTCCGTGGATCGACCCACTCCAATTTCCATTTCCTAAAGTTTGTATGGTCAGATTGGTACTCTGGAGTGGCGTCACACACAAAGTTACCAACTCTTCGAGCTTCAGGCATCAGTAGATTCAAGGTTCAATCAATTATATTGACTTGGTGACCTCTGTTCGTCAAATGTAAATGGAAAAATGAACGAAAATGTTGTGTTTCTGTGTGTAGGCCGAACATGAGGTAAAGTCTATAACTGCTGGCGGTGTAGGCCTTTAGAGACCAAAACTTATCGTGTTATTGCATTTAATATCAGCGATAGAACAAGTTTCCTGGTGCTCGTCATCTGCCGTCAAGCCATCAACCTGGAGGGCTTGAAAGACAACACTCGGTTTTCCGTCGGACTCCGGTGGGTCCGCATAATTGAATTTCTTAGGTATCTAGATCGGGTTGCAGAGGGGAAAAAATGGGGGAAAGGGCTGGTTCACGCTCAAAAGGGAGAGGAATATGAAGAAGTTGAGAAACTAAAAAGAAAATCAGGAAATACAGAGAGAGGAGGAGAGAAGAGAGAGAGGAGATATTGTGCTGCGGGCGTAATATGCATCATGATAGCAAATGACGGATTATGTTCAGGCCGAGTGCGGGTAGGTAGTCGTTCTAGCGCGCGCTCCCTCACTACTGACCGGGTGTTCGCCCTATTGTCGCGACGGGGTCCCTAGCACTATTCCGCCCCCTTCAAAAGCTCACGATCGCTCGGCGGCTCTTAATTGCGCTTATTTTGGAGGTGATTTCCTGTTCCCGACCCATTGTGAACGCTAATGGTCTGCACTAGCCACCAAAAACAGGTGTTTTTATAGGCAATCAGACATATTTTGGGTTGTTTGTTGTGGCTGAATTCTCAATAAGAATACAGTAATTCAACCGATGGTGCTGTTGGCGCCGCCACAAAATCAGTGCGATTTGAAGAGGACTGCAGGTCAAATAGGCATTAGAATAAAAAGTAATACAAAATACAAAATATGTAATTAACAGTGTCTTCATAAACATTAAGAAAAAGAAATATTTCATTCATTGTACATGTATCATTACGATTTCTTTGAATAAAGATATATACCTAACATAGATGTAATTACCAAAATATGGAGAAAAGTTAAAGATATGTAAAATATCAAATTTACAAACAAAAATAGATTGCGACGGCTGATATCGCAGAGATTTATTCTTTTCATGCCATTTTTGAAGATTTTAGCCCCAAATGGTATTTTCTATTTTATTGAAATCAAATTTAGAGTGCAATGTGTGGCTGCCTGCTCACTGTGTGGCTGTCTCCTCAATGTGTGGCTGTCTACTCAGTGTGTGGCTGTCTACTCAATGGGTGGCTGTCTACTCAATGTGTGGCCGTCTCCTCAATGTGTGGCTGTCTCCTCAATGTGTGGCTGTCTACTCAATGGGTGGCTGTCTACTGAATGTGTGGCTGTCTCCTCAATGTGTGGCCGTCTACCCAATGTGTGGCCGTCTCCCCAATGTGTGGCCGTCTCCCCAATGTGTGGCTGTCTCCCCAATATGTGGCTGTCTACCCAATGTGTGGCTGTCTCCTCAATGTGTGGCTGTCTACCCAATGTGTGGCCGTCTCCTCAATGTGTGGCCGTCTACCCAATGTGTGGCCGTCTCCTCAATGTGTGGCCGTCTACCCAATGTGTGGCCGTCTCCCCAATGTGTGGCCGTCTCCCCAATGTGTGGCCGTCTCCTCAATGTGTGGCCGTCTCCTCAGTGTGTGGCCGTCTCCTCAGTGTGTGGCCGTCTCCTCAGTGTGTGGCCGTCTCCTCAGTGTGTGGCCGTCTCCTCAGTGTGTGGCCGTCTCCTCAGTGTGTGGCCGTCTCCCCAATGTGTGGCTGTCTACTCAATGTGTGGCTGTCTACCCAATGTGTGGATGTCTACTCAATGTGTGGCTGTCTCCTCAATGTGTGGCTGTCTCCTCAATGTGTGGCCGTCTCCTCAGTGTGTGGCCGTCTCCTCAGTGTGTGGCCGTCTCCTCAGTGTGTGGCCATCTCCTCAGTGTGTGGCCGTCTCCTCAGTGTGTGGCCGTCTCCCCAATGTGTGACTGTCTCCTCAATGTGTGGCTGTCTACCCAATGTGTGGCTGTCTCCTCAATGTGTGGCTGTCTCCCCAATGTGTGGATGTCTCCTCAATGTGTGGCTGCCTGCTCAACAAGTGGCTGTTGTTATTGCTGGGGTATTCCTGTGTCATTGGCCACGTTTCCTGCAAATCTGAGTGCAATTTTTGTGTCGACCCAAAATAAAATAATAAAGGGGTACCCCTTGCCATTTTTATCGATTTAAAAAAGAATGGATTGAAATCATTTGTAGAGAGCCCTGGCAGCCTGTTTCGCCGAATCTAACTCAAATACTATTGTTATTGGACGGTTTGCATTTTTATCAAAAATTTGAAAGATGTGAACAAACAAATCATAAACAATTTAACGTTGACCCCTGACCCCTGTAATTGCTAGGTTATTCTTTTCATGTCATTGGCCACATTTTCTGCAATTTTCAGGGCAACTTTTCTTCGACCTAAAATAAAATGGCAAGGGGTACCCCCTTGCCATTTTTGTCGAGTTTGGCCCAAAAATGTCATTTTAAAGAATTTGATTACAATCGATTGTAGAGAGCCCTGGCAGCCTTTTTTAATAATATTATCCAAAATGTAAAAAATATGAAAAACAAAATCAAAAAAATTTGTGTTGACCCCTGACCCCTGTAATTGCAAGGTTATTCTTTTTATGTCATTGGCCACATTTCCTGCAATTTATTCTCCAACCCAAAATAAAATGAAATTTTGGCCGATTTTGGCCCCAAAATGGTAATTTTAAAATGTTGATTGAAATCTATTTTAGAGAGCCCTGGCAGCCTATTTTGACGATTGCAATTCAAATAATCTGATTATTGGACGATATTGCATTTTCCTCCAAAATATGAAAAATACGTGAAAAAAATCATAAAAAAATGTAATGACCCCTGTACTTACAGGGTTATGCTTTTCATGTTATAAATTGTGGCGTCCGCAAGGGAAGTCGGATGACCTATATTGTTTATTAAACTACTCTTGTGACGTCACTCCATTCAGTATAGTGCAGATTATTTCTAAGAATTTACACTTTACTGTACATTCTTTAAAAACATGTACAGATACTGTAGATTATTTTGAGAATATACAGGCTTTGTTGTGAAAAGCATTGGCAGACAATTTAATGTGTAAACGAGATTAATGTACACAGGCGCGGATCCAGGGGGTGGGGGGTTTTGGGGGTCGAAACCCCCCCCCTGTTCGTTGCCAATTTTGTTGTGTTTTTTGCTTGTAGGGGGCCTTGCAAATACAGGTTGTATTTTGCCTATGGGTGAGAAAAAAACAAAGAGGTTAAATGGCGCCAAACCCCTGTTACAAGTTCCGTTTTTTTCTTCTATATTTGAAATATACCCGACTTGAATTTCTCAAATTTGCGCAGTAAAATTCAGGACTTTTTTACAATATGCATGTGCATATACATGTACATGTAAAATAACAGTATCTTGGCGTGAATAATGGAAAATTTAAAGACCTTCGAGCGGAAATAATACCCTGCGTCCGCTAAAGCTATTATATATTTCCGTGGAACTTCTGCTATGTTCTGTTATGTTCTGATTAGCCAATCCTTAACATTTCGTTGTAAATTTAACGATTTGTTTACAGTGGACTTTTTGGCATTTTGGTCAATTATTTAATTCCGTTTACACAACTGAATGTTTTCTTTGCATTTGTCAACTTCCCGCTGTGAAGTTTTAAATTTAATTTTCGGTGGCGATGATACACTTTCATTTAAAGTGAGATTCTCTCCATATTTTTATTTTTTTACTTTTCTGTTTAATTTTTAATGTTTATTTACATGTATAATTTGTTATGTTAAAATTATAACTTGATTTTTGCCTTATGTCTTTGCCTTTGCCTTTTTCGTTATAAAATTAGCATTGTCACGACTTTGTCACGAAATGCACTTTCAATTTTCACTTTCATTTTATTAGACTAAAATAATTTATCCCGTTTTATTAGACTTTTTATAACTGTTCCTATCCGTTATTATTTTAAACAATGACCACTAAAATATTAACAGAAAGGGCAATCCATGGATATATATATATACAGAACGGATAGTCAAAGTGACCGCAAGAAACTTACCGAATGAATACTTCTCAGATGATTTTCGAAAGTTATGTATTTTCCAAACGAAAAGGTTTCCTGTGGTGATTGAGATATTCCGACGCAGACAATGACATTCGTTCCACAAATAAGCTGCTCGCCAAATTTCCTTGGCGTTGGTGTTAGAAATCCTCAATCCCGTACAGTCACGCCAGTAGCATTTTGGTCATTTTTAATCCAGTATATTTCCGTAGCTGTAGCACAATCATGTATAACTCCATTTGGATTTGAGAGGTTACGAAGAGGGCGTTTTCCCACCAATGCTGCACTGCGTGGCTGTGTGAGCACACATTTCAACTTGTGCATCGTGTTGAATGAACAAAAGTTGTGCACCCATGCGAAATGTTAACAATAAGATGGGGGTAAATGTGCAAGCACATAAGGCCAGGAGTAGGGCTTTTATACAGCTGGCCAATACTGAACAATGGAATCAAATTCATCTCATGCCTCAAAGCATTAGTAAACACGAACACTTTTTCTTCATTTAATCTTGACAATGGGTGTGAGAGGGACGTAGTTTAAGTCGGAGAAACGACTCAAAAGGTGGACATTCTTTGATTCGAATGGGCTCAGACACTTCGCGTCCTCGCCCATTCCAATCAAAGAATGTCCACTTTTTCGTCGTTTCTCCTTAACGTAATTGCAATTTATATGAAAATCGTCAAAAAATTATCACGATTCCTGTTTTTGTTAAAATAATGTAGATTAAAGCATATTTAATTCAAAATACGTGATTTGCTTTTGTGTTGAGACCATGTGTGTGACATTTTAGTCTTCCGAAAAAAGCATGTAAACTGCGTGTTATTTTCCATTCTCAATGCTGAATTTACGGCTCTATTCGAAAACCAAAATATCGCATGACAATATTTTTTTCACTATTAGAAAGCTTACATTACATTCTCTTATTATGGAATGAAAATTTCAAAATTTCCAACTTATGTCTGATTTCGCTTGCTGGTGCCACAATTGCGGACTTCAAAACAAAGAGTTGCTTTACATTATAACTTGGAGTGTCTTTCTTAGAATAAAGCAAACCAAATGACACAAATCATGCAACAGAAACAATTCATCAAACAAAATAAGGATTCGTGTATTGTACAATAAAGTTCCAGAAAATCTTTTTTATTATTAAGATCAGTCGTCCCAAGCTTTGTACAAGCTCCAAGGTACGTAACCTAAACACACGCCAATTCACGTAGTTTGGTCCTATCCTTTTATAACACAAACATTTACAGCAAAACTTAATTACGATAAGATAATGATCCATAGGAGTTTGTATACACACTCTGGAATGTAGGAAAAATCAACGTGATAAGAACGCAATCGTTATATTAATATATAAATTTTCTAAATTCTCTCTTACTTTTAACAAACACTTGATTTCAGCGAACGTAGAGGCATATGATTCGGAGAGTTTTAGTCAGCAAGAGGGGAGAGACAAAGTGAATAACTTTTGAGTGTGGCGCTAAATTGCAGTTGTGAGGTGTTTAAGTACACTACACATAACTTCACAGTTTTAGGAACATGTCTAACACGTAACGACCATTTGAACATGTGATGAGCATGTGATAAGCATGTGATGAACACGTGACAATTATAGGGAATTAAAAACCGAATGAAGTTATATAATCCCCGTGATTGACATTGGAGCGAAACAACATGATATTTTTCGTAGAATGTTTTCCAGCCACTCCTTCCGCTGACAACAACTTCGATTCACACCTGATTCAGTTTAAAACTCAGCATATAACAATAAATTATCAAGTGTTATTTTTCTCATTTTAATGCTAGCGTCTTGAGAAAAAGCCTACGACTGCACACAAAAGTGAAGTCAGGCCATCTTTTCAAAATACTAGTAAAAAAGAATTTGTTTTCAAACTATTTACAACGATACAAAAGTAGACGGCTTTTCTCAGAATGCCGCCCCTCGTTAGTTATATATCTCGGTATTGCGGAGTAAAAAGTTTGCTATAGGCTAATATATTATTCATTTCAATTGGTCTATGTATTTTAAGCATTCAGATAGTTTGAACATTGACCTTCAAGGGCCGACCAATCAATTTACGTAAAATGTAATGCCTCTATCTCAAATTTCTACATTATACACGCAAAAAGGTTAACGATTAAGCGGACAAAATAATATTTCGACTTTTATCAAGATCATTAAAATCTATTCTCCCTACATTGTTGATGACGTCACAATGACGTATCGTCATGCATGGAAATTATAACCTACTGGTTGTTATTGCCTCAAAATAGAAACGAAACGAAAGGGAGATATCTTTAGTGTTTTACGACGCCATCCTTTACAAAGGAAATCAATGTATAAATTTTGGAATGTAGCACACTTGAAACTTTTCCTAGTTTTTCATATCTACAATTGTACATGTTTAAGAAAACAATCGACAAATTAACTCCAAATATTGGATGTTTGCTCCACATCTTGTTTCAAAATATACCCGTATTATACAAACAAGATAGATTTGGGCAAAAAACGAAACAATCTGTCATATACGGGACGCCTCATAAGTTTAAGCCATACAGCTAAAATATCTCTCAAAAATAATAAAACAAAAGAACCTGATCAAACTTGCACGAGTCCCGAGAAAGTGGCGCAGCTAGTTGCATTCAGAAAATAATAACAACTTAAAAGATTAATAATGCGTCATGTCATTTAAGTTTCCAAACAAATAATAAATAGCAAGGGAAGTGCCCCCCAAAATATCTTTAGATATCACACCGTATACAATGATAGAAACTACAAAATATAGGTTACAGATACAAGTATAACGAGGTTGTAACAATCTCTATTTACAAGATATTATCGGTAACATGGCATTGCACAATGTTTAGGCACCGCTTCATTCTCTGATTTTACAGTATACGGCTTGTGTTTAAAAATAGAAATTATCCATAAATTCAGATCTAATACTTAAAAAAAAGAGCAACTAAAATTTCAACCACGGTTTTAGGGCGGTCTTAGCAGAGAATTTAAAAAGATTCAATTTAAATTTTGATGACGTGTAATACTTAATTCGGAATGGTTAAGTGATAGTTAAAAGTAGTTTGCAGCACTTTGCTGTTGATCCTTGGCCAAGTATAGAACATAGATGATACGTTTGTTCTAAAAATACTTGGTTGCAAGAGCAACTAGAAATATGTGGCCGTGGGGTTTTTGAGTCGAAAACTACCCGTCATTTGTGAACGTTTTTAATCAATTACAGAATCATTAATTTTCACTCAAAACTTACTCATGTTGTGCACAGACGCCGTGATGTTAATATTTTCGCAATATTCCCAGAATGGAAATGACTTGATTTGGTTTTAAAAAATCAACAGGGGGAACTTTTTGAAATGTTTACCAATGGCAAAATCGTTGTGGTGCAAACTGCTTTTGAATGGAATGTGACAAGTAAAAAATGCTTTACGTCTTTTTCACCAAGCGCCATTTTGTAAGCACTCCGTGATTGGATATCACTTCTTTATGTAATATTACACTGGTTCCACACGATATCCGTTGGATAATGCATGCACGGTACCAGCCAAGAATGTTTGCTGGGTCACAGTGGAGATGGAACGATGGAAAGATCTTTGTACAAAAATTACAGGAAACGAACTTCATAGAACAACAAAATTTCATTTTTACCAGTTTTCAATATATGGTGGCATCAGACCAGTGCGCAATTCATTTGCAATAACATGCTTTTAAGACAATCGTTAAGAAAAAAGTCACAGACTTAGATTATGCTAGATTTTAAAAATAAAATGGGCCTTTGAAAAGTGCACTACTATACTGAGGTGTAGGGATATATTGGGTTTTTCTTCCCTTGTGGGGGTGAGGGGTCATATTGCACGGTTTATATGCATCCGCGTTTAATAACATTTACAAATCGTGCACAGCAGTTTAAATTAGTCCAAACAACATATCTATTTTGCAAATTCCCTATCAAAAGGGGGAAAATGTTTTTAATCAGGCTATACGAAGCTACTAGCAGCAGAGAAGTCAGAAAAAAAAACAATGGAATTAAACGCAATGACCTGAAACGGAACGGAATGGTAGGCCTGCAGAATATTTCCCCTAATGCCCATGTGTGCGCGCGGTGTTTTTTTGACTTTCACTCACGCGGTCCGAGTCTGGCGCCAAAATGATTAAAGCTCGTCTGCTGAGCGGGACTGAGTGAATATTGTTGGTCACTTTTTCCCCTCGTACGCGGTAACGACAGCCTTAATGAGTACGCCGATCCATCCGTATTAGGGTATATGCAGGAAACACCTTGCTTACAAAACTGTCCAGCATCCCACACCGCAACCAAGCGATACATTGTTGATAATTTCAGTGAACAAAAATGGCTCTATATAAACTCTCCTGAAGTAAGAACGTAACTATTTTTTTCATAATCACAAATTTACATTTTTTTATCAAGCGCTGTTTCAGGAAGCCATCATCAATTTGCAATAACATTAGTGTACAAATCATACCTAAATTCATATTAAAACAGTTTAATCGATGTCATGGAAACCCAAGCGTCGTCTCTTTCTTGTACAGAATAAAAACTGGGCATAAAGCTAAACCTATGTTGGAAAAATAAAGTACGGGAATCAAAAAGTTTGATTTCGGGAAACGGTCCTTTGTTGTGTATTGGAAATCGTTCAATTTCGTCAGGGTTGAATGGCTGACCAGTCGATTAATCAACATGTTAATCCACCAATGTTGACCTGATTATCTTTCAAACTGGTTTTGTTAACTATCAATCGCAAACTCAGCGCTCAAACCGATAGATTTACCTCTTATCATCCAAGTTTGATACCCTGGTTACATGACACAGGCTGATATTATTTTTTTATTTAAGTTTTATGAGTGTTCAAATTTTAACCATGGCACTTTGTTACTCAATAAAAACATCGACCGTATCTACCCGTAATACGTGCCTATGTGGGGTGACACGTGACTGTGTGGATGGGCCACGTGACTGCTTGGGTAGATATTGGCGGCGCTTGGCGATGACCAGTAGGAACCATGAGAGCTGAAGAGACCGGCGTTAGTTGACGGGATGGGCGTGCCCACAAAGTTGATCTTACTGGGGTGATGATATCCCTGCGCCAGGTAGCTCAAATCCGATTGATACCGATATACACTAGGATCTGCCTGCACCGGCTGCATAGCCTGGGCTAGCCCAGCAAAGTCGAATTTGTAGGCATAGCGCTTGCCATGTACCTTGGTCATGATATTCTTGTCATAGTAGTAACGAAGCGCTCGGCTGAGCTTGTCGTAGTTCATGTTAGGTTTACTCTTCCGCTCGCCCCATCGGCGAGCCACCTCGTCTGGGTCCGTCATCTTGAACTCGCCATTCGTTCCCTCCCACGTGATGCAGTTGGCATTGGAACTATCAGACAACAGCTCCAGAAGAAACTGCCACAACTGGATCTGGCCACTGCCTGTAGAGAGAACGATACAAAACAAACACATAATGTTATGCAGGTATTTTCATTGAGAAGTACGCTCTAAAAATTAACCGACTCCATGCGCTCAACTCAAGTGGCTGAAGCAGATATTCATTCAAATACGCAACTTTCCTCAAAAATTGTAATAACCGCTTCCGCGTGTTTTTAGAAAGTGTAAAGTCTGTTGCAAAGTAAATTCTCTCAAGATAACAACTTTAACGCTTAGAACCATTTGTAAGCAATGCAAACTGTGACAGTGTAGTTGCAAAACCATTTTTGCAACAAACAAAACTGGTGTTTGCTCCACAGATCGTTGTTATATGATACCTGTCCTCAGAAATGCCCAACATCCCATGAACAAAAAGGCTGGGCTTGAGAGGCTGTTTGTGGCCGAGTTTGATTGATCATCGGCTGATATATTTTAAGTGTAATAAGCTACGGATTCACGTTGCACAGAAGAACAAAATAAATAATAACGGTAGCAACAATATCAAAACACACATACAACTTTACTGTATTTGTTTTACAACAAAAATGCACATCTTTAAGGGAGCGACAACATTGGAGATATCGATGTTGATTTGGTGTGCAACGGTACTTGTTATTCACTCGCATGCACCTAATTCTCTACCGTTACCGTTTTTCTCAGCAATTTATCATGGGAAATAACTTGTGCATGCTCTTTTTGAGGAGGGGATAATGTCGAAGAAAAAATAATAATTTGAAAAAATGCTTACGGTTCCAGACATGTCCTCCTAAGCTGCTTGCTGGATTTTCTGTATGAGGCGAGAAAATACCGAATTTGCTTTTCAATTATAGATCGAAAATGATTAAAATTCACTCCTGTGGTCTGTTTGAAATCAAAAGCCGTTTCAGACCAAAAAATAAAGTTAGTGGAATTCAGCTTCTCTGCTGACATTAGATGGATGGGATTATGTATTAGTATTGCGTGTAAGATTAGTTTTATATCGCATTGTTTCATGATAATGGACTGATATTTCCCATAATTCATTGCGTCAAATGACGTCATAACCACCGCAACAGATGGAACACAAAAAAATGAATGACTGACACTTAATGACATTGAATGGAATGGAGTGCGTGCAAAGGTATAATGAACGTGTTTGCTACAAGCACATCTAAACAAATACAGCTGAAAGTTGACTAACATATTCATTCTAAGATATAAGTGAAAAAAATGAAGAAAATTGTAAATTAAATTGGATGTACAAAACGCTTCATCACTATTGATTTCTGCAACCGCAGCGGCCGGTAACACTAGAATTACTGCCGCTTGTATAGAATCGATCGCGCAGGGGAACAAAAAGTCAAACGTGAAGAGTCACGCTTTTGAAGAAAAAAAAGAGATTTAAAAACTAGAGGTTAAAGCTAGCGGTGTTCTATAACCTGATAGAATGAATTTGAGACTGACAGTCAAAACAAACCAGGTAATTGAAAAACGAAAGGCGCGGATGATATTTCATGCAAGGCTTAGCCCCTATATGTTTCACAGTTCGTGCCGTACACGTTATTGTGTCGTGTTTGTCTTCTTTTCTCTTGGTTTTCTGTGGGCAGTTGATGGATATGTTTTGTCCAAGTGTAAAGTTTCGCTTCAGAATCGGATATGTTTTAATGCATTTAATTACTAGTCGATAGTCCAAAGCTCAATGGAAGTCAGTTCAGTCTCTATCTTTTATGTTATTATTAACTTAATTTTTCAATTGAAATATTAGCCCCTTTCAGTGTAAAGATTCACTTTTATTAGTTTTCTTTGTTGCTAGAAATTACAAAACAAATCATAAGGAGTTATGGACGATTTCGTGGAATGTTCCTCAGAGTACAACACATTTTTTGTTAAAGAAAATATGTTACAGGCATACAACAGTGGTAGTATGGACATTTTAGTAACCTGACTTAACAGACGTTTCTGAATAAGCCGAATTTCGTGATAAAATTATCATTTTGTCCACTTTCCAAGAACGTATCCTAAAGTTGCTTCAGTAGTCACAAATTTTTATAAACGACATTTATTTCCACAATATTAAAAACAAAACAAGGCTCTATTTCAATAACGCCTTTTTAAAGTTGTAAATTAATACAGGAAAGCACATCACAGAAGCAGTTTTGAATATAAGATGATTGAAGCACCATGTTGCATGATTGAATAAACTGACGAAAATACACCTGCGTTAATTTCTAACAAAGGCCCAAGCTACCCCCCCCCCCCCCCCAAAAAAAAAATCTAACGTGAACACCTCCAATATAAGGCTGTGTGAGGTTATTTTGCGTCTCCAGCCAAGTCAACACGCAATGCTAGCAGCATCGTATAGAACAAGGCAATAATTACAAAAAGCCTACTCGGTCCTCGCCAATGACGCAGTCATGTGTAATGCATGCATAACACACACAAATTGCATGATGTTGTTTTTTCCTTCCCGCGTTCGGCTCAGCGAAATTGACTCTAGCGTTTCTGCTCTTTTTTTCTGAAGGGGAGACGAGGAGCCAGAGTTAATTAAAGCGACTTCTCCTGCCGATTATTTGAAGCACGTATTCCTTGGTCATCCATCATGAGGCGAGGGAGTCTTATCAGACCAAGGTAAACTGGACTCTCGTTCGGCCTGACTTGAGGGATTCAAGAAGGAGCGAATTGAGAAGGGGTGGGGTGTGCCCACACCTCACTTGAGAAAGCAACAGAATTTGTTAAACTTTTTGTCAGTGATTAAAATAAACCCATTTGTGCTAGATCCTCAATTCCAAACTGTCTTCTACAAAGCCATCTATACTCGGCTAAATCCTTGCTTAAAAACTCATATGAACATCCATTCGTCTATAAACCTCGCTTTATTAAATGACGTTCTCATTTTTAGAATAATTTTCCCTGCAAAACTACACAGCCACTCATAAAACGTATGCACACGATGGTCCAAAATTTAGCTGACAGCAAAACTGACTGCTTCTACAACTAATACCCTTTTGGTGAAGAAAAACCACCGAAAAATACGAGAATTTTGCACGCTCATGAAACAAGTCAATCTATGGTCTTTCTTTGAACAACATCCAAGTCCCTCTCACATTATTTCCTCTTCCCTCTGTTGCGCATAGAGACGTGAAACAACATCTATAATCCCCAGCAGCGCCGAAACAGATAAAATCCATTAGGGTTCTTTTTACCCCTACTCTCGTCTTTCCCATTTTTTGTTTTAACTGATGCGGCAATATTTTTTCGCGCCAAAATGCCCATTGAGCGGCCGGCTTTCGTTCACTCGCGCGCCAAGGAACATGCGTGTGGTCGGTCGTTTTTGCACGTACAGCCCCTCAAGGTAACCTAGCCCTAACGCGCTAAAATCAAAATCGCATTATCTAGAGTCACGCACACAACGTATAGGATTCGGGTCCATTAACGGTGACGGGGCTGAGGTTGCCATTTAAGATGGCGATTAAGTGAGGTGGATTTTTCCCCCTCTATCCGCCGACTAGAGCAAGGAGAGGATTGCTAGACATTGAGTTTTAAAAACTCCGTGTCGCATTTGCATTCTAGACGTCGGCAGTTCCCAATGTCGACACTTCCTTGAGCCATTGTTTTGCCAAAAGCTCCAAAACATTGTCCATTTCTCAAAATGTTTCGATTTTTTTAAACGACACTTGAAATCATAATTTATAAACATTGTTAGAGAGCTCGGTTAAATGTATTTTGGAACCAATTTGATAGGGATTTACTTCGTATGTAGTCACAATACTTCTTTCGTGCACCAGGGTTATTTATCAAACTGGCTTCGGCTTAGGCTTCGGCTACGTCTCTGGCTATTCCATAGCTGTATTGCCAATCTGAAGCCTTGAATACTTGAACCAAATGAACAGGTTCCGGCTCAGGTTCAAATATCAGACTTTGATGTACATTTTGCAGAAAGGGTCCCAGATCTTGAAACATCTGGGGACTTAAAATTACGTGAAGTCAAAAGCCGAAGTCGTTTGAGAAATGGTCTGAAATACTAAATTCCAATTTTTGCTGAAACCAATTGATAAATCGAATGAATGAGAGACTTTTGGGACGCTGCAGCAGACATAGCGGTGCTTATCCATTGTTCTCATTGGTCGTGCGCATGCTCAGAACTACGCGCGAATGCTCAGAGCTAGCAAAAAGGACCGTTATGTCTGCTGCCACCAGCGTCTCAAAAGTCTCTCGAAACCGAAACGTCCTGCAATTCAGCGCTGCTGAACATCCCTCTGTCAGTCTGCTAGAGTGAAGTTGACTCCCACAAATTAAGTTAAGGGCTGCGATGGCACAAATCACATTAACCTGCAGTCAGGGCAGGACAATTGCGGATAATGAAATCACACAGCAGCTGTTATTTGATTAGGAATCGATTCTGTCGCTAACAGTCTGGTACACACTTTCAAGTACAATCAGCGTTAGATACAGAACGGTAGATAGATGTTGGCACACCGAACGCAGATGTATACAAGAATATATCTCACATTGTACATTTCATAAAAATGATTGATCAAAGTTATAGAATTCTATTTCTGGGGCATTTAGGCTACTGTTTCGCTCGATTCCTCTTAATAAAGATTTTGTTTCCATAGCCGGTGTTTATCGACATATACGTGGGTGACAGGATAGTGTCAACGCGCATTTAACCCCATCACTTTTTCTAAACTGTGTCTTTCCGTGAAACGCGACACGACAGAGACAAATATCTCCGAACTAGACGGGCGGTACGGTTAGCTTTCAGCGGCGGGCGTGCTCTGGGGCAAGTTTTCGTTAACGAATTCCCTGTGGTGCGGTCCAACAGGGTCACAGAGCCCATTCTAATTTTAACATCAGCCCTACACGTAAACGTCCAAAGTCCCGGTTATTATTGATGGCTTGTCACTGGAAACTCTTGGAGAGTATACATAAAAAGTGTACTCGATATTCTATTTGGCGCGAAGACCTAAGCCGGGCGGAAATGTCGAACGTACGGCGAACTTACACATTCATTCTTGTTCCGGGCATTTACTAGAAAACTTGTCCAGGCGAATTCCCCACCCCAGACAAACCATTGCACTTTTCTCTTCAAATAAGAAGAATCTCTTTTATCTGAATTTTTTTGACAGACGACAAAGCGGTCTTTTAATTCCCAATGTTTTCTTTTTCTCGTTTACAGCACTTCACTGGGACACACCCCTACCGTTTTTTGTGAGTTCATTTTCCTGTCGATCAGCAGTTTTGTTCCGGCATTATAGCTAGATCAATATCTTCAGGGTTTTTTGTTGGCTATTGTTGGCCATGCAATAGTGCATTATAAAACTGTTAAATGTGTTCCAAAGAAGACGGGAAACTCGACACTCTGGAAAATACGAAATTAATCAACTAATTGTTAATTTAGCAGAAGCAGGGATATCCAAACTGGAGTATGGACGCATTCAAGACCTCACGTACAAATCGTGGGGCGAGAGCCGGGACCCAAGCCCTAGACAAGGTGAGAAAAGGGCAAGCAACTTTACTGAATGAACCCGAACTGTGAGAGCTGTGGATATGTGTTCCAATTTCGTCAATGCCAACATACCGCGCGCACAATGCGCATTCATCACCAAAGTGATATTATTGCATTGCAAGGCAGTTTGGAGTTCCCAGCTTTCCGTTCAACATTTTGTCGGATACAATTTCAGTCTCAATCTTTTTCATTCGTTCCCATGGAAGGACGACCGTACACAGTCCAACACGTATTAATGAATGATAACATTTTCCGCACGAGTTCCACCTTGAACAATATAAGAAAGGAAAACAAATTGAAAAAGTCTATAATTTTCTTACAGAGTAGGTAGCCACACCTTCTGCAGCTAACAAATGAAAATGGACAGAAAAAACGAGAGAAAATAAAAACACTAAAACTAGATTGCATTACTTTATTGTAAAGTCTGGAAGACACCTCATGACGGTTTCTGAAAGAGTATAAAAACATATTTTACAAAGGTCTATTTTGTCTTCAGAAAATTTGGTCTATCGGGCATGCCATACGTGCATAGGTGAAAATGTGATAAGTAAGCAATTATGTTTCCATGCATTGGTCCAGCAATTTACACTTGTACAGTTTATAAACATGACGTCCATTATATGTTGACTTCTTTGTAAGGGCTACGGTACCGGTACCTCAAGGGCTACCTTAAAGACCCATCTATTCGTTACATCGAAAAATACTAGTATGGAGAGCCTAGTAACGCAAAACTAAGCATTTTCGGAATAATTATTTCTCGATATTTTTAGCCTGTAATGCAGGCTAACAGCTCATTCACGTATCCATAGAAAAGTGGTTGTCGTAGACGATGATCTGTTTTTCATGTATTTTCTGGAAACGTACTGGTTTACACATCCTTAAAATACTTTGCCTAATGAATTTGCCTAATTTAATAGATCAAGAAATTGTTCTAAAGCTGAAAGTTCCAATCTTCTTTATCCATCAAGCATGTTCGTATATTTAGAAAAAACCTGAGACAAGCGTGCTGGCTCAATTAACCCAACTTTTGATGATCAACCGTGCTCTATCACAAAAGCATTCTTTTACAAGCTCAAATGCCCAGAGACAAGCCGACAAAGCAGACTTCAAAGAGCTCTCCTGTGCCGTACTCAATTAATGAACTTGGTAATCAAAATTGTAGAGACCTGACCATGAACTCCAATGAAGCATGGGGAGGGTTGAGAGAAAGGACGAGCAGAGAAAAACGAGAGCGTACTCCCCCTTAAATAGCGGCGAGTAGCCGGGGCGCTTTGGGTGTAAAGTCACCCTCCGCCCGGGGCAAATTGGCCGGTAAACGCGGCGATGAGACGCGAGAGCCACGCTGCTAGACACTCATCGTGTAGTAACTTAAGACGGTCGAGTGGCCACTACAGGCCGGTCCCTCGCCAAGCGCACGCTACTTGACGCCAATATAGCCGTCGGTCCGGCAGGGCGAGGATAAGCATTTGCTTGCGAGTTGGTGACTCACGGTGCATTTGCATGGACAGTCTTTTCGGTTCAGTTTTGTTTCTCGTGTTCCTTCTCTGTGATTTCAAACTCTCGGCAGCAAGGCTTTAGCAGAAAGTCAGCTGGATGCTACCTCACTTTGCAGAGCACCGGTGTGCTGAAATCCCAGAGAGGCTCTGATAACGTTTTGTCCGTTTGTTCGCATCATGACTATCTGTTCACTTTTATCTTTAGCCAGTATTTCTGTATCTGTCTATTGCGTTTGTCGACTTGTCTACTCCGTTTGTTTCTCCAACAGTGTCTGTTTGTTAGTTTGTTTTCATTGACCAAGTTCTTTCACTGTTTGTCTATTAGTGCTTTTGGGTTATTTTTTTATAGATTAATAATTTCTTGAAGATTTGGATATCGTTTAACGGAGTTTGTTGATTGATCGCTTGATATATATTTTTTACAACATGTAGGCCTATTGCTGGCAGGGGTGAAATATATTTTTGTGACATTTTTCTTTATTCCGTGCATCTGCTTGCTCTAAACGAATACTTGAAAAAAATGAAAACGAAGCAATGAATGTCACTGTAATTCTTTCGAAATTGTTGTGGCATACATCTTGTAAAGTGAACTTTCCACTGGCCGTTGAGGTTGTTCATGACAACGAAATTAAACGCAATATACCAACGGCCTCCATTTGGCACAGATTAGATTTCCACAATTAATACTAACGATCCCCCAAAAATGCCGAACAATTCCTGATATTAACAACCTAAGGGGTATTTTAATTGATCACTTTATTTGACTGCGGTTTCAGTCCATAAATACGTACACAACTAATAAAAAACCCACGTTCCAAAATTCATCTGGACCAAGTTTGCCATCAAAACA
The DNA here is from genome assembly GCA_037893225.1 of Hippasteria phrygiana. Taxonomy (NCBI): domain Eukaryota; kingdom Metazoa; phylum Echinodermata; class Asteroidea; order Valvatida; family Goniasteridae; genus Hippasteria; species Hippasteria phrygiana. The sequence goes on from JAZGUH010000912.1 coordinate 49,417, forward strand.
ATCTAAATTGTCCGGAAATTTGTTGCGGTAAGATATGACTTGGGAAAGGCCCTAAGTAAAGAGAACAGGCCTCAGATATTAACTTCACCACAAAATTGACAATTGTACAGTTTCAGAATAATATAAAACAGGTTCCAGTTTCTCAACTCTCCCCCCGCCGGAAATTTACACCTACGGTCATGACCGAGACGAACAAAGTCTAGGCTCAGAGTGTGCCGCTCCCAAGACCCGAGGCCCCGGAGTATAGCTTTGCAAACATCATCAACTACCCAGCCGTGATTCCGACCTACAAGGTCCTTCCTTCCTCTTTGCTTTGCCGACGAAATTAATGCAAGCACCCCCCCCCCCCTTTCGCTTCTCGTGCCGACCGTTTCTTTTAGCGAGTTTTTTTCTTCTATGCCAAAAGGCACGCTTTATTTCTTCAATTATGGGTACACCATCATCACCTCATGAACATGTTCAGTAAACTTAGTGAAGCGGAGGGAAAGAAAATTTCGCCATGAAGACAAAAGTTTGTTTCGCACAATGAAAATATCCTCTTAAGAATGGTTAGTTCGGAGATTAAGAGTTCGTTACGAACTTCCTTTTAGAGATTAACAAATGATTGCTGCTGCATTCTGGTCAATTGGTTTTTGTCTGCCTTGTATTTCTAACAGAAACCTTTCAACGCTTCGACAAGTGAGTTTGCATGGATGAATGTAAAACATATTTTAAAAACTAAATTAATAGATTTAAAATCAGACTTTCAAACTAAGAATCAGCCATGCAATGACGCAACACAACACAATGACAGATGGAAGAAAATGTGGGGTTTAAAAGAACAACCAGCCATGTCGGAAATACAATCCCACCACTGAACACAATGTGCATAGAAATATCCATTGCATTGAATGGATTGATATTCAGCACAACACTTCCTCTGATTTTTGTTAAAGAAAAGCTAATTATTTTTCCATTTTACTGATCTTTGACTGCTGCTTATTTTCAAGAATTTAACTGAAAACTCTACAAAACATGTAAATTTGTACATTTTAGGTGCAACGGTTAGGTCAAGTCAGCAAGGGTAAATCGAAACGCACAAATTGACAGATTTGTTTTAGCTTTTCTGCGCTTCCCATAAAAAAAACTGTTATGGTACTGAAGAAGCCCATATTTGCATGATTTTCATTTGTTTTAGTATATTCTGCAGGTCACTGGCTTCCAACATAGGAGGTTGTTTGTTGTGGTAGATGATGTGTTAAATGCTTAAAAGAAGGTTACATTTAAAAATGGGATGAAAATGGCTAACATACCTGGATTTGCAAGTGTTCTGCTGGTTGGCCCAAAGACTTGATAAGGATCTACGTAAACAGGACAAGGAAGGAAGGAATCTTAGATGAAACCCATTTCAAAGTGGAAAGTAAATACTGTGATACACGGGGTAAACAAAGACTTGACAATTTTCCTCTTCGGTGCAACATAGACGAAGGTTCAGACACTAAAAGTTTATGGTGACACGCTCGTGATAAGGAGAGGGGCTCCCCTGATCATAGGCGTCGCGAGGGGGAGGGAGAAAGGGGGAACTTTCCCTCTGAAAAAAAAGAGAGAAACAAATATATAAAAAATAAATAAAAAAGAAGAGGAGGTGCGAAGTCAATGTCGTACTCAAAACACTCGAAACCTGCTGAAAGGGGCCTAAAATGCGGCTATACAATAGGCCTAGATATCGCGGTCTTGAACAAAGCGTCGAGTGATGTCCAGCACCCCTCCCCTTTCGATTTTTCCACGGCCGGTGATTTCTCCCTTTGCTGCTTTCTGGTGAGTGCTTTTCCCACTGTAGAAAAATCCTAGAAAAATCGTTCAGTGTGAATAGGGTTTAACCAGATGCTTCTTCCCCACCACAAAAAGGCTGAATGGGGAAGGATAATCTTATTAGTAATCCGATTAGTAAAGTGTTGCATGGGTTTGTGAAACGGTCGTAACGGTGTTTCAAGGCGGAACAAAAGATTTGGCACGAGCCTGTCAAGGCATCCACGCGCCCCAGAGCTAATCCCGGAACCTGGGATTACAACCGGATCATCCTGGAATGAAACGGAGGTAAATGTTTATCCCGGGGTTGGTGAGGGGAACCACTGCTTGAGAACGACGAAGACAATAGGATAGATAACGGTGCTACATCAATTAGCCTTTTTGAGATATGGCGGACACAATGGGAGGGCGCTATTTGATTGGGGGTAAACCTTTTGTGCCATACAAAAGGTTTACACAAATCAAATAGCGCCCTCCTATTGTGTCCGCCATATCTCAAAATAGCTATTAGGTGGGACTGAGGGAGGGAGCAGAGGTATTTCCCACACCCCTTCAATAAGCTGTTTTTGTGGGGCTGTTCAGCTGCGTTACTTCCTTTAACACTTGGCTCCTTTTCCTATAAGCTATGCCATTAAGAGCAGTCAAAAGCAAATAGCATTTAATCAGTATAGTAAATTTCATCAAATATCAAGTTGTCTTGCATTATACTTTATCTTAGAACAAGCCAACGATCCTTTATATTTCTTTGTTTTTTCCACTCATTCTCTTCCAAATAGAAATCGATCCAACCTCTCTTTTTTTTTTCTCTCTTTCACGATCACAATTAGCGAACGGATTTTCTTGTCCGAATGATTTGGAGCTTAGAAAGTTTTCAGGAAGCGCAGGGGGAAGATGGACTTAACCAAGTGTAGACAATAACGTAACGGCTAATACCCGAAAAGAAAAAAACGCATAAAACAGCGTCCGTGGGGAGACGGTGAAGCTAGGGCTGATCGCTCGCTCGTGTGCCGATACCACGAGGCATTAGGCGACGAACCAACAGCAGAGAATATTAAGAGCGGGGAGCCAGAGCACTTAACCACTATAGCAGAAGAAATGCCGTACAATGGCTGCACTTGCGGTTGGCGTTGTTGAATACCATTAGTGACCTTTAAAATCAATTTGTCAGGAGTGAGGCAGCGTGGGGGATGAGAGGGGAAAGAGACGGAATGGGGAAGATGGGGAAAAAGACAAGGCAATGGCGACAAAATGTGTGCGGGGAGCGGGGGATAAAAATGGTGAGTCGAAACAGCAAATACACACTACAAAAAGTGTGGTGTTAAAACAACACCGTAGGGTATCTAAGCTGAATCACGGTGTTAATTTAACATCGTCATTTTGAACTGCACAGAAATGCAGACTGATAGACGGCACACGTGTAAAGATCCATCGCAGCATTGGGAACAGAAGCGAAATAGGATGCTTTAAACAGGTTCAATGTGTCATTAAATAGGAAAGAAAGACTACAAAAGAAGAAAAGGAAAAACTAGATCCCAGCCATATCTAAAGTTAAAACACAATAAGACCAATTTATACTAAAATCGGGTTTTGTTCCGTTGAAATTGGTGGCACCTTAGTCTTTTTTTCCCGATCCACTCCTACCTTGCTGTTGCTAACTAAACTATTTCTTACCATTCATTCACTACTGATTAGTTACTATGTTCTATTATTGTCTAGTCTTAATTATGGGAAACAATTAACAAAATTCTGTTTAATTTGTAATATAGGCCCTATGGGGATTTTGTAGCCGATTTGGGATAAAGTATTGCTCAATTGCATGAGTGTGCACGCCCAGCTTGTAACATTAGATTATTTACGTCACTGCACATACCGGTTACATTTCGATGCACGACTCGCGTATAAGAGTGGGAGAGCGATCGACAGGCGGAGGAAATTAATGGGAAGGAAGTAAGGAAAGACGGAAAGGTGGAAATCAGCCAACGGATAATCAATGAGACAGACGAGGGGCGAGTTAGCGGGGGTTTAGAAGAGGGATGGCGGTTCACGAGGAGGGAGAAAAAATGGAAGAATGGAAAGGAGAAATTAAGGAGATTTGGGGCAACTTTGGGCTCGGGGAAGCTGCAGGGATGGATCTGGGGTTCTTTTGGAATCCAACATTTCGTTTTTTTGAGAAACTTTCATGAAGATTTGACACAAGATAGTATACAGTGCTGATAACTGGGGTAACAATACTCCGTGTGAACACAAGGCCACCCACACTGATTACTAGTCAACAATCAACCCTAAAACTTGGACATTGACATGTTTGACTTGTTTTGGGTAGACACTTCATACCCAAGCCGTGACCTGATCTGGGTAGTGACGTGTCATTTCAAAGAGAAAATCGTTTGATTCTCTGGATAAATTTGAGGTTTATTGCCGGAAGGAGGAAGGTGGTCCTACCTGGTCTGATCTGAGTTGAAGACTCGATACCGGCCTTCGGGATAGATGTTGTCGTCTGGGTAAAACCTGCCAAAATATAATAGGGAAAATACCATTAAGGGCAATATCTCTTAGAGTTGGGTTTACCAGAACGTTACCTTACCTACTCCAACACCTGGCATCAGTCTCCAAGACCACCACTTAATGCTATTCATAAATGCCTTCATTGGTTTCACCATTGGCCGAGAGCACGTCACGTGAGCGCATATTAACATTAACCGGATCCCAGCCAAAGTTCCCTCGGCTCGGTCTATTTTCGTCGATCAGCCCTGCAGAACTTACTTAAAACGTGGTGTTAAATTAACACTCGGCGTTATTTATTATTATAATATTGAACTATCCGGTGTTACCACAATTTTTTTGGGCAGTGTACTATGGACAAAACGTTTGCAACCGCTCTATCCCCGTTTTGTATTCCATAACAATGAAGCTCGTTTGGCAAAATCGTCTATTGACGAGCTGCATGAGAATATACAATACTCGAACCTTGCCTGAATTTTGTGTGGATGAACTTTTATGCGGGTATTTCAAGACAATTATTACAATCATTTAATTAATCTTTAATATAAGTTTAGTGGTTATGTGTTTGTCTTTTATGTGTGGTCAAACTGTTAAGTGCTTCTCTAAGTGCGTATTTTCAATCGTTTAATTCACTTCTTGAATGTAGGCATAAGTTTTTGTTATCGAAGTAAACAATGTACTTTAAAATTAATGTGCGTTTATGGTAAAATTGTAATCCACCATGCAATTTAGGCTATGGGCTACTGAATGAACTACCAATAAACAACTAACAGACCACACTTTCTGTAAGACAAGTACACGTACTTGCATGTATTTCTATTGAGTCTGCCTTGGGGCAAAAAGTTTGTTGGGATGAACTACGGAAAGCTATAATGATATTGCTTGGAAGAAAACTATGCAATCATGTATGGCAATAAATGGACAGAGCCCGCTTTCCATAGTGCGTTTTACGGTCCGTTTGCGGTTTTGGCCCATAGGTCACTCGAACGCCGAAAACGCGACAGACACAAAATGGACCATCAAACGCACCTACAGGAAGCAAGATTTAATTGATGATATATATATCCACAGAGCTTTTCACATAGATTGAATTAATGTTTAGCAGAACGTAGACATTCTTTGTGGGTATGTACTGGGTATAGATAATATAAACAACACCCAAAGAATTGTTAACGAACGCTAGAAAAAAGTTTAATCAATCTTTCACGCAACGCAGACACAAAATTATCAACTGTAGAAGGTACAAGCGTAAGTAATGCGCAGTACACGGCGCACGCAGTAAGGATCCAATGTGTAAGAGGTATAGGTTAAAGAGAGAGAAAAAACAACCCTTTTTGGACTGGAAGCGAGACGAATGTCTAGGACAGCTAAGTGGCTAGCTTTTACGCATCCGAGGTTAGGGGAAGGGATAATACCCATTCTTCAGGAAGTACTCTCCCTACTCGCACCGGGAGCTGTAGAGCGAAGAACCCGAATTTGCTGCGCGATCGCCCATGAATGGTTTTCTCGCGAAGGGAAGAAGCCAAACCCATCATCGGTGTATGCGGCGAGTCCCAGACCGGCTGCTATGCACCGTGAGTGCAGACATGACTCGGCTCAATCCCTAGCCGATCTACTCTAGTCGGCCCATCGTACATTACCAAGGCCATGAAAAATTCAGAGCGGCAAAATGACCGGTTTGTTAGACTCTCCTGGGACAAGGAGAATTTCATTATTAATTCATTAATCGTGTTGCGCCGGTATTGCACATGTAGCTATATATCCACATCGACCGACAGCTTAGGGTTTGAGATCGTTATGGTTTATTTAATCAAAGTAAAACTTCGGTTTGTGACTACGTACGTGACGGGGTCAAACAGTTGCACGCCCTAAAGTTATAAAGAGGCTTAATGCCCAGTAATTGCATAGAAATATGAACATGCGTGCTTATCCAAATATTTTATTTAGAAAGAAAGGTCAGCTTCTAATACCAAGCCAGAATGTTAACATTAATTGTGTAACTCTTTTTGTTATTTTTAAAGCAAGCACGAGTATGATTCTGAGTGCGAGAGAAACAATTATTGATTATTAAAGGGAGTAATGTTTGTACTTCAGATCTCTCGCGATGTAGTAGGACCTAAATAACTCCACTAGGCAGTGCAATACCAAAACACACGCTACCAGCCCAAGCCTCAGGCTTCAACATCTTTGTTGAATCCGTGCCTGGCGGGGACAACAAGCCTTAAATGCATTGTACAACGAAGACCTTGTGTCATTTCTCTTCAACCCAAGTCACCAGAGCAGAAAAACTCAGACAGCGGGCCTCAGATGGTCTGCGGAACAGCCGCAACTCCCCGATCGCCCCACAGAAACCGATAAAACTAAACTACCCTTCTTTTTTGTTAGGCACGGAGCGGCTTCGTCTCTGAGCTGAGATTGTGGGCACGTCTGACTGGTTAAGCCGCGGACTGTAAGGTCCCTTGGCGATTTTTATTGGGGGAAATTAGCCGTTGGATGAGATGTTAAATACACTAGGGACGTGTTCTTGTGCACAGATGGCGCATGATTGGAAAAGAAAAGCTTGGCTTGCTGTGAAGGGCAAAGATTCATACATAACTGCTTTATCGCGAAGCTAATGTACTGCCTACTCTGTTAAGACTTGAACATTTAAAACCACTCCTTTTTTGACATCGTCTCCCTCTGGGCTTTGATACTACCGTCCCTAATAGACACGATACTGAAAACAATTACATCAATTCAGAAAAATGATATTGGTAAAGGTTAGAGTTAAGATTCTTTAAACGTGATATAGTATTAGCAGAGCTGACGGTGAAAAAACAGTGATTTTGTGTATATACCTTTATATGTTGTTATTGTGTATTTGTAACGGCGTTTTGGGAGGTCTTCAGATACAATTGAATACTTGATTAAACGAAGGGCCCAAGTCCACCATTTTTGGCCAAACTGAGACACAGGAAGTTACCGGTACTGCTAACACCATGGGCTATCAATAAGTGTGACTTTTTACAATTTTCTCAAAATATTTTCAAGTGGACTTGGGCCCTTCTTTCAATCAGGTACCGTATTCAATTTTCTCGACGATAACAGCATTTCACACAGAAGATTTCTCAGGATTGGTACCGCTACTTTCAGATTGAAACTTATCATTTTTATCATTACCAAAGCTATCTTTAATATATAAGTCACGTCAAAGGGACCGATGAACAAAAATATTAAACAAATATCCGAGTATGGAAACTACTAAATTATTTTCTGTCTGATTTTTTTTGTGGGAAAAAGCATCGTAAATATTTGCACGAAGATTCTTTTCTCCAAATATTCAATGTCTTTCCTTTATTAATTTCCCACGGGCATTGTGCCCTTGAACAATCAAAAATTTGTTTAGATTTCACCAAGATTCCTAATTAACGAAAAATACAAATTTTAAAGATTTTGTTGGGGTGAAAGACCGAAAAATGAAAAACACAACGACCAATTTGAGCATGACTGAGGCTTATTTCCGATGGAAATTTCATTTCCAGCGCAATTACTCTATTCTCTTCCGATTGCTAGCACTGTGGAGGTCGGGAGTTTCCTCAGGCGAGAACAATAGAAATATCCACTAACAAAAGCGCGCCCCTCCGGTGTCGTAACGCGCGCGCACGCGCCGTGTGAGCCCCACTGACGGGCTCGACTTTATCGATCGCCGGTGAACACGGCTATTTACAAGCCATGCGAGCTGAAAATATTGAAGGCTGACTGAATCTTGGAGGCCAATAAAATCGTGCGTACGCATGATAAAAAGATGGGACAACGGTAGGGGAGCAGTGGGGAGAAAACAGTCCGTTGGCGATCGATACCATGGAAATGAGCAGGCTAAAGATGAGGCCGAGCGACTTCCTTCGTTGTGAACTTGACTCTCTTCGCTTTCCTCGGTAATTGGTTGTTTTATTTGTTACAATTTAAGCATTTTGGCAATCAAGACAGCAAGGTGACTGATGAAGGCTTCCGTTTTGTTCGTGTTTCATACAGGGGTGAAAACGTATTGCACAACACAATGCAGATTCGCTTGCGCGTACGACACCAATTGAGCCTTGCTCAGGTTGTGTCTTTTTTTGTTTATTTTCAATTACATCAATTCTTTAAATAATTATGTTTTATTTTTACTGCAAAAGTATAAAAGAGAGAATCATTCAGGCAATTTCCGGCAAATCGAAACACAAAAACACGATTATTTTCTTTGTCCTGTTGTTTCGTCATGGGAGTCGCTCTGTTTGGTCATACGCTATATATATCGACAATATATTGTGATTTGTTGAAAAACGACATTGCACAAAATTGTCCCCGTGGGTTTAATATAGGGTTGTTTGCTGATATGGTTGGACCATCTTGGTTCGCAATAAAGGTTCATTGTAATCGTTTGGGGCAGTAGGTATCAAAGTTAAGAAGAAAATATGGTGGAATGCCTTCCCTGAGTTATCTTACAGCAAACCAAGCAAACCGTGCAGGAATCATTCCAATCGGTCAACAAAATGTACAGCTCAACACACGCTGCCAATGTTACCCTATAGAGATTCTCCATAACAACGACCGTTGCACAGCAAAATACAATCACCTCGTTCATCAATAGAAGATAGATCAGGCAATCATTACGACTACGTACTTCACTACCAATGATGACGCGTTGATGTTACGTCCAAGACACGCGTTAATGCAGGCTGTGCAGCCACGCCGAAGACCAAACTGACCACGCGAATTCGTGCACCATTTAGCGCGGGAAGACGTCTGCATTTCACGGGGCGATTTCATTTTTAATGCACGTCCCCCGGTCTGTCCGCAATTTACCTACCTTATCGTACTACTCAGTCAACACTGCCATATTTATTAGTCAAATATGGTTACCTTATTATGACCAGCGTTTGGCTTTTTCTGCTTACACGCGACAGCTGTGCCAACGCGAAATGCATGCATTAGGAGTGATTTAGGCTCGTTGTGTCATGTATAACAAGAGGAAGACATTGGTTTCGCACTTCAGTGTTATAGGGCTTTTAATATTGCACATATGGACCGGTATTTAAATTGACTGGAGGGGTTTGTGTGATAGATGGACAACTGAATAAGGTGGAGAACCATAAGGAAAACGGTTACTGGATAGACATTATAAATTATGAGAGATTGACATTTATAGACCTGATGTAGATTCATTTTCTGGCAAAAGTCAGGAAATAATTACTCTTTATTTGCAGGACGTTATATTCGTCCAATCCCTTTTTTGAAAGCAGGTGCCAATTTCATAGAGCTGCTTAAGCATCAAAATTTGCTTAAGCACAAAGGGCCTTGCTTAGTAAAATCAGATTACCAGCGAAAACTCCATCTATTGCTATATTCAAACAACAGCTGAATACCAGTTACAAGCAATGTACATCACATGGAAGTTTGGTTGGTAATCCTGTTTTTACCAAGGAAGACCTTTCCATGCTAAGCATTTTTTGTGTGCTTAAGTAGCTCTCTGCGATTGTCCCCATTTTATAACCCAATGTACAGAGAGGTATGCCAAAAAGTCCTGCTCTATAATATTATCTTCGCTTTTCAGTTTTTGATCGTGTATCTGAAGTGTAAATCGGCATTAAAAGTCAATAATCTCATCAAACAAGACGCACACTTCATTATCCCCTCGCTGGAGATGGTAATTGCGAACCCGGATCGTGTGTGAGTTGGTTCTCGGGACACACTGAAGTACGCGCGAGAGAAGAGGAAGACGGAAAAAAAGCGCGGTCATCAGCGGTGATCGCGACCCGAATCCCTGCCGAAGAATGCGGCGGCGGGCCCCATCCGCGTGCGGCCATCTGCTCGCTGTCGCCTGGTGTTTACACGGAATGCCCTCTGATTGGTGTCGATATGTCCGGGAACAGCTGCCCCGATTAATATCGCATCGATCCCTGTGAATGCATGAGTTATGAGGAAAAGTTTGTTTAGTGACGGCGGGCATATGTACTTGGGAGGTTCGAGTTTGGTAAGATTCCTGCAAAAATCAAAAACATGGGATCGAAAATCATTTGCTACTTTGTGTTGTATCAACATCCCTCACGATGTTGCCACTGTCGTTTCAGTAGCACAACATTATTGCCAGACTAGTATGCCAGTTTCCACAGAAATCATAACAAAATCGATTTGACATAGGCCCTATCTCGACAAAATCGGCCAACAGTAAAATACACTATTTAATTCAGTTTTAGCGTTAAAAATCCACTTGGGTTAAAAATGGCGTCTTCCTCCACGCAAACATTTTAGTTACAGAAGCGAAATTCCGGCCTACATTTCACAAACAAATCAGCTTGCCAGGGGACCGGAAAATAAAGCGTTTTCATGAGCTTTTTATGCTTGAGGGAGAATCGGGCGCCGGGTATGCTAACGAAATACGCGGCATGCATTACACAACAAACGCACCGTACTCGGCGTGCGAGTCTCGGCAGTGCAAAACGCCAAAATAGACAAGGCATATGGCGCGAAAGTGAAAACCACTCGAAGCCGGACGAATTCGGGACCCTTCAGTGTTTATCCAGTCCCTCAAATTTCCATAATTATTGGCTGTGACACTAGCATCCGTGCACCTAGACAACCACGATGTATCTTGTCCTTAAAACGAAGACAGCCCCATTGCCGGAAGGCCGAGGCAAGTTATCTTCCATAGCGGGTAGAATTAAAAAAGGACGGCTTTTTGCCAAAGGCTTGGAAGTATCCGAGAAATCGTCTGTGCCTCGTGATGTCAAATGATCTCAGTAATGGATATGATTGGAGATTCATGTCTTCAGATGTGGAACTTCAACCTTAGGATTTGAAGCACTGCCGATGAAGTTAAAAGATTGCTTTCAGTATAACCAGGTCAAATATGATATTATTAAATTAATCAACTCGGCCTGCGTTTGCAATGCCGCAGACCAGTCGACTTTTAAAAAATTAACTAATTATGCACCATTTGCAAATAAACAGCACAATCCATCGCAACAGTTTTTCAAAAAAATTACTTTGTATAAAAATATGGCTCACTCTACAAAGTTAATCTTAGCAGTTACGACTTGAATACTGGTGCGAGTATAATCCATTACGTAGACGTAAAACAAATCTCCAACGTCACATTGTTCCTCAATTAAAGAGTTCGATTACCCTTGCTCGACAAGCATATAATCATATCCGAAAGGTTTTCATCACAAACACGTATGGGCTATACGAGTAAGTAAAATTTAACAAAAAATGACGAAGGCGTAAAGTAACGCCAAATAAAAGCAAATGACGAAACAAAATCAAAGAAGCTGTTTGACTTTAGGAAGACAAGCACATATATTGTCTGGATACTTCCATTTCTAGAATTTCCTGAGACAAAAATGATCCCCACACACTTCGTCGCCTTCCCTTCTTACATCGATGCTAATTAAATTAAACCATGGGCGATATTGTTTAGCATTGATTAGCTCAGAAACATTTCAGCTTAGAGAAACGGGGTTACCAGCCACAATGCCATGTTATTTGTATTGATTCTCACTGGTTCTCTGACGAATTTTGCTAACTGGCTTATTTTTTATTATTTTTTATTTTATTATATTTTATTTTATTGATTTTTTTTTTGGGGGGGGGAGGCCGGGGGGGTGGGGGTTCAGCCGAGTAGCAGTTATTTTTAAATATCTTTTGCAAAAAAATATTTTCATGACAGGCCAGGCAAAATGATCGCAATGCTTCAAAACAGAAATTAAAGATAGAAACTGATGACCTTGGTGAACTATACAAATCATGAAAACGAAGTTATATTTAAATCATTGTCGTCTGCAAAATGTACCATTGTCATTGTATCCATTCAAGACCAAAATCATAAATATATGATCAAACACTAAGAACTTGAGTTATGAAAATTATGAAAAGGATTTTGTGATTCAATCGTGATTTACAGGAGGTTCCTCTTCCATATTCTTCCACGACACAACTAATGCCGCCCTTCCCCCCAACAACCTTTACTCTCGTATACCCTAACGCTAGAAGTATCATCTTCACCAGCATCCGGCGTGCAGCAGCCGGGGACTACAAGGAAGCGGGAAATATGGCCCCTCTTGACGGTAGGAGTTTGCCCCCCATCGCCGAGGCTGGGGCCACTTAAGCGCCCCGGCGTTCGTAAGTGGTTGCCAGCTACTCACGCGCTTCCAAAGTAGTCCAAGATGGCGTAAAGCTCCTCTGTGTGTTCGTACTTGACCCCCCCCCCCCCCCCCCGAGAGGCCAAAAGGAATGCATAATTTCCATTTCTCACCGATGCAGACTGATGTCATAATTATGAATATTGGACTTACATCAAAATCTGACTCCTTACCCATGACGCATTGCAACGAAATTATGATTTTGTAATCATATCGAGCGATTTGGGAAATGGCATAACCCTATATTTACCCTTCTTACTGTTTTGAGACGACACGGGATCACGTGCTGAAGTTCCATCGTGCTCATTTTGTATAAAACGACGAATTTGTATCCATGCGACACATACTTCGGTTCGTCGTTAAGGACTGAATGCGCATGAGCAGTTGCATGGTTACAGTTTGAACAATCTGATCACGGTGCACTACGTGCACGAACAAAAACTGTTTGTAAATGCAGGCAAATGCGAATGAAATGCAATGGGCATTTAGCAAGTTAGGATTTTGTTTTTGAAAGACAGAGTGAACAACGAAGAGATAGTATTTTTACAGGCTATTTAGGCACAAAGATCTTTATTGTCTAGTTGATAACCGTTTAGCTGATTTTGTTTTGTTGTGTTTTTCTTTTACAATTAACCAATTCCAGCTGGAAATCGTTGGAAAACGATATATATTTCCACTTTTCTTGACAACGACAGCACACCTGGTGACATCATTTCACAGGATGATTGAAGTATTTCGTAATAATTCAGTAAACAAAATTGGAGGATTACCAATCGTGTACACTACCCTTAAGGGATTTTTATGTGTATTGCTTAGCAACTATTTTATTGTTTAGATTTTAAGTATACACCTTTGCGGTTTTCTATTGCTCAATAAGCACCAATGAACACAATGTGAAAACCAGCAACGAAAATATTCAAAGTTCCTCTACAATCATTAATAATGTTATTGGAGAGTATGGCACTTTGCTTCAGACAGGTTAAATATTAGTCTCTCTACCTGGAAAAATGCTTTTACAATCCATTAGGTGTGAGATTGCCCGTCAGAATTAGATTATCCCAGAAGTGTTTTCACTTTACAAATAACATGTTCACCCCAATCCATCTTATGAAAGACACCTTAAGACCGTAGCATAACACAAATAATTATCTTTGACAATAAAAGTACTATGTAACAGTGACTTGAAATCCACCAACGATTTTGTCTTAATGGCACGTTTTGATAAATTTTCTATGACGAGATTTTGATCAAAATTGTTCTAAATCCGTATAGTGTTGTGAGTAATCGAAAATCACCATAAAAGAATTACGAACAAAAAGATCTAAATTGTATACGGACAAACTTGAGTGTGGATAAATTACACAATAAGAGTAGATACCTAGGCAATAACATTTGAGTTGCCCGAATTTCAACTAATTGTCAACGAATACAGATAAAAGTAGAGTGTCGTGGTCCAATGGTTACGGTGTCTGACTCGTGCAGTGGTTCGAACCCCGCCAGGGAATCATGGTGCTTGTGTGCTTGGGCAAGACACTTTACTGCAATTGCTTTCCTTCACCCAGGAGTATAAATGGGTACCTGCGAAGACAGGGAACTAGCTTGTGCCAATCTAAATTGGCTTGACGGTAAGGGGTAATAATTGTGAAGCGTTTTGGGACACAGCGCTATATAAGCACTGTTATTATGATTGCTATTATTAAAACTCCTATACAAATGCTTTAAATGGTCTAAACCTTAAGCCACAAAAGCATCAATGTTTACAGTGACATTGTACGGCTAGTCAATCGAGGCTTAATGCAATAAGGTAGAATAATTATAGACTCCGCCACACCTCTGCCCAGCAAGCTTAATGCGACACCTATAATTGCCCGATTACAATTACCCGGCGTAATAACGGGAATCTCTCCCAAGCCGTTTTACGTCGCCCGCTCGGTGAGTCCACAATGCCCCGTAATTAAATTGACTTTAATTTCGTTTCCAGTCGCATTCAACTTGCCGAGCGCTCCGTGTTTATTCAAAAACCTCTCTTGGTCTGCTTTTAACTCGATGGCTTTTTGCTTCCCAAATGGTTGTTCAAGTTGTCTGCAATCCTAACTCGTGCGTGTAATTCATTCCAATTTGCCAAAGAAAATGCTACAAGAATTAGAACATTTTGTCGTACTGTCTAAGCATTTTTCTGTTGGGATAAGTACTTTTTTGTTTTGACAAGAATATAATCTTAGTTAAAAAATAATTTAATAAATTTGTATTTACTGAACGCTCGAGAGGACAATAATATGTGGAGGTTTAACAACGGTTACAAGACACTGCAAATGCCACGTGTTTTGTTACGAAAGATGGAGAGGGTGATTGAAATCAAAACACTACAAAAATTGTGGTGTTAAAGTAACACCATGCAGTATATCTATATCAGTAGAATGGTTCAATATAGATATATTTTAACACCGCATGCCATTATTGCTGATATGTCTGTTAAAATTATACGTTTCATCCATTTATGTAAATTAATAGTAGGCCTAAGAGTTTGTTAGTTTGTGTTGTAATGACGGCGCAGACAGCCCCAGATCTCGTCAAACACCGCGAGAAACCGAACTCGTGGCAAAATATTGACAAGGCCTCCCGTGTCAATTGCGCCGAATTCTCTGTCAAGATCGCTTTTCAGATTAAACAGACGAGATCTTAATGAAATTCGCAGCCGCCATGTCGTTCGATGTGTCGGCTGACTGTGGTCACGTGACACCCTGCTAGAAGCTTTTTCCGTTATTTTTTGGTAGTTGGAAAAACGGACATATTAAATATGTGATTTATTGGCATGCATTTTAAACATGCTCTACGGATAGTCCAATTTAATACGTTGGTAGAAAAGTCACATTATTTTTAACAAATCCTGCCAGTTTAAAGTCTGAATAGGACGATGCAGCACCTAAACTCCACTAGCTCACTTCAGAATGCTTATGAAATCATCCAATTTTATTTCATGGCTTGCGAGCCCAAGTTGCATGCACTGATTGAGTTTGATGGCAAATATCGAGAGAAGACTTAAACTTACAAATATTGAGTGTAGCTTTTCCACTGCGCCTCATTAAACGATATTCAAGGCAAGTAATGGTAAAAAACAGTTAGGCTGAAAATAATACGCTGGTAAATTATATGACCCTCTCACACTACTGATCGTCAGGAAGCTTAAATGTTTTGACGATATCAGATTTCTTGATGCAATGATTGGAATTTTTACCTCACAGAGACAAGATGGAAAGTCGTTTCTTTTAAGGTAATATGGATGTTTCGAGATTGTAATCGAAACAACATGGTACCGTATCAAAAGAGACGCGGAAAATTTACAAATTCCCAGCATTTATCTAACTTTTGGCTAAATCCACAGCTACCACGTTTACATGCATATGAGCAGGACGATTTGAGAAAGTATATTTTGAAGTATCTATCAGATTTATTTGCCTGCTGCAAGCAATAAGAAACTTTCTTGATGAGGCAACAAAATGTCGCGGCTCAAAAATTACTCGTTCTTTTTATATAACAACAAATTTCAAACTTCACATTTAAATGTAAACCACAGTAATAAGTATAGATCCTTGGAAAACTGTCGAATGTCAAAATGTAGAATAAATATTTCGGCCCACAGCAAGCCAAATGATTAACTTATTCTCGAGCGAGAACTTTAGAATTTGTTTATTTGTTGCGATGACATAACTACAACAAAGGTAATGATCCCACGCATTGATTGTTATTTCTTGACTTCGCTTGCTGTTATTTGGATAGAAAACAGTCTACATTTTGGAATTATGTTCGCATTGATTACTACTAACATCATAATTTATGTAAAATTCAAAAATACCAATTTCACAATCTTTAATATGAAATTTGCAGTACACGATTGATTGTACTGTCTTTAGAAAAAAACATAGATTTTTCATAGACTAATTATTTTACTTTGCTCAATCTCGATAAGAATACAGGTGATATTTTGGCGGGAAACTTACCCTTGGAGGACGACACAGGCACCGAAGAGGTCCAACTGTTTTGTCTTCCACGCACCAGCGACTCAGCGCACGACGGCTCTACAACCAACATGGAGAGAAAAAGAAGATGATTTAATATCATCCAGAGATATCACTGAAGTGCCGTTGGCACGGCAGGTATATGGTTGGGCACGAATTCACCACGGAGGGAAAAATTCCGTCTGCCGCAGGTAAGTCCGTACGGTGAAGAAGTGGCGACCGGCCCGTCTAGTCCGCCGCGCGCCACTCGCTGACTGCGCCGCGCTGGTAAATAAATGAGCAGGCAAGGAGACTCTTCACTTGCCTGGACATCCTTCCTTCCTTCCTTCCTTCCTGCGAGGCGGACTATCGCTGAGCGATAAGTGGTGCGGGGGGTTTCTAAGGCTAAAAATAAAGTCTGCTCAATTTTCGCTGGCGATTTTAATTTTTAAGTTTTGATAAAAATGTGTTTTATGGGAGTGATTGTTTGGGGATTATTTACCCGTGAGAAACATCTGATGAACGGGCGTGTCGTAGTGGTAGGGGTAAGAGTGATGCACGGGCGACCAGCGTTTCCCGCTGAACTTGTCCGCCACCGCAGCGAATTTCTCCCGTTGGAGCTCCACTATTGCGGCTTCAATCCCCGCGATAATTCCCGAAGACTCGGACTTTGGGTCGGAACGCATGTGCTCTCGTGCAGACAGCGGCTGATCTTCAACCACATGCACACGGGTTAGAGACGGAGAAAGTGGCGGAAAAACAGGCGCCAAAGTTGGAAGTGAGATCTCTGAGGTATGCTGGCTACGATAAGCTCTTCGTATAAGGCGCAGTCGACTCTACTTTGTGCACTAGGGACGAGATGCATGCACGCACTTGCAGCCACACAGATCACTGCCCGACTCTGGTTTATCAAATATTGTGCCCAGCATTCATTGTTAGTCATTTGTTCTTACGGTGGGGCAACCAATACACGCATTTTTGGTGTGACACCAAAAGGAAAAGACTGTACAGGTTAAGCCACACTGCAGTGACGTGAAATCTCTGCCGGTCCAATGGTCTGGCAACAAGGGTCCAATCGCTTACTGGTTTGTAGGCATTAATGGTAGGATAGAGCCGCGATATAAAGCGCATGAATAGAGATGAGCTAGCTGTAGCCAATCATAAGGCGCTATCACGTGCAATGAAAACAGCGGGTGAAGAGGAGAAGAGGTGGAGCACTTGGAGACTGCAGGGAGGACGTTGGCGATGGGGGATGGAGGGACTACCCCCCCCCCCCCCCCCTCCATGCGCGCGCTCTGGGCTGCATTAGCAAACTAGAGACCGCGCCTTGTTCAAGACAACGATCTTGTCCGGCCGCGTGCAACGAGGCACCTTCACCATCGCCCGTTGTCATGTAAATCAGTGCCTCGTGTGCGCTTAGTCCCCGAGTTGTAGTCATCGAGTTCAGCCCTTCAACTTTTTTGTACATTTTCATTGTAATTTCTGCCATGACTTGGTAGGGGGACATGCGATCTTGTGGCATTGTTGTGTTTGCCGAGCTTCAATCTATAGTCCACGTGGTGAGGATTCTCCGTCTATTGGCGTTCGAGCGACCGTAAGGGAATCCCAAAACGGCGCCGTAGTTGGGGTCATTTTAACGGCACGTGCCGCCGCACTGGCTGGTCTGGAAGGCCCAACCCGAAAAGAATACAACCAATCAATCAATAAATAAAAATAACAATGATGACATTTTGTGATAACACTACGCGTCTAAAATTTAGTACATGAAGCGCTCCCGAATCTTTCAGCTAAATCCCTGACAGTAATGATTTACGTCAACTCTTGGGGGCGCTTACATATTAGGCGCCCTCTTTTTGTCAATTTTATTTCCGTTAGCCATTCAGGTAAAAAAAATAAAAAAACTTTTGTATAATTTGTTTTTCATTTCATCATTAATTTGTGCAAATTTAAGTTCATACCTAATCAATGGTTTTATGAACCATATTTGGTTAAAAGGAGTTTGGCTATAACGAGACGAACAAAATTTAAATCATGTCACTTGGATATGTAAAATAATGTGTCAAATCAAATTTTGATTGTAAACTTTCCCAACAATTCAGTAAATAATATTTACTGAAGAAAAACGCTGAGACAAATAGCCTGTTCGAAATAAATTTTGTAATGAAATTACAGCAAATATGTGAAGTAATTTTTTTCATATAAACCGTTTGTTTCATTTTGGCTGATTTATCGACAAGAAATGGTTTCCGTTTAACCAATTACGCTTGAAGAAGCAGTATACGAAAGAACTTAAATAATACGATTGAATTCCACAGTATAAAGAAAAAAGTGTGGAATTGAAATCAGGAAAAACTGTCGGAAATGAAGACCAAATCCCAGTGATTGTCGGGTTGTCTCAAAGACACTGACGTTGACTTCGGTAACTACGGGACAACAATATAATAGAGCTGTCAGTTATTGCAAACGACAGCTGAATATACTGCATTGAACGAATCACAGGAACAGAATAGTCGACACGACACGCGCGCTGCCATAGGAAAAATTCACCTGGCGAGACAAACCAGAACAATACCACGACTTCAGGTGATGACACGAATCTAGACAAACAAAAGGTATCCTTCATGGAAGAAGTACCTTGGTGCCAGGTCTGGGTGGGGACGAGATATGTTCAAAATACGTCCCTGGGGGAGGATTACCAAAATATAATGAACAGCTCTTGACAGACCAAAAGGAGACCCGTCGCCTTTAGACACATTTGCAGATTCCTTGTCAATTAATGTCAATTTTTGGCGGGTGTTTTTATCCCGTCATAAAATGCCTTACTGTATTAAATTTGGTTTAATCGGTGAATCTCATAGTTCCATTCAGTCGCAAGGATGTCAGCAAGGGCGGGGCGCAAAGATGAAAAGGGGCGGAAAGGTATCTTCAGGAGATAGCAGGCATCTTGCATATAAATCATTGACGCTTGCTGAGCGTTTTCAGTCCGTTTTGTGTCTTGCGTTTTAGGCCTGTGGGCAAGCTATAAGCTAACAATGCTACAGGCACAACATGGACCGTATATATAACATGCACTGATGATAAGTCGGTTTTAGACTAAGGCAAAGTCGGCTATGCAGGCTGAACTTAGCCGTCTGTTTCTGTAGAATTGACGTATTGCAGTAGAATCGCGTGAACGCAGGGAGTGAAAAATTGTCCAATCACATTAGTTATCTCATGCTTGATGAAGTGGGTTGGAAGGGGGAGACGACTCAATGGACAAACTGAACAAAAAACCTCAGGATAACCATAATCTCAGCTTCCATATAAACTATAAGGCCAACAGCCTCAAAGAAAATACGAAGAGAACTGTACATGTTCGTATACCCAGCACGATATGGGGCAGAGGGGTACCCCCCTTTTGTCCCTATACCCTATACACTCTCCAGACTATTGTTACCTAACACATCCCCCCTGGACCTCTGAAAAGAATTCCTGAGATTCCGGGAACACAATGACCAACACAAAAGAGGGGGGGGGGGGGGGGGGGGTTCGCTCTGCCCCATATCGTGCATCATATGTGTACCCACGGTTTAAAATAGATCATGACGTGCGTGTTAGTCCGAGTGACGTCAGTGGCATCATTCAAATGATGCATTGATTTTTCAGTTTGTATGTATAATTGAGAATTCCATGATCTGTAACGGGTCTGACAGACATTTTGTTATTGCGAACATCAACGTTAACAGCTTAATGTTACCGAAAACAAGTTCGGAAAACTTCGGACATTTTCAGAAATGGGAGGAATTCCTCCTGTTTTCGTCACGTGACATTGGCGGCTGCCGGACCCTAATATTCATCAAAAATTGAAAAAATTTGGTCTGGGAACCAGACTAGGAGCCAACGTTCTGTAGCCAAATGCGACAAATAGAAGACGCAGCACGCTTAAATACAAATAGGCCCTATGGCACAAGAGCGCCACAACAATATTAGTTCGAGGCAAAGCCCAGACAATTTGAGAAAAAAACACCAATATCTATTCTGTAGGGGTGTCTATAGGGGGCGTGGTAGCTCGCATAAGGAGATAGGCCAATTGCAGCCGTTCACTCATTATGAAATATAAGTTCTCTAGCATCAATCAGCCAGCAAGATTGAAATTCTGCATATCAATGGTGCAGACTGCGCAGCTCGACTTTTGGCCATATACACGTCTCAGTCCTATCCAAGTTTTGTCCCTGATGACGTAAATGTCTAAGCTGATCCAGTATAAGCTATCATTTCGTCGCATCGGTCTCGGATTTCAATGTTGGTGCGGGGAAACAATCAACTGCAAATGTCGGAGTAGGCAACACATCCGCCAGCTATATTTAGCTGATGTTCAAGTCAATTTTGTCTCACAAAAAGCACAGTCAAAGCATGAAAGGTTGTGACAGACTTCGTCATATATACCTCCTTTGGAATAATTAATATCCCGATCGCAAATATATCAGTTACAAGATGTCAACTTCAATTATATCCTGATTGAGAACATTTACAGAGTTGGATGATATTGCGATATTATAGCATACTTTGGTTTGAAGAGGATGTGACCATGGAAACTGTTAAATGAATAAGTAAAGTATTTTGACATGATAATTTTTTTATGACATAAAATCTTCTGGTCTTGATTCTCGGACCTGAAAACATTATCAATATTGAGTATTAGTGGTTTAAATTGATATGAAAGAATAACACATGTACAAAGTATAGGTTACTATTTTAATACAACTATTGAACGCACTGACAGAAGTATTCTGATGTCAAATTTAAGCCACAAAGCCGTAATGATTTTTTTAATAAACGAAACACAATCATGATCATGAGAAAAAAAGCGGATTTGGATTTGATGTACAATTATCTATAATAATGACTATCGGCTTGAGATATAAGGGTAATGCCATGGAGATGAATGATTTTTACTGCCTTCGCTGCCGTTTGATGGGTATGACGTTTAGTGATAGTTCAAAGGTCACGTCTAAGCACCAGTCTATATAATTCCCGTTGTACCCAGACGTCATGCACGTAAGGGTATCTAAGAACAGCAGTTCTGCAACTGGAAGACAGGTTCCAAACTGTACACTGTATAGTAGGCCAATAAGTTTTATTGTCACAAATAAGGTACCAGTCTTTGAGGTAATTGAGGCAATAATAAGATTCATGTAATGTTTTCCTCACTTTTAAAAATTCTACTATATGTTTTTCCAATGTATGGAAGTCGTGTAAAGCTCGACCGTAGGCACATATACACAGACAAATCCTATTGTAATTGTTTTCCGTATGTCTCCCCGCGCATTTATTTTATAGAGCAGGGCATAAATCCCTTGGTTTTTACGCCACTAAACGATCGCCGGTGCGGGGTTAATAATGCTCCATCATCCATCAAAATAGCCCAGCCGGCCAAGGAGTCCTCCAATCCACAACCCCAAGTCTTATCTACAACACGGAGGTTTTTTGTTTATTCTCGGTTGATTTTTTTCTCTTTCCTCCCACTTCGTCTCCCCCCCCCCCCCCCCCCCCGCTCTCTGTTTAGCTGGAAACGTGAGCCGAACGCTAAATATTCAACGAAGAGGGTCTTGATATTTTGGTTGGTCGTGCGCCGGGGTCGGCGCGGGATAGCCCCGCGGGTGATATGGGCGCGCGTGGTGAGGACTTAATAACGCGGTCGTCGTTGTGATTTCTCGCTTCGAGAGAGCGCCATTGCCTTGGGTTGTTCAGCAGACACTAGGAACCAGGCAGAGTAGCTGTACAAAGCATTTGACTTTTCATATATTTTGTCCCCTTCTCCGGTTATAAGTAATAAAAAAAGGACCGAGTGGTGATGGATGACTGTGGGGAGATCAATTGAAACAGAATATGTGGGCATACACATTGCGCTTGATGGCTGCCGTACAAGTGCCTCATCTAATGCGACGAATATTCGTGCCGTCAAATGAGAAGAAAAAAAAGAGAGAAAAAAGAACGATTTTTTGATACACCATGCGAGGAAGCTGAAGTATACTTCTTAGAAAAACTACCCGCCTGATGACGATAAGAGCAAACTGTCCGAAACGTTGACTCTATACCCTTGGTTCTTCCAAAAACAACACATCTCTTTTTCAGTGTTAATTACTTCACGGGATGTATCTACAAAAAAAATCTTTGGTTTTACTCTCCATCATGACAAGTCTCAAATTACATTTTTAAAAACAGCAGCAAACAAAATGAGAAAAGATCAAGTGAAGAGTTACAAGATTAAATCAAAGGTTATCGACAAATCGTAATCTTGAATTATTATTACTTCTGGTACCGGTAACTTGATCCAATGATTTCTAAAAGCCCATACCGCACTGTGGTTCGCAAGCCTGACGTTCAGGTGGGAAGAAAACCCAGAATGATATTCTGGGGAAACTCACGGAATCAGGCAGGGACTGAAAACCCAATTTACATGTCGCCCCTGGTGGGATTGGAACCTGGGTCACAGCGGTGGAAGGCGAGGAAAGTACCACTAGGCCAACCCGACCGTTAAAAGAACACATCCGAATTATTTCAATTTTTTCTCGACCGTCATTCTCGCAGTCTTGCTCCTTTGGTCCGGCTGCCCCCGTTCCATGCGGTGGTTTAACGGCTGCACGTGCGGACACCGTTTTGCCTCAGGACATCACAGAAACAGTGCAATATGATTTATGAAAGTAAGCAATCCAGACGATTTTTTGTGTCCCGTGAACCGGGGGTGGAAATGTACAGAAAAAAAATTACCTTTTACTCGTGCAGACGCATTTTATTATTTGACATAGTTCAGAAGGTATTGTCGGCCTTTTTGGTAATAAAATCAAATCTGTGAAAACGGAGGATTGTTGGTTGAGGCAGGTAAGACTGTGCAATGATCTATTAACTGTTTTCGGTACCAGACTTAGCCTTGAAGCTGAAAATGGACCGGTTGGTGAAAAACAAAATGGACTGCCGTGGCCTTGTGGGATTGCGTAACGGAACCAAGTTCTGATGAGCCATCAGAAAGTGGGTTCGAATCCCGGCCTGGCCGGTTATGGCACTTGTGCCCTTGAGCAAGACACTTTATCATAACATCTTCTCTCCACCCGGGAGTATACCGACTAGAGTCGTGGAGCAACTTGCGGCATGCTTTTGAACTGCGTTTCGTGAAACGATCCTCCCGTATATATATATATATATATATATATATATATATATAAATATATTTAACATTTCAATACTTTTGAGTCACAATTTGATCATGACGTAGACATAACAAGTACATTAATAGCAAATTTCCTGTGTGGTAAAAGAAGTGTACATTTTCAGATGCAATAACAACAGTAATCACTGGGCAGAGCTCTCGCACAGCAATATTTCCACTTAATGACGCGTAATAAAAAAATCCCTTCAATGTACTCCCGCTTTCGTTAATTAAGAACATGTCGTCGTACCTGATAATTTAACCCGCCATGGCAATTTTCTTCTTTTCGGGGGAATTTTCCTCGAAGTCCCGGGTAGCTTTACTCTGACAAGCAAATACAAGTCACAGGAGAAACGATAGTTTAATTAAGAAACGCGTCTCGTCGCCGACAATGAAAGCTTGTGATTGACATGAACACGACTGCAGCACGAAGGCAGACTTTGTTTTAATTAAAATGATGCAACAGTAGATCCAAACAGAATCAAAAGCTGCGCTCACACGGGTAAAACGAGGACTAAATCCCCCTGAGAAATCTCAACTTTCCACGCATTTTTTAAATCGTTATTAATGATGTTGACAACGACCCCGGATGTTCCATAACGCATATTCTTGCGTCTTCTGAAATTATTACACTGAAGGATCAAACAGCCAAAATCTATAGCGAAAAGAATAACCGAAATTTGATATTTCTATTTTATCATAATGTGTTGGTTATTACAGTTATGTAGGCATTTTGTTTATTTGAGATCCTGCATCGTTCAGACTTGGCGTTGTTTATTATCTCAGATGCTTTACTTAGTTGCATCTTTGCTGCAGGCTAATACCATATTTAAGTACAATTCTGGTGGCTTTTTGGCGCTATTTGACTTCCAAATGTTGCCAATTGTGTCAACTATTGGGCTTCATCTCCCAGAATCAGCCTGAAACATTTTCAAGGGTTAGCCGACTGTTCACATCACATTTCCACAGTTGCACTGCTTCCATCGGTTGACTGTTTTAGTAAAGCGTTTATATTTGTCTCTGAAAAAAATACTGCACGTTGTGTTCTTGGTTGTAAGTCACATCATCACTGACCCATTTTTCTTGTTTAATGGCCTTAAACGCCAATTCTGTATGCAAACGATAATAGCCTGGTATCGGAATTGTAATTCAAGACCTGAGCCTAAGTGAAAGCCATCAGGTTGCATGAGACAAAGAATGACTCACGCAGCCAAAATAGGAGGCAACATGAATATTCATAATGACTCAGACAGTCGAACATCTTATTGGTTGACAACATATCACGTGGGGTGTTTCAAATGTGTTCTTGACTACTCAGTGAGTGTCACTGGCCATCGGACAAATGTTATTCTTACGTGTATTATTGCTTTATGCTTGGTGGATTGGTGGGAATTATGCAGCCCGACGTTTAAAGAGAGCGATTTTCATTCTTGTGCTTGAGATTTTAAAGAAAATGGGTTCGAATCCCGCCTAGGGCAATGTGTGCGTCCCTAGGCAGGATGCATTACCCTACTTGTATCCAGGAGATATGGGAACTTGTCGGAGCAGATTTTGTAATGTAAGATAAATTTACAATGCAGATTGCCAAAATGCCGGTTCATATTTGACTCAAATACCCAAGTAAATTGTATGACGTCATCGATTGTTATTTCATTGTGATGTTTAAGGTTGCCATGACGAACGCTATTTGTTCCGCTTTAATATTCGCGTGAATATGAATCAGGTTTGACAATGCAACGTTCTTATGTGTGCTTACATGGAGTTGGGATAAATCAACGAAAGATTATAAACCTGTCGATCAGGGGTATCACAGATCGTCCTGCTAAAATCTAACAGATGCATATTATTTTGCAACTTTGTTTGTTTCTTGTTAGCTATAGTTCCGTTAGCTCCACTCGAAATATATAACGCAAACCCGGAAACCAGCAGCATATTTTGATGCCAATTGGTTGTAAAGGAAAGTTGTGTGATTTGCTTTGTCTTATACAGTGAGGTAATTTCAATTCTGCTTTGTAATTAATGTGTTGTTGTTTAGGCCTGAGCGATCCTTTGAAATCTGTGCCGAGAAGAATTTAGTCAATTTCATCACTGCCTCATTGATACATGGGAAAATTGAAATGCATCCGGAAGAATTTGGAGAATGACACAAAAAAAGAATGCATAATTTCCAAAGTGGTTTATCTTAATATCATTATCATATGCCTCGCCCGTGGAAATCAAAACAGAAAAGTACAGATCCACAAGTCAAGGCTGAAAGCTGCCAATATCTGGCAGTCATCTCCTATGGTAATTTGCTCATTTCTATGCCTGGCACTGAACTGATTTAAATGCATTTGTTTTTCTCCCAGCAGACCCGTGCAGTTCAACAAGTGTTAAACGGTGTGTCTCCTTCCCGCCTATAATAAGAGCTAGCCGTGTGATTTCCATAGCGTGTGGAGCTTTACCGTGTTGCTTTTAACACACGCCGAACGTCGTAAGGCCACACGATTATTGGAAGTCACTCCGTGTTCCAGCGATCCCAACACACACAATAGGGACTCCTTCATGTTAATTAAGGCTGCTCTCTGACTACCTGAGAACCTAGGGCCGATCGAAGCTAATTGATCTCCGGTCAAAATTAAAGCGACATCGGGCGGCGGGGTTATTAAAAACGCGGGCATAGCGAGCTATAAGGTGCGTCCAGCTCACTGGCCATTAAAGATGGGTTTAACGGAACGATGAGACGGTGTACGCTTCACCAATTATTAGAGCTATTTTCGCTGAGAATTCAGAGTGCAGTTCTGAGTATATTTTTTTAAATTATTCTAAGCTTAGAAATAAAAATGCAGGATCGACATGACAGAAAACAAAACAATAGCGTGACAAGTGAACGCATGCGCGTTTGCCAGATCAGCTCTCACGCCTCTTTAAATTCAATGTAAAGATGTTTTATAATAAAACATTTATTAATTGCTGTAATCATTAATGAAGAACACATGTTTTCTGCAGTTGTAAATCACTATGGGGGCGCAGGGTTAGGCCTAAATCACACTAGGAAAAGATGTGGAATTTATACAAGACTTAAATATCCAAAGATAAAAAGTACACTGCAAGAACTATAGAGACATATTTATATTCATCCATTCGTTTAATATAATTATGTACCGCATCGTGTTTATCTAAATCAACAGTGTACCACGGGATATATTTACAAAAAACCATTAATGATTGTGTTACTTCATAACAGATGACGCCACAAAGAGGACCAAACGTCAGAATAATTATGATTGAACATCAAGGTTCAGTGTCGTTAAAATACATCCGAACGCTGTGAAAAGTGACAAAGAGCAGAGGGAATTTGAAATCTAAATCGAATGTTTTCACAACAAAGGCTGAGAGGTATGGGCACGAGGTTAAAATGGGAAGGAGGGTGTAAACGAAATACAGAGAAGGAGATGATGGCGATCATGCATGCACATGGGGACACGGCCATGTTTAACTTTGCCGCGCTCCGTCGCACGACACTCGATGGAACGGCGCGGTAGACAGCGAAGATTCGACGACCAAACGCCGAGGACTTAAGCACATCCTCGGTGGTCGCTGCGATGCCTGCTCTCGAATTGGAACGGAAAGAGCGGGCAAAGTGGAGCGGCAGGAAGCGCACACGGGCAAAAAAAATTGGCGGGGAAATCGATCTTGTCAACTAGCTTCCTTCCGAGGCTTTTCAGTCGCTTGGTGATCGAGTGGGGCAGTTCTTCTATTCTCCCTCCCTCTATTTTCTGACTCGCTGATGGGCTGGGTCAGATTCTTTCTGTCTATATGTGTATGTGCAGATTTTGAAGAATGGTTTATGGGCGGGGCTTGATACAGAGTCAGGCGTACGTGTTGAGAGCGCGTTGTGGGAAAAGCTGGAAACAAAAATGGCCGGGGAAATCCGTAGTGTCGGTTTCCAACTTCCGGGATTTCCGAGTCCCGGTGGTGATCGAGTAGGACTTGCTGTGTCTCTGCTAATGCTGCCGGTGTCTGGGCTGCTTTTTCTAGGGTGAAGTTGGAAGGAGTAGGACCGTACGATTTCTGTAATCGGTTCAAGTTCTAGCAACACCATAGCGGGGGAAATTAGTCTTGTCAGCGCCTTTCCGCTGTAAGGATTTCCCAATCGGTTCAGACATGGAATTATTTCCCCAAAGCAGGGCTACTGCGCTAAAAGGTTAGAAAAAAGTAAAACTCTACCAAAAATATCCGGCATTTCTGTTTTGATTTCAGATATGTGACAACGGTACATGACAACATAGACATCTTCAATTTGTCTTTGTCATTCGAGAAAAAATTTGCAAACCGAACTGACAGTATACAAACGATTTTTCTTGACAGTTTGAAAAGGATAACTTGGCGCAGGCCACTCGAAAAATGTGACCTTTGACCCGTGATCTCTGGCGTTTCAGGCTCAACCAATCAGCATTGAACTTAAACTCATTTGCATTTGCACTTGCAAATGTCACCTGCATAGCAGAATTCAGTACTGGCGTTTGCTGTTTACTGTCACAGGAACAGTTCCCAAGTTACATGCATGACAGCGAAATAGACATGATGTTTAGCCCAAAAAAGTGGAAAACCGTCAGCGACACTTTATGGATTTGCGCTCAGCCTAACTGATGCACCCCGCGTCATGAAAACAAGAATAAAATGCAGCGAATGTATGCACGGGTTCAGACATAAAACTGATTTCTCTTTTTAGTTTCTTAATGGATGGGTTGAATTTTCCCATGCGATCGTTTTTGATTCGAGTCTCTAATGGCGCATGGTTGGAGTAATGGGGCCCAGAGGTAATGCTAGTTTCTAAGCGTGATTGATGAGGCCGTAATGCCGGGCGCTCTCAGCCCTTGTTCCCGTCTAGTGCTTGTGATAACAGAGGTCCGATAGTCTTTGGGACTGGGCCATCCATAATGAGTCTTTCGTTTTTGGTTCCAGCACAAGCCACTTTTCAACTCTCCCGTTGGCATTTGTGTAGAGAGGTTGACATCTCTCCGAAACGACACCTACTTGTCGTTAGACTGGATGGAAATGAAACGTTGGCTTCAAATGCGAGTCTTTTGAGACGCTGGAGGCAGCAGATATACCGGTACTTTTTATAGTTCTGAGCATGCGCGCGTAGTTCTGAGCATGCGCGCGTAGTTCTGAGATTGCGCGCATAATTCTGAGCATGCGCAAAACTGATGAGAACAATGGAAGAGGACCTGCAAGTCTGCATTGTGTGTACTAAAAAAACAAATGACGACCACACAGAGACACAGATGCTAGGACGGCACTAGGACCACATACCCAACCAAACAATCTGAGATAGAAACAAAAAGTCAAAGACAGCATCTAATGTCAACTCAAAATGGCAATGGGCAAGACATGTAGCGAGAAACCACAGAATGACAACCCGTAACAAGAGCAAGATCCAGGGTGAGTCCACAGAAAATATGGATGGGGTGACAAAGTTGGTTGGGGACCTGGACACCACATGAAATATCTTGAACGTAGAGGGTGTGATAGGGGGATACGTCCAGCAGTAGATGGGCGACGTCTAGGTACAAGACATGAACTGAAGGAACAGGGATGAGATAAGTTTTCCAAAGACACAGCATTGAGTTTTCAGTAATACTGTTTATTACAGATGTCCGAAATCTTAAGTTGGCCTATTAGACACTTAAAAATCGTTACAAGTACAAACTATCCCTCTAGACAGTTCGGTGCCGATTCAAGAAAGAAAAGCAATAATTGGTGGTAGATAGTGTGGACTGCTCAACCTCTTGCTCATGCGCAATCCAACTTTTCTCTAAGTTGTTCATCATCTCAAGAGGATGTAGTTCCCAGTCTAGGAAAGGGGCAACGGTCCACATAATCCCCGCCCATACAACCAACACGTGCACGACTAAAATTTGGGTAACCGCTCGCGTGCGTGGTCGGTCCCTCGGGCTTAATAAGAACTTTTCTGCTCTCGCGCCCCGTGCGCGCCCAGCGTGTGCTTAGGAGCGGTGTGCGCGTGCAACAGACAGTAATTTTATAAAATTACGATCTAGCCTGCGTGGAGTTGTATTGACGTACAAGCTTGTAGGGTGATTAAAGCGGAGAGGGTGGAGGGTGTCAAATAAAAACCGGGGAGAGAAAGAGTTGCAGCCGTGCTAGTAATGGGAGGAGAAGTGTGCTCCGAGCGAAGGTAGCGTGAATGCGGTAGCGTGTGCCCCGTCAAAAGTTTCTGAGCCCCGGTCCATTTTGGAGTGGTGTGGGGTATTGTCGGTGGGCGCTGGGTTTGTCACAATTTTTCGCCCAAGGGGGGCGCGTATTGGGGTAAAATGGAAGCGCATGTCCATTGTGCTGATGCGTGTGGGCTGTAATTTCCGAGCAAGACACCGATACTCAAATATGAATACAAATTATTGTGCATGTCTTCAGCCGACTTTGGGTTATTCTGGCAAGATATATTTTGCAACAATAACCGACTCAGAAGCGACAAAAGGTCTTGCCACCAAATCGAATTGTGCAACCCAGCGTAATATCATGAGGTCTATGAAGTATTATATCCATGGTCTCGAATGAGGATACAGAAACTAGACTGGGAGCTGTTTAGAACAAGACATTGCTTACACTTTCTGTTATTAAGCAAGAAATCAGCTTGAAACCAGTCATAAGCAGTATACCGGTACATCGAAACTTTCTCTGCTCAACAAAGTTTTGTGCTGAGCATGAATGCCTTCCTTGGTAATATCAAGATTACTAGAACCACATTTCATTGGATTGATAATGCTTATGACTGGTATTCAGCCGCCGTTTGCTCAGCATGAAAATCACATGGAGTTTTGGCTGGTTACCTGTTTTTACTCGGCAATATTTGTTGTGCAAAGCGAAATATTTGTGGGCTCTTGTGGGCTGATCAGGTTACTCAGGGATGGTAAACAAGGAGAGTGTGATCTTATAGAAGCACAACATACATCATAAAAGGCCAAACATTGGAATGTAAAAACAATAATAAACACAGGGAACAAGACATAATGGGACTGACTTGAATCCCACACAGAACTGACGTACGGTACCGGTATTTTTTAACGTCAAAAAGCCACAAAAGAAACTGAATTTTGAATGTATTTTCGAAGTGAACAAAGAAAACTGGCAGGAGCGGAATTCGAACCCGCGACCTCCGGAATACCGTACCGGTACTCTACCAAATGAGCTATCTGGCGGTCTCCTAAATTGTCAGAGTCTTTCTTGTAACTAATTACAACGGACGGAATTCGAACCGCAGGAATGAACCGGTATGGACAATTTTCCCCGTCTGACCAACTTCGCCCCTCGCTGAGCGAGTGTGATGCCAGACATTATCGCCCCAATTATGTTTCAACATGATTTCTGAAGCGAACGTGCACACACCGCTTTTAAACATAAGTCTTCGCTACGATTTAATTAAACATTTTCAAGTGCCATTAAAAATAGGCTATTTTTTTTCTTCTTTCTTTCTGACAGCGCTGAGCAAACTTAAGATTCACAACCCGCAATGAATTGTGCAAACATCGAACACCCCAAGGAAAGAAAAAATCCGCGCGTAGCGCTGTCGAGATTCCGTGCAAATACGCTAACCGCCCGCTTTGGTTTTTGTTTGAACAACGGCCGAAGAAAATGAATAAATTTAAATGGATAAATGCAGGGATGGAAAAAGGAGGACAAAACAGGGAAATGTGGGGTATTGTCTGAATTGGATTAGCCCAATATTCAAGCTTTTTGTTGCAAACACACAGACCACCGCGTTTCAATTACGAAAGTACCGGTAACAAGCGTTGGATGTCGTACCAGTGTCGCCGACCACAAACCAGTTCAATTGGTACTGGTACCAAAGTTCACACAATTTCTTTTTATTTATACAACTCTTTTATTTACCAATTAATTCATTTAACAAAAAATGTCTGTACAAAATGGTGTTAATATGGGCCCTTGTTTAGTATCAAATAGTCGTGTTCATCATTTAACAGTCTCGAAGATTGTGGTGCATGCATTTCCGAAAATGCGTACGCCAAAAACAAAATGGCGTCAGACTTTATCTTTAATTAGTTACGAATTGTATTGCTTCAAAACCGTCTGTTTCCGTTCGATATATTCCGTTATAGTACTGTGAAGGCATGATTTCTTTTAAAAATTAGTTATAGTTCAAATAAAATCCGAATTCCCTAATCCTTAATAATATCTTCATTGCTGCCGCCATGTTTGATTTATCACCCTCGTTCCCGTTCACGCTACATAATGAGATCGCTCATAGGTAAAAGGAGATTGAGCGCCACTGCGTCAAAAAATGTTCTCTTTCTGGCGTAACTTTTGAATATCTTAATATGTTCAATTACATTTTTAGATATTTGTATTCAAGTCCAGCATTAACAAAAGCATTATTATTGTGCAGATTGTCACCGTGTAAGGCGTGATTGTGGTTATTCAATCACAGGTACTCATAGTGCAGTTATGTATTCAGTTTTGAAACCAAGCATAATAAGAATCGCCGAGACTGAATGGGCTTTACTTTAATTATGCATATTTTAAAGCAAGGCCAACAATGGCTCTTTTCACCTGTCTCTATTCAGACCACGCAGCACCGCAAACAAAAGAAAACCTCTTGCGGATTGGAGCCGCTCTTTTTCCCTCTCAAACTCTCTCTCTCTCTCTCTTTCCTTCCCCCTTCTCTCGGTAATATCAGCTAATAGAACGGCAAGGATTGATGGGGCTAACAATAGTCGCCGTCAAGCCGCTATGAATATGCGATGCGGGTGCGCGGGGACCGCGCCATAATTAAACCAGCGTGGAACTGACAGGAATACGACGGTCTACCGCGCGGGGCCTTCGTAGCGAATTAAGGGGAGATGGGAGCAGGGACGACGAAGAGGAAAAAAACTCCGGAGTCGACGATATATCCACGGACAATGGCACGCGACTTGAGACTGGCAATGCGAAGAGGACCGGAAATGCTCGTCTGTGATGCGGGGGAAGGGGGGGGGAGATGGATTGATGGGTCAGAGACAAGGAACGGGGAAGGGGTATAGGATAGAGGAGTACAAAAAACCTTCCATGGAACAGTTAAGTGGAAGGGCAAGAAGTATTGATGGTAAGGGGAAGGACAGAGATACAGAGGGTCAAAATTGACGGGAAAAGAGAGGAACAGACTAATAAAATGATTACAAAGTTTGAGATTAGATTTTTGCCGACTTCCTGTGGCAGAAATTAATTTATAAATATACCGATCAAGAATGCAGTAGGTTTTGTAGGCTATCTATACCGATATAATCATAAGACTGCAGTCGAAGTTTCAATTTATGGGTGGAGGAGCACATAATTGTCCAGAGGTCTCCGGTTCGAGTGCCCTCAGTGCTGCCAATAATAATTCGGTGGTTATCGCACTTTATACAAATATTAGAGCATTGTACAAATCATTTTTATCCCTGTTCGTCAGGCCATGCAGGAGATATGTTCTGTTGTGCAGCATTTCGAGATCAGCGCAATCTATTCCCAATCGTCAAATGTACCTATTAGGCTAATATTTTTTGGTGGTAAGAGACAATTTAGTAAAGCGTCTTGCCCAAGAACACAAGCACTATGATCCTCTGCGGGGTTTGAACCTACCGCACATGTGCCAGACATCGTAACCATTGGACGCTGCACTTTTTAAAGACGGCATGAAGTACCCTACACATTATCAGTGTTGCAGTCAAGACCATCACAAGACCACACAAGACCAGCACAAGACCAGCAGTCTTAATCCAAGTTATAAAGCTATTCGAATGAACTGTAACAAAAGCATTCATTTGTCATGGTTTATGCCTGTTACTTGTGCCTGTTACAAGCTGGTCTTGTGAATGGTCTTGTGCATAGTCTGTGCCTGGTCTTGAAATGGTCCGACTACAACACTGCACCTTATGTTGTGGTTGCTATAGTTCCGCACCTAACAAACCCTTTCATTTTTCGGACTTTTTCACTCTGAATCCCAACGATAATGGAAAATGATGGCTTTCTGCCAACTCAAGATGACTTCTAAGCACGAAAGTCACCGAATTCATCACTTAGCGAAATCAATTCTGCCCTAGACTCTATACCTGTTCGTCCACACACTCGCTCGCAACACGTGAATAATTCAGGCGCGCGCCAGAACCGCGCATTAATAGAAAAAAAGGCGCCGACTCACAGGAGCACTTCTTTCTGCTTGGCATTACCGCCAACAGCCAACATTATACGCCACTAATATCTTTAAATGCCACCTCAAATCTGTGTTTTCATTGCATTGGCGATGGCGTGGGGGCAAGGGGACGAGTCGATAAAACCATGGCACCTCGGATCGACCGGCCCGGTCCAGCAAATTGCCCGGGCACTCACGGGCTCTTGGGTTGTTATTTTAACCACTAAGACCCGCATGGATTTTGTTTTGAAAGTCGGGGAGGCTTTTCTAGAAACAACAGCATCGGTTCATCTCGCCATGACCACTTTCCCTCTCATGGTGATATTAGGTGTATGAGGGGAGAGGGGAATGGTAATTAAATGAGTGTCGGAAATAGACGCCCACAAGTTCCTACAGTTCGTGTACTACCAAAGCCATGATTATCAGTATAAAAGACCGTGTCCGAAATGGGCGTCTGGAGCTACAGCTACGGCTACGTCACGCGTAGTTGTAATGGAGAACACCTAGACAATAGCCCTAGACAAGCGATTCGGACGCAGCGTAATATAAAAGGAGATTCTACGAAAATGAGGCCATTTTATCGTCATAATATTTTATCATTTACAGACCAACTTACAGGAACGTTCCAAATCGCAATGCTTATGACAAATTGTTGTCTATATATCCTATAGATTCCACCTTACAGGCCAGTCAAGCTTTTTTCTCTCTCTTTCTCGTATTTTGCCCAGAATTTCACTGTTTCACATATCTTTCATCCATCATCCATAAGAAAACTCAATACTAGCTCTGTTGTTTCCAAGAGGTACACATTATATTTACTACGAATATGGCCAGTATAACTTATGGATGATCAATCAAAGATGGCGGCAGTTTATTGTAAAGACTGTCCTATAAACATGACTTATTCCACTAGTTCATGTTTGAAAGCTGGTACACAACACGATTTTATCACAAGGTGTTTTCAGTTTGGCAACACTCACACCACACTATTAATAATGTTTATGCAATAAAAAAAACTCTTGTTTATTTTTTTTATTCAGACCACAACAGACATTTATATTGATTTCATGTAATTATTTTCAAACCAATATAATGAAATCCACGTCTGCTACAAGACAGAGAATGGTTGCCATTGTTTAAATGTGAACAAAAGGAAGCGTACG
The DNA here is from genome assembly GCA_037893225.1 of Hippasteria phrygiana. Classification (NCBI taxonomy): domain Eukaryota; kingdom Metazoa; phylum Echinodermata; class Asteroidea; order Valvatida; family Goniasteridae; genus Hippasteria; species Hippasteria phrygiana. The sequence continues at coordinate 84,378 of JAZGUH010000912.1, forward strand.
GTGTTAAATGCTTGATTGAACCATGGAGGAAGGATATATCCTTCCTCCATGATTGAACGCAACGTCGTGTATCCCTATGGAATTCTTTGCCTGGTGCATGTTTCCCTTCATCTTATGATCTTTCCTACTTCAAGGGGAATCTCAATTTCTAGCTCTTGTTTGTTTGATTCTTGTTCTTTTTGTAGCTCCGTACCTCAAGTGGCTTTTTAGCCTTGTTCCGGGCGAACTTGCAAAAATATATTATTTGGAAAGGTTTGACTATACGCCTCGTCTTAACCACAAATATCTGAAATATTGTGGCAGTAAACATCAATAAGTATCTTCTAAATTATGAATCAAGTTGATTTGTTTTATTCATTACGGTAACAGATTTATGTTAATCTATTATGTGGCAAGCTAATTTTTAAAACGAACTGCTCCCGAGAACAGCGTTGGAAATTGACTGCATTGGCTACACGCCATGACACAGGCCCCAAACCAACTGTTGGCAAGACCGAACATCACGGCATTAAATTAAAGCGATAATTTGGCTGGCTTCACTATTCATTACCGTGCTCAGCAAACACCGAAGCGGGGATTGGACTGTGTTTGCTCTGCGTCGAGCTAGCGCACTTAGAGTGGGCCCGGACGGACACGAACAAACCTACTACAATCCTCCAGATAGAGACATGCTAAACGCACCTCGAGATCATCTTGCCTGCATTGTTGTTATTAGCAACTCGTCAGCACTTGGAACATATGCTAAGTGACATCGCGGTGCTAAGCTAGCTTATATCCATTCGCGAGGGATGCAGGCTGTTAGAATGAAAGAGAGAAAAAATGCCAAGACTCTTTGCTTTGCCTCGCATTGCCTAGGGCAACTCAGACCGTCTGTTTTTAAAAGTAGGCATGCATGCTAGCCGCGCGCCTCTTAGCCGTTTGTTGTTTCCTGCGGCAATTCAATTTCTTTGACTTTTTTATTGCTTTTTTGGCGGGAAATATTTTTATTATCGTCACACGGTGATCGGCTGTGAAGTTCCTTCCCTTTTCATATTTTGTTATTCTTAAGAAAAGGGGGATGCTGTTTTCAGCATTTTCAATAAAATGTCCATGCTAAGGGCGTTCCATAAATTCGGGTTTAGCGCGTTGGTCGATGTGTTGCGGTTTTTCCCCAGCGATTTGTTTTATTACACTATGCTAACAATAAAAATCTCCAATTCATTATTATGGCTGTTCAATGAACCTCGAGTTACATCATTAGCCTACGAATGACTGTACAGAATCATAATTATAATGATATTTCATTGTTGATGGTTACACAATGTTTGTTATAGAATCACGGCTTCACAGCTTTTCAAAAAAGGAAATGCCGATTATAATCAGGAAACAAATATGCAAGTCCGCACAGATCTGTTTATGGTTCATACCGAGGACTTCCATTGTCCTTCTGGTCGTCTCTTATTGGATTGTTTTACAACCCTCTCATTGGTTTTGTACATGATTTTCAACTGAGGACAGATTGCAAACCGAGGACATATTGTCCTCTCATGTTATTCTCTTGTTGCCTGTCCTCCAATGAATTTTTGCATAAAAACAACAAACAACAAAGAACACCACAGGAGCTGAAACTTGTGCAACGTCCAAATCTAGTAAATTGTTTTGTTTTATGACCGGGCCGGACTGGAACAACGCAATGCATTTGATGTAGTCGTGTGAAGGAAAAACAAAGCCTTCAGTTGAGATCAGTTTCTCAAGATACTGCAAATTAATGATCCAAATAATAATAATTAATCTGACCTCAACTTCGATCAATCCATCGTTCATACTGCTCTGTAGTAAAGACAGACTAAAGAGTCTGTCGCTAGACTAGTCAGTGTTTGGTACCAAGACTTCGCACAAAAGGGATTAAAAAAAGCTAACATGTTTAGATATGATTGGTTTGATTACGGAGCATTAACGCGGTGACTGGTCATGTAATCCGTATATTCCCTGTAGACGCTACCCGAATGGGCGTCTGGGGACTTCTCCGTGTTAAACTGTGCGTATCCCTCACACCGTATGGTGCTGACACCCACGGCCAGTCCTATAGCCTCTAGGGCCCAATAAATCCTCCGACATATGCTGCTACCATCGCCTGTTTGCCGAAGTAATAATTTTCTCTCATCAGATTAAGGAAGACCATCAAATTTACTAAAGTGTGTTCCGAAATTGTGATAAAAATGTAGCATTTGTATACAATTCGATTATCTCCATGTCAGTTATTATTTGTACAAATACGTTTGATTTTTAGAAGGGAATTGTATTTGTAGTCTAGTCATTTTATTGATCATTCTGAATTCTGTTGGAGTTTAAACATTTAGGAAAAGGCGGTTCGTGGTACTTTCCTCGCCATCCGTTTCTGAAGCGTGGGTTCGAATCCCGCCTGAGGCTGACATGTATGTACATTTAGATTCCAATTCTCACACACTCAGTGGTTTTTCTTCTGGGTTTTCGTCCCACCTCACAAAAATGAACATTTCTTTATCGTCCTCTCTCCACAGGTTTCTTCAGGCTTTTGAGCTATAGACCTTGTGCCATAGTGTGCTTTGGGGGAATATGTGATTTTATAATTACAGTACCAAAACGAATCAATTTTCTTGTAAATATATTTAAATCTCGAGTTAAAGATGCGATTGTTTTTAGTTCTTTCTGTATGAGGCCATTGCTGGATCTATAGGTCTGAAAATTGGAATTTCTCTGGAATCTGTAAGTTGAAGACTATTCTATTTAGATCTGGACCCAGGAAAACCGTAAAGGTGGTATAGGTTGACAATTCAAAATGTGCCAACTCTACCACCTCTGATCGTAACCCTTTAGGCCTACCTAGAGGGGCTCTTAGCCTTTTGGGTGATTTCAATTTAAAAAAGGATAGAGGAAATACCTCGAACCATCGTTTGCAAAGCCTCTCGTTGAGAACATGATAGCCTACGTGAACCTCTTGCATGAAATAATTATGCAACGTCATGAAATAGTCAAACCTCTCATTGCACCAATACCAACCTGATCTGATTAATTTCCCCATTACATATCGCGTTCCTTGAATCCACTCCTCACCTATCATCTTGTTCAGAGGTTCCTCCTCGCTTATCCCAATTCAAACCTCGCCATTCACCGCCTCAGCCTCAATCTACCCTGCCGAAACTAACGCTCCAAACACCGAACACTGTCACAACATTAGCAGATAACATGGCCGCAACACCGGCAGACCAGAATCTAATAACGCACGGTAAATGGCATTCTAGCTACAACCATAATCGTTATGGAACCTTATTAAATCGCGTTCACCTTAAGGCGTGTGCCGATTGCCATCTTGTATTAAGCGGGACCGTTTTGAACTTCTTGAAGACCGCCGACGACTGTTGCATGCACAATAGATTTAAAATAATCGTATTGCCACAATGGAGGGTTCGAAATATACAAACTTTGTAACACTGGCTGGCTGTTATTAATAGGTGCTGTTATGCCAAGACGGGATTGTGTAGCCAAGCGTAACGCAAACAATAGACAAACAATGGGTTGAGTACGCACAGGAATGCGCTTATACACAACAACCGGCCAGGTGGTATTTTTCGTCATCCGTATTCAAAAAGGAAAATGTATAACTGTGGGAAATCTTCGTGCTAGTTATTGATCTTAGCTTGTAGAATATATGGAAATTAGTTCTCGGGAAAATATCGCTACTATGATGAAGTTCAAATAGGGTTGTACGAATTCAAATGGTTTTATTAAGAAAGAGAAAAGCACAGCGTAGCATAATTGCTTTAGTAAACATGTAACAGCCGCCAGTAGTGGCGGGCTCTGAGAATTCTTCAGCGTCGCTCGGCAAAGCGTGATGGCCAGGCCATCTTAGAGATCTTAGAGCTCGGGGCCCCCAGCTAGTCAGCTCTCCGCGCGGCAGATAAGCAACTCTCATTATTCCCTAAATTGCTCCATTTTTTCATTAAAAAGTGATCGTCTGTGGGATTAATGTCAGATCTGAATACTGAGTAGCAATGATGATTGCGAATCCACCAAGCTAGTAGTCTTAGTATGGGGTCTAAATGATTAAGTGAGTTTTAATTAACGGATAAACTAATAACATCTATTATTCAATAGAACACTAGTAGTCCTACTGTTTGGACTGGGAATACACTGTGGTGTTAAATTAATAGCATGCAGTATCAACACTGAACCATTCGTTCAACAAGATACTGTATGTTTTTTGCAGTGTATTTACAATAAACAATTAATTGAAACAGGACCATATTTTAGTAATAGCAGTATTTTAGTGGTAGTTTCGTAACATCCGAGTATATAGTATTGTTTTGATGTTGGAGCTTGCATTACTTGTACGATTTTATCCTAGCGTAATTATAAGAATATGTGGAAATCCAGAATAGAATGTTGGAAATCAAAGCTCCTTTAAAGGGCAAAGCCTCGGAGCAATGAAGACAGACGATATGCAAATTTACTGAATAATCTTTCAGTTTTTATCTTTGATCTTTGTTCTTTTGTTATTTTTTTTTAATATCACGATCCCCTGTCAGGGCAAAGATAAAAATGCCCACAGTAAGCTTGCAAGATACGTTAAGGTACAATCTAGGATCATGTGTCTTATTTTTTTCTGCACCATACTCTTTAAAGCTGCGCAGGACGAATATGAAAGAACGGGGAAAACTTGCGTCTGTTTGAAGAGCTTAAAGATTGATATTTGCACTGTCGAGCGTTGAGGCCCCACAAACCACGTAATGGTCATCATATTAAGTCTGTGTACGACGTATTAATCATTGGCGCAGTCAGGTTGACGGTTATAAATGAGGGATAGTCCAGGTCGCAGGAAATCCAAGTTCAGACTGAGTATCTCCCCCACAATGATATTAGTTCTTCCTCTTTAACGCCGGTCTGAGCACCGTCAGCCGAGAGAGACAGTCTAAACAATAGATTATCACATCCCCCGCTCGCTGACCAGAAATTGCTACTCCAAGACTCTTCCCGGCGAATCACCATTAATTAAAATTGTGCGCCTATCCTGTCCCGTCGGCGGGGGGTGATCTGCACCGACTTCAGACGAAGAAGAAGAAAACAAAAATTCCACTCCAATAAATTCAAGAGGGATATCATTTCTAATAAACGAAAACTGGGAATCCCTACGTGATCGTAATGTTGGAAGGAATATACGAGATTCGTGGTAGTTTAATATTTGTTTTTATAATATATATCACTCGGACGAGGCTGCTTTCTACTCGCGCATGCGCTTGTGTGGTGAGCGCACGCGCGCTCACTGGAGCGAGAGGAGATTTCGCTCGCAGCGCCACACTGATCGAGGAAGAGGCAGATTTCTCCGCAATTAATTCCAAGACGAGCTTCCTTCCTTTCCCACTCTCTTCAACATTTCCCGATTTGACGAGGTCTCTTCCTGCGATTGCCAGCTCCGATCATCGGCTCTAGTTTTTTTTCTCTCCTGTATTTCCCCTCCGCCGAGGCAAGTACAGAGTAAGCGAGCGAGCGGCCGATGCGAATCCGGGGGTTGTAATAAAATCGCCCGCGGTATATGTGTTGGCCATCGGAACATAAATATCCTTCGCGGAGCCAATATTCGTTTCGCAGGGTTTAGTGGCTATATAATGAGACATTCAACTCACGGGCTCGGGCAAGCAAGCGGCGAGGAGAATAAAAGTCAGCGTGGGTTATGAACCGCCATTGGATAATATTGGCCAGGAGGGTGAATGGTCCAAGCACGGTTCATTTACTTACAATTCGCCTCATTTTGGTACGGCACGAGCGCGGTTCATCTTGGACAAACGCCACCCCGCTGTGAAAGGCAACAAGGGTCATAGCGTGCATAACATCTTCCAAACATGCATCCACAACAATATTCTCCATTCTATTATACTGAAACCCAAAATAATAATATGCTCACAATTGCTTCCATTACTGACAGTTTTTTTCTTCGGGTGACCCTAACATTTCGTCAAAATGGTAATCAAACGGAGGCTAATGACATCAATAACGTCGAATTACGCGCGGCATTCAGCCAAAATCAAATTAAATCTTCACCGATCACCCTGGCTCAAGATAAGACCCATAACCGAGACAGAAATTCGAGAGAGAGTTGGGAAATGAAGAGGTAAATCAAACGGGATAACCTAGCCAACTCACCACCCCCCCCCCCCCCCCCCCCCCCCCCTCCGCCTTCTCGGACAAACCACTTGTTCCAAATACAAAGAGCTACCGTAATGGTGTCCATTAGCCAATCAAGACGTGGCCTGAAGTAACAATAGGACTGATGTCTGAGACGGTACAAGTAATGACTGGTATACCACAGTATGGAGGGGACAAAGTGTACAATAAGCGCCCGTTGGCTTGGAAACGGCTGTTTCATCTCCCATCACTCCTTGGCAAATAGGGGAAGATACGCCAGAGGCTTTTTCAATTTGACAAAAGATGCGGCGACAGGGGACAAAATAAAGGACTTGTGGTGTTGGGAAAGTGGGGGAGACAAGAAGAGAAACTAGGACACGGTAGGAGACAAAGGACGAAAGAAGAAAAGACAATGATGCTCCGAATGCTCCTTTTTGGCGTCACTTCAGATTTGCGTAAGAATTTTTAACTTGACCTTGTCTGAGCGTAACTAGACAAGGGCAACAAATTGACAAACAAACAGACGGAGAAACGGAAGAACGAGCAAACATTTTCCCTAAAAATCAGCAACATCAGCCCGAATCAATATCTAAGTTCCAGAACAGAGTATTTGCTCTCTTTTTTCGACAAACCAACAACAATCTGATCATGGAAGTTGGAGATGGGAAAATGAACAAATCATTTCAATAATTGGCGTTTTTACAATAATTGGCGTTTTGACAATTATGTATTTTTCCCTGATAATATGGGTGTACGTACCCTTACGAACGCGTGTCTTTCGCCCGGACTTGCGCCAAAAACCGACCCACGTGCGGATAGGTTTTTTCCTCACGTGTCCCAACAAAACGACGAGACAGAAACTCTGCTTGATGTCTTTCTTCTTTCATTCAAACCTTCTTTCAATCTCTCCCCATTTATTTTTATCACTTTTTTTGATTTACCAATTAGCCGGAAGGACATGAATAGTCCGATATGGGTCGGTTCTCCTCTGTCATTGGTGGGAGAGTTTTCTCTACGCCTGTCTATGACTTCCTATCGGTTTTTCTTTTATTGAATAAGATCTAGTGTCGGGGAGCGAGAGGGAGAGAATGGGCCGGCCACGTGGCTATGATATTGGAGGGGGGAATCGTCGCGAACGGAAGGGCACAATTAACACTATAGTCTAGGGTGCTTTTTTCTCTCCAGCCCCCTTCGACTTATTGCTGACGAGCCAAGGAACTAAGATTAGGCTACGTAGCATGAGAGACCTGAATGGCCAATGGATCAACATAGACTGTAATTAGGAGATCACCTTTCCACGAGGGGAACAGAGACAAGAGACGGGGAGAAGGGGTCGGCAGCCCGGGCAGGCGAGCGCCGCGCGGCTGCCGGCAGCCGATTTCAAATTCATGTGAAAATTGATAGTCGCCAACAGGATGTGAAATCTTAAACCAATCGTTGAAGGCTGGGAATAGAATTGAAATCCAGAGTGGGGACCGCAGAAAGCACCTGCAACAGGCAGAAATTCATAACGGGGGATCTCGCCAACAAAGAGACTATTTCCTCCTTCTAGTCTCAGTGCAGCCCGGCAATCCACCACCGCGATGAATAACGGGGGAAAAAATCAATATTCGTGTTTGGCAATCAGAGGCTGGGCGCAGTGCGCTCGGCAGAGCTGGGAAGCTATGGCCGGTCTGGTCAGAGGGATCGACACAGAATCCGGCCAATTACCGTCCTTGCGACCAAATCACATGTCGTGGACATCCACGCTGTATCCGCGAATGAACTGATTTGAGCGCCCTTATTCACCACAAGTCAGTTTTGACCGCGTGCTTGACAGTCTTCATGATCCTCGCCACGCCGCGGTTATGCCGCCAACCGTTTAAGGTCCAGCAGATCCAAAAAGACAAGCCGCGTCTGCAACCATATTGCCTGCCTTACTTTAATTGCGTGGCTCAAGACAGCTAAAAAACTGACGTTATTGGAAACGAAGCCCTCCATTGTTGGGAGATTTTCGGAGTGAGCGCGCCCGAAAGGCGAACCGGGGCTATTTAGTACCCCATTTCCGAGCCGAAGACGGCGTTACGCTTTAGCGGTCCGCCGAGCATTTCCGACGGGCATATCGCTCGCTACGGACCCTTCCCCCGTACGCCGCTGCCCGGGAGACTTACTCACGCTCCTCGGTCGCGCTGGAAGGGAGAGTTTCGTTTATTGGTGTAATCAGTTTTAAGATATGAGGGGGGGGAAGCACCTGTTTCGTCTGTGTTGTCTTGGGCAGATATTGGGGATCGTTGGTCTGGCATAAAATGCGAGGTGACGGGACGGGTTCAACAGATGACGGGGAAAGAACGGCGGTACCTAGGTCTGCCGGGGTTATTCGTGGACAAAGTGGTCTCAAAATACAAACTAATTTCATGAAAGCCGGATGGAGTGAGCAAATGAAAAACAAAACAGGAAAAAAAGAACAAACATATAAATTTAAAACCTCGGGGCAGGATGTATATTTCACTATAGTTCCTCACAAAACGGTCTGGGGATACAGACTGATTATAATGCAAGCCGGATGAGTATTAGAAGGGGGGGGGGGCAAAAACTAGATGTAAAACCTCTGTGCAGCGATGCGCATTTCAGTAACTCCTAACACGAAGCCCACTTTATAGAGTACCAAAGTGATGACGTCATCGTGCCAATGTAAACAAGAATACATGAGCGATGTTTATGCCAATTTGTTATAAACTGGCTATTAAATAAACCGTGACAAATTTCGTGAGAAATCCACTTTGCAATGCTCGGCAATTTAACAGCATGCAGTTTGTTAAAAACCAGTTGTCATGCCAACTGACAAAACACTTCGGTACTCTATTCCTATATAGTTCTCCTACGTAGGGCTGATCCAGGAGCATTCCCCTCTCATTTTCTGAAACTCTAAGCAACCTTTACAATTACCTAGAAAGGGATAAAATCCAAGAGAGGTTAATGTCAATGCTTTACATCAATAAAATCTTACCTGTCCGTTGCATACGGGTATTTGTGTCCACATGTGTGCTGACCGGATATGGGAATGCTGTGGCACTTGCTGTAAATAACACCGAATAAAAAGAAATCAAGTAATTAATTTCAAGTAGAAACAAATACACAAAACAAGTATTTCCCGTCAAATTTGCTTTCATTTTGTCATCCCTGACCAAACAGCTTGCAACCACTGACTTCATAAGTTTCGACATATCTTAAAATTCACAAATTTTATCACGATGTCTAACGCTTATTGAAGTCATTACAAACCCACCCAGCTGGTTGCCGTTTTAGTTTATCACTAATAATCAACAACTGCACATCAACACAATGGTAATAACAGGTATTAAACAACAACAGCCGCAACAGTTAAGAGCAAGTTCGGTTGGGCGACCAGAGTGACTAGACTTAACCATAGTCAATCTAGATGTCACTCGAACGCTGCGCGGTTTGACTAGCTAGTCCAACTGGATCAACCTAGCTCCGGACCATGGTTTCTCTAGTCACTCGCGAGTTACGTCACGGTTTCAAGATGGAGGATATGTAAGCTGGGCAAGTTTTGCAAACGTTTACTGTAAATTGTTAGTTTTGTCCAATGATAATAACTCTTTGCAATAAGATAATGAATTATTTATTGCACTAAAGTTAAATAGAGAAAACAAAAGAAATAAATAATAGAAAATAAGAATGACGTACCAACATTTGCTTCGTTAACAAGTAGCAGACGACATTCTTTACAGTCTGTTGTTGCTACACAAACTGTTAGATTTGACGTACATTGTAGTTGATTGACTAGATGCGTTCGAGTGAAAACAGACCACGCATGCGTGATATAAATCGCAAAATTGACAAAAGGGACTAGATCAGCAGCACCCGAACTTGCTCTAAGCTGCAGCAACAATATCAACCACACCAGAGATTGTATTTAACCAACATCACTATCACCACACACTCCACCTAAACTACACACACCAACACTCACAGTCGTGTTGCTATTGACTCAAGCTGTTCTCTTCCATTGTTCCCATTGATAGGACTTTGTCTCGACAAGTCCCATAAGGTGTGTACATGAACACTACCGAGGACTCTGGTCCTCAGTGGTATTGTAATCACTAATACCCTAATTTCGTATAGGGTTGCTTGACGGTTAGCAGAAAAGTTGTACTAAGTTTAGCTGCAAAATTTGCTTTGAAGCGTTAGCTTCAAATGATGGCCGAGTCGTGCTTACCCTTGCACGTACATGGAGTTATCTACTGCTTCGACACTTTAATATTCAGCAGATTCTGCGTCTGAAGTTAGCAAGTCTTTCATTATTATTATTATTATTATTATTATTAATTCTTTCTGGTAATGAAACCAAGGATTCCTCAAAAGCGCCCTAGGCACTGTAGCTCGGAAGCCTGAAGAAACCTGTAGAGAGAAGACAATGAGAAGAAGTTACAGTTTTAGAGGTGGGAGGAAAACCCCAGAAGAATATTCTGGGGAAAACCCACGGAATCAGGTAGGGACTGAAAACCCAATCCACATGTGGACCAGGAAAGGAATCGAACCCGGGCCACAGCGGTGAAAGGCGGGGACAGTAACCACTGCGCCAACCTGATTCCCCTTTCATGAGCTTATGGTCTCATAAAATGGACCGAAGGTTCCGTGAGTATAAAGCGCGTGCAAACAGCCCTTTGAAAAGGGGCCTGGTGTGGGATTCGAACCCACGACTTTGATGAACAAGAACCAAGCGCATCTACAACATCGTTACCTTTCTGCAGCTGGTCTGGGTAGTAGTTTGTAGCATTGCACGTGTATTTCTTCTCGCTGATTGGCTGAGCATTTGCAATGTTCGTCGCTGTATTGACAAAAAGAAGACAAAATTAGTTATGAGTGTTAAAACAAGTTCAAAAGTCGACTCGGGACCAATTAATGTGATATAGAGGGAATTAAATTGAATACTTGGATTCATTTTGTTCTATAAGACTAAACTCAATCAAACTGATGTTTCTCTTTATGTATTCCTTTTTGTTTGAATTTGCTAACAAAAGATGAAAAACACCGTGCAGATTAAGGAGTATGGATGCGAGACAAAAATGATGCTGACAATAGGGTGAAGGTCAATGGCAAGAAGGGAACGTAGGGCGAAGGCAGAAAGAAAATCATAAGGAGTGGGTGAATTAATTGTACAGAGGAGGATAATTATAATGGTGATATTGATGAGAAACTTGTCATTATTGTCATTATTGTCATTATTGTCATGATGATGAACATGCAATACATGTTCAATACAATACTAAAAGCCACTATAGAAGGACTACAACAGAGGTGGTGGGGTTGTTTAATGTTGCCTGCCCGCTGCCCCACCGCCCTTACGATTTTCTTAGGTCCAGATCTCAATGGAGGATAAATCTTCAACATAGGCCTATTCCAACTAAATTATCCCAATTTTCAGACCTATAGACCCAGGCGCGCTTCCACTGTTGGCGAGACTTGACTCACCTCCCCGTTTAATGGTGATTGGTGATAGAGAAAATGATTGTTGTGATCGATGGGGATTATGATGATAAAGATGACAGTAATGGTTGTCGTGATGGTGATTGCGAATGTGATTGTGGTGACGGTGATATGGTGATGATGGTGATATGGTGATGATGGTGACGACTGCAAAGACAGCGATGATTCAATCTCCTAATAATCTCTGTCAAATCGAGGACGACGATGAAACTACGCAAGTCCCGAATGCACCAATCAAATCATGTTTACTCCTGTAACGCTCAGGTAAAGAAAACAACCATCTGTTTTGCCTCTCAATCGATCGTCGATAAAAATATATGGCAAGTCAACCAGCAAAATGGTCAGACCTACGGCGTAAAGCTTATTAAAATTAAGGCATCCCCTTTTTTTCTCTTCAAATCATGTCATTATACAATCCACTCAACTGGGACTTACAAAAATTCTTTACCAAGAGAGCACGAGAGAGAGAGAGGGGGGGGGGGGGGGGGGGGGGGGATTACCACCATGCCCTGGCCTGGCGATCGGAAGATCGTATGCGTCGTCATAATGTTGGCTGGACGGTGGAGCGGACATCGGGCACGAGACGGAATCGAGAAGGGAGACGATGTCGAGTTTCCTCCGGAAACTCGACTCACTCGACCCGCTGCGTCAGATTGTTTGTAGTCGCGCGCGCCGTTCTATAATAATGAACCGTCCACAAACCTCCAACCCCAGACATTATTAAAAGGACGAGAGTAGACAAAAATGCCGTTTCTTTTCTGTGATAGTTAATTGTCGGATTCAACGTCGAATACAATTCACTATATGTACGACAAGAAGGATTTCTAAAAGCAAAATACAGCCGTTAAAATTAAATGTTGTCGTGTTGTACGGTTTGTTTGTTACTTTCGAGATCAATCATTATTGTACAGGTAAACTCATTGCAGTTCCGCCATGTGTTTGCATTAATGTTAGCGGTATGACGAAATCAACAAGAGGTGATTCACGTAATTATAATAAGACATTTCAAAGACGTTCCTTAGTGTTTGCTAAAAGAACCTCTTTTGTAGCCAAAGGTTGTCTTAAATTAGCTCTACATAAGCACAGAATTTTCAATTTGAAACCATTAAGACAAACAAATAATTATGACTAAAGCAGGGCATATTGTTATTGACAAATGCAGAAAAACAAAAACACAAAAATTATAATTTCTTCACCATTTTCAGAAAGGTTTTAAAACAATGGTTGTTGAATAATTGGATTTATCCCCGCTTCGCAAAGGTAAGGCTTAGCTATAATGACATCTCATTTTAAAGTAGGTTTTTTTTCTAGGAACAAACTGCGCATGCTTAGTTACCTTGTGAACTTGGGGGCGCTCTAGGGGAGGGTTGCAAAGCTTTGTCCACATCGTCCGATGTGAGGTTAGGCAGTGGTGCTGTTAAAAAAAAGAAAGAATAAATCAATAAAACTTTATGTTCATAAACAAATTCGGTGAATGCAATAGGTCATTTTTCTGACCGACTGAGGGCGCTGTAGCGACCTCACTGGTGTAGAAACAGTAGTAAATGTACTCTTATTGGAGTAGATTCAATATTGTCTTTGAAAAAAATACTGATTCAAAATTAGAACATCGCCTTTGTGGCAAAAATAGGGCTGATTAGTTTGTGTGCATGCTCCCAAAACAAATTGGAAAGCGCCCTCAGCCGTTCAATTCACCCTCAGTTCCCTTCTATTTTTTTAGGCGGGAGTTCTTTGGGCGGGTAGGAGATTAATGGAAACAAAATGTCTAGTGGCTATGAATAATGCATTATAATACGCGTCCACTTGGTAAGGACCGGCCACATAATGTTAGTAACTTTCATAGCCCTCTAATAGCCGGGAAAGTCCAGCTTGGATAATACGTACCGGTAATCTTTGCATGCTGTGAGTATAGACAAATCCCAAATTGACGAAAATATCAACGATCTGCGCACTTCCGGGTTTGAAACTATGCTGAACGTACGCGGCGCTGCTTCATTCATGCATGAATGAATTTGTTGAATAGCACTGTGTTTGTTTTGCACTGAGATCCTCGCTTTCAACCCGGAAGTGCACAGACGGGGCTGATTTGAAATCCGTCTGCACAACCATAATTTTGATGTATTCTATATTGCGCTCACGGGTTGCCTGTTGGTTCGTGTATGTGTGTGTGATCTTGTATGTGTGTGTTCGATTGCCGTCCAGGTGCACAATGTGGATTGGGTTTTCAGTCCCAACCTGATTACGTGGGTTTTCCCCATGAATAATTGTTCTGGGTTTTCCTCCCACTACTAAAACTGAAATTTCCTTCGGCATCTTCTCTCAATTCAAACTGGGCCCTGAGGGAGAACAGTGCATTTGCACTGATCAGGCTACCCAGGATAAATAAGAAATAAATAACAAAAATAAATACAGAATCGAATGTTCTACTTTTGTTTTCCAACATTTGATGGCTATTAAGACATTTCTGTTAGAATAGTGTTATTTTTTCAGATAGAGATAATGTTTATATAGAAATATCTCTACAAAACCAGTGTTATTTGCAAATAATATTTCTGGAACAAAAAAATGAATCCACTTTGTACCGGATAATGTACAGGTGTTTGCTTTGTATTTTTTAACTAAGTTTTTAAAATCAGTTTGTTTTTTTATCCGAAAACAGCAAAATCCTTTTGTGTGTTTCTCTGACATGATATACAACGCAAAAGTGGATAATTCAAGTGATTTCAGTAGTTGCCGCTTTTAGTGGACTTTGTCCGCCGACCATCCCTCGGCCGCCCCGTGGCTGCTGAAATCTTCCCTACTCACCGACGAGTTTTGCCGTCGCTTAATTGACTGTGTACACACGTAATAATCACGCTTTACGAGATCTAAAAGCTTTTGGGAATTGGCCTATATCGGCGGGCCGGCACATAATTGGAATCTTAGCGTTGTCTATGCCCTACGTTATTGGGAGTAACCCAATCAAACCCATACGGTAGCTCCAAATCGTCTGGTATATCAATTTATACATTCGAAATACCGGTGCAATGGAAAAATAGCAGTGGCTGTACTTTGCGCTCCCGGGACGTAATTCAATTACATAAAAACCACATGCCAGGAATCATGTGTACATCACACAATTTATTCTCGATAAAAGTATAATTGAGATAGATTTGACAGCATCGCTACTTCGCTTTTAAACTACTTTAGTTTAAAGCCCTGACGAAAAGGTTATTTTGTCGCAATTTGGTATATATAAGACTTTTTCTGGAGCATTATAGTTTTCAAGAACAACATGGGCGCGTCTAATTGTAGAGTAGTACCTGCGAATTCGAAATAGCACCCAAGAATTAGAATTAAAATACTATTAAGAGAACTTCTAACGATCGAGAATGACTGTTTTACATTGAAAAACGAACGTTTACTTAATTTTCATCAAGTTGTGCTTAGGATTTTTATGTCTCAGATTCGAAATCATATTTTCTACAAATTATAGTGGACGCTTCCACTGTGGAAATTGTTTCGTCTCGTACGACTTTTCCAAATTGCATTTATTTCCTCAATTGTAAAAGTAAGTTCTAAGTTTTCTTGATTTAATCATTGTTGGCAGTTGGTACAACTTTATCATAGACACAATTAATTTGCCACAATGATGTTGATTGTTGTAAAAGGCCTAGTAATTTATATTGTCCCGCGCATCATTTACCCACTGAATATAGCCCTTTTTCAATTACGTCCCCTTTTCTATATCCGGAATGTCATAAAATGTCTTGTGCAGAGCTGATAAAATGCCAAAAAGCGAGTCTGAACCTAAATAAACGTGACATGAGTCATGTTTGCAAAGAAACAATTATATGCAGAGGAAGTCTGATTTTCCTCCCCCTGCTGCGCGTTTGACTAACACACTTAAGGATAAAAACTGGGTCAGCACAAATATGATGGTACGATAATTGATCAATGCTAGATTTGATTTCTGCGCCAAACGCAGAGAGAAAATTACTTCATTGGTTACAGGGATTAGGGCCGAATTGAGATAAATTTGACGTGACTGCGAGTGGGAGGACGGGATATTTTGTAGGGACTCTGGGGCAATTCAGACTCGAGGAAAATGATAAGCGAGTTAAGGTGGTAGCAAGATCCAAAAATATTTCTGAATATTCTTTGAAGATCAAAGCATATTTTAACTAACCTCACCCTCTGAAGCTCCAAAATACTACTAGTAGGCCCTATAGTAAACTGTAGTATGCAGTACTAGAAATTATAGTGTAGAACTTTGTAGTATAACCCCCAAATGAATGCCTAGACCTCTGTCATTATATCAACCACGTAACCAGCTAGCGTGAAATGTAAACAAAACGACCAGGTGTGGACCGTTTTAGTTGGACTGATCATCGTACATCGTAGCTTTTAACACAATCCGTAACTCCTCTAATTGAAAGTGCGTTAACAAATTTACTCAACACAGATCAAAACACCAATTTTCCAAACGACTGTACGAATCTGTGCTAAATGTAACTAAATTCTGGCACTTGGGATTTACGTTCTGATAAAATGAAGATGCAACCTACTTTTTTACGCATCACAATTTTTTCCCACAGTGAGATTTTTGCTTTTCTGAAAAGGACATTAGGCTTATATGGAAAAGGACATTATATGAACAAATCGCAACAATGCCGTGACCAAAACTGCGGTGTCCCGTGGCGTGCCCTGATCGCGTGATCGGATTCGTGCATACGCACAAGCTCAGCGCGCTAACCCCCACACGCGCCCTCAGCGGCATGAAAGAGAAATGGAATACACCGTCCTCTTGGGAAATTGAGAGCCGTACGCCGACCCACTCAGGCCTTGCATTAACACCGTAAAGATAATCAGACTTTGGCTTTACCGACCAGCGATGGGCACTAGAGAGAGGAAAGGGCTAGTTAGGCTCGGAAACCAGCCGACATCAGACCGGAGACCAGACTAAAAAAACGACGACCAACATGTGTGATCGAGTCTTATCATGACAAGAAGGCGCGAATTTTCTGAATTCTTTCAACCTGAATGCATGCACCTTCAGGTGTGTAGTATCATATATAACCTTCTAATTACCTTCCTGAAAGTCCTTTTAAGGCCCGTTTGGCAATCTACTGGATTATCTGCTAAAAATCCACATCCAAGAGCACATTAGTATTGTTCTCTTAACCAGCATCAGACCGCTCCTTTTTTGTTAAAGTAAATCACTTATTTGTATTAGGCTACGCCTGCTCATCAGGAGCATCAATTATTCCTGAAACCTTCTCAGCTTCCTGAGGAGTATGCAGACCCAGCTACAAGTTAAGCGCACACATGCTAATCAAACATACTGCCCTCACAGGCACCCATTTACTTCCGGGTAGAGAGAAGCAACTTGTAATAAACTGTCTTGCTCAAGGACACAAGCTCAAGGACACAAGCTCAAGGACACAAGCACCATGACCCCCCCTGCTGGACTTAAACCCACAATCTGTAGTATCGCCAAAATCTTGAGTCCGGTATACTAGACCACGAGGCCACAGAACTTCACAACAAATAATTCCGTATCAAGTTCATTTTGAGCAAAAACAATATGTTTAAAACCAAGTTTTAATTCATACAAATTTCAGTTGTATTTCAATGCTTTTGTAATTTAATTTTGTAAAAATATATCGATTATTTGTCTTTTTTTAATTCAATATTGGGGATTGCCCTTCACCGACGTATTTTATAAACACTATAGGGTCTATACTCAGTGTTGTCCGGAGAGATTATTTGAAAAAGATCACGCGGGTGGGACCCTAACCCACGACCTCCTGCTTTCTAGTGCAGATGCTTCACGACTCGACCATCGAACTTGTCGGAGTCCGTTGGCTGGTTCGAATCTGGTATATTCACCGCTCAATACAATTCACCGCTCAATACAATTTACCGCTGATTACTATTTTCTATAAAATTTAATTTCTCATTTTAGTTTTAATTTGTTTCAATTATATTTATCATCATCTCTTGGGGGGGGGGGGGGTGTGAGGGTATGGTTTATCTGGTTAGTAGGTAGCAGAGAGCAGCTAGCAAGTTCTTCCGCTCGACCTTAATTGACAAATTGAGCGGTTTCCCCTCACCTAGCCAACAACTTCCACAAATATAGGAACCAACATAACACGGGCCACCACAGTCCAGATTTATGTTTCTAGAACCCGAAGAAAACAATTTGTTCGTCTTGGTCGATATTTACGGACGTTATGAAAGGAATTTAAGCTGTGAACTATTTTAAGCTTCCGTCACGGCCGTCCTAAAGAAAGACCGCAATCAATATAAACGATAACTGTAAATTTCTGCAGCAAAAAATTTCCAAAATGTAAAAACCTGAAAATAGCGGACATTTTGTGCAAGTATTAAACAAAAGTCAATTTTCTCTGTAGCTGCGCATGTGAGACGTTTAGGCCGGTTGCCCCAGCGCGTGTACACGGAGAAAAAGAAGTTTTGCCGAGGTCCCAGTACCACCTTACACCAATTTTCACGTGATACAATGTATTATCCCTCGTGCCAGATACCCCTAGGCATATCCCCTCGGCACCTGGTACGAGTTTAGAAATCCACTGCTCAGCGTGCCTCGCTAATTCGCTGGGCGGTGTGTAGGCGGGGTGGTCGGTTACCTCAGCCAGGACATGAGGCCAACCCCTCGGACTAGGTTTTTTAATTTTTTATAAAACATCAAAGTTCGTGGCAAACTTCATGTAGGGCCTATCTTAAAATGTATCTGAAACAATTACTAAAATCGCATATTTCCAACATCAAATGAGCACAAAGGTTAGTGGATAAACTATACAGGTTGCGTGTGTCTATTTCGAGTGGTGCCATAGCATTCGTCTGCTTCTTAATCGGCTTGCGACAACCAAATGTTGTTGTCTTTTTAGTGAAAGCCTGTTCTGTAAATTGTACATCTTGTCACATTCAGCTAGCTTATTAAATAATAAACCTGGCTTGACTGGACCAAGCTAAAAGGTTGAGGGCGCAATTCCTTTTCCACGTTCGTTTAAAATCGTCCACCGAGTGTCAAATTAGTTCCCTTTCTAAAACGCAGTCGCATACTGCGAAAACACCTGCTCTTTCGGAACCTGCTGATTGTGAGTGGAAAGAGCGCGACTTCAGCTTTTAAGTGGGACATTCTAATTTTCGGTGGATTTAGATGGATTTAGAGAAACAAACCAGGGAAAAAAATCAGGGCAGAAAACTTGTCTTTGGCGAAGCTTTTAAAAATGCTCGCATGAATAGACTAAAAATGTGCATCACACTAATGAGAAAGTTAATCGCTTCAACAAATTATTCTAAAAAGTCAGTATTTCCATGTTGATAATCTCTGCCTTGAATGTCATTTAAAATTTAAACAATAATTTCTGGATAAAACTGTGTTCGTTTTTAAACAGTAGGTTTGCTAAACCTACACAACCTTGTAGTCAAGAGAGAGAGAGAGAGAGTGCGCTATACTCTAACGACTACTTAAAAGAGGGCGCTATATTGAGGGTCCAGGGCCAAGGTTTGCGACGATGGGGCTTCATGGAAACTGTTGCACTACACAGACATTTTGTGCTCAAATATGCCGTCATTTTGTGTCCAAATGTGTATCCATTTTGTGTCCAAAAGTTCAGCTAAATTGTCAGCTAGTTTGTCTAAATGTGCAGCAAATGTGCATCCATTTATAGTGTCCAAAAGTGCGACCATTTTGTATCCAAAAGTGCGACCATTTTGTATCCAAAAGTGCGGCCATTTTGTGTCCAAAGGTGAGGGCCGTTTTGTGTTCAAAAGGGCCGCCATTTTATGTCTAAATGGCCCTACCTTGTTTGAGAAAGTTGAGGTGGGAGAGGAGCACGTCGGCATTGTAGGAACTGGTCAGTCTGGTGAAGTCCTCCCTGGTCATCTTACACAGCTGCTTGCCGTCGATGCTGAAGCGACTGACCATCACGTCTTGCAGGGAATACTCCCGGACTGCCCATTCTACCCACTGCTGCACGTGGTCAATTGACCACATGTTGGGATCTACGGAAGTTGGAAATGGCAATAAGGTTAGAATCCCGCCCGTACTGCTAGTTCTTTTTCTGAAGTCATTGTTGCCCGTGATCAATTGACGAAATGTTGGGATCTACGGAAGTTACAGTTTGAAAAATTGGGGATAAGTGTACATGTAGTAGGTTAGAATCCAGGACTGTTTGTTTACATGTCATTAGGTCTAATACATGTGGTCAAACGTTCACATGATGGGATCTACGAAAGTTAGAAATGGGAACGAAGAGAAGAATTGTACTAGGTTAGAATCCCGCAGTGGTTGTTCTATTCTTATCTGATGAATGTTCGGACGGTTTTGATGTATGGAAGTCATGTGTTCTATCCCAAAATTTCTGTACAATAGACGGTCATCCTCCAGATAATTAAACATGTATTGAATAAAAAAAAATGATCTGACATAATAAGTATCTATTATCAAAAATCAAAGCTGCACATTATTGTTCCTAGCGGAATAATGTTATGAATTATTTTGAACCGTTGTTCTATTTGTGTCTGCTTACAATCGATGAATGTTCAAACGGTATCATTTGCTCGATGGACGTATAAGTTCCATTACAAAATTCCTGTACAGATCATTATCTCCAAGGCAATTAAATATATCTTGAAATAAAGCACATAAATGATCTAATATTAAACATTAAAGCTGCAGTTATGTTTTATAGCGCAGAATGAGTCGATAAAATTGTATCAACCTTTATGTTTTGAAAGTGTGTTGTGATCTATAATTGTATACGTGATTGAGCATGCAGAGCATCGCTAATCTTGTCCCTTTCACAATCACAATCGAGTTTTAGTTTCGATATTTAACATTTGCACTTGTTCATGACTGGTACGCCGTAACACATTTCATTCAATTATCAAGATCACGTCAACCAGACCAAAAAATGCTTAATATTAACCTCATCCTAACCTACCAACAAGCAAAGAAACCGGCCAGCCAGCCAGCCAGTCAGTGTGTTAAAAATTATCTCCCTAAATACATAACATGTGATTTTGATACGATATTGATTTTTTTAATTGGTCAGCGTTTATACGTATTGTATAGCCAATTTGTGAAACTCGATCAATAATCTATCAATAATTATACCGGGGCTCACCGACGGTGGAAGTTACCCCGCCTGGGTCTATCTCTTGGTCTGAAAATGTTGATAATTTCTTTGGTATGTATTGAAGATTCAACCTCTATTTAGATTTGGACCCAGGAAAACAGTAAGAGGGGTAGAGGCAACCTGAAATGTGGCCAACCCCACCACCTCTGTTGTAGCCCTTTACTCAGAGCGCGGTAAAAGCCTTGTATTGGGAGACTTTTATAAAAAGGTCAAACTTGATTAGTTTATCAACGCCCAGACTTAAAGACAGCATCAATTCGTTTAAAATCCTCACTGGAGCGGCCGCGATCTGAAGTCACAGATTATAACATCATTATTTGGGCCCAACCTTTGTTTTTGCAAAACGCTTGTCGCTCAACCCGGAAACCGATTGTCTTTCCTTTTCAGAAGACAATCATCTGGCTGTGTGTGGTGTGTGCGGTTTGACCCCTTTGCCATTCTGCGTGTTCAGTGCGATAGGGAAAGTCTGTGTTTTTAAAAGAGATAAAGAAATAAAAAATCTCTTTTCCTCTCTATGCTCGGCTCAGATCACCCTGCGCATCCTTCCTGTTTAGGGAAGGAAAAAAGTACAGCGAGGCACCCGTCGCTGATGTGCATGCCATCTGCGTGTGACGTCACAGAGGTCATGACCCCGAACAAATACAAGGCCATATCCATAGGGCTGAGACGTGTTTATTTTATGGTCATGTCAAACAATTCACATGTTTTGTGGGAAAGTAAGAATTCAATTTAAGCTATTTTATGCACGGTAAAGGGAATCTTTTTATCCAAAATCGCGATGTCTTTGTATTGTCGTTGGTACAGTTGTAGTATGATTATTTCAAGGATCAAAATAATTTTGCGAAGGTGTCTGCAGGTTTTTGTCCCCTCAAAAATCGACGAAACGGATATGAACGGGTCTTTCTCGGCATGTCAACAGATTTGAAGTCAATCGTGATTAATTTTGAAATTTAGATTAAGTTATTTATAACAGGGATTAAAAAAAATCATAGTGAGTTGCGTTAACAACTGTCACGGCAACTCCAATTTCTGCTAAAACACAGACTTTTGGTGGAAATACATCGCGGTTCATCAATAATAATTAATGATCTCTCATATACTATCGAACATTGCAGACAAAAACGTATAATTATGGTGATTATCATCTAAGATTTTTTTTTTAAAGCAAAACATGGCATAGGCTTCAGCCAAACATCGCGATCTGGGATTTTTGTCAGGAAAGACTACCCAAATTGGTGAAAAAATATCTTGATAGAACTTTGATTCGTGTTACATATACATGTACTTCAATAGGTTGTTTTCATCCCAATTGTTATTACTAACGATAGAGTTGTTCGAACTGATCTTATTGCTGCTGCTGCTGCTGCTGCTGCTGCTGTTGCTGCTGTTGTTGCCGTCGTTGATTTAGTTATAGAGGAATTTCACATTAGCCCTGTCTGCGCACTTCCTTGTTAAAAGCGAGGCTCTCGTTGCTAAACATACAAAGTGCTATTTACCAATTCATTCACGTATGAATAAAGCACGCCATGACAGCGCAGCGCGCGTCAGGCGTAGTAAGATTGTTTACTTTGCACTGAGATCCTCGCTTTCAAATCCGGAAGTGCGCAGATCGATGCTATTTTCGTCAATTTGGGATTCGTCTGGAGATATCCGTCTTATTGTATCATTTTTCGTACATTTGACCGCATTATCTCTCCCCCAGCTAGCCGAAGACTTCATCAAGTCAACCACCGTATTGAACGTGTCAAATGTTAATCCCCGATCTAAATGGGTGTACACAGCTGACGGACCGATGATTGATGTCTGCGCAGGGAAAATCTGCAACGTAACTTACCCCATCCCCCTCGCTAAATCTCCCTCGTTAAACCAGATTATTACCTTGTTGTTTAATCCCCTAATCGGCGGGAGAAAATCCGGGCCCCAAATCGCGGGTAATCCAGGTTTAATTGCTCCTTTCCTGGCGAGCTGCTAGACATGTAAAGATCAGGCCGCGTAATCGAAAGTGGACTGTTTTTGGACGAAAGTCAGGGGAACATCGTGGACATCTGCGATTGTGTTCTGTTCCTTGAATCTTACCCGCTTTGAGATAAGACCGCTGTTGGTTTCAGGCTGAAGATTTTCGTTATGAGACCATTTTATTCCATTATCTGTTGTTACCGGGGGTGGTTATAATGAGCGATTTTTCAGAACTCTAGTTTTCTGTTTCATAAGTCGTAAATTTAAAAAAAGGAAGTACAATGTTACCCACGAATATGATTTCCCGGCCATAGGGCCTAAACTGTTACGTTATAGTTCACAAATTGGAATTCTGAGTTCTGAATGTTTTTCCCTTTTATTTATCTATTCCTATTGTGCTTTTGTATGGAGTACCGAAGGGATGATGACGTATTCTGGTGCACGCGCACAATTTTGCTCGCAATGGCATTAGCGCTTGAAACAGCACGTGATCCAGAACAATAGCAAATGACGTCACCCTTCCATACTTTAATACCAATTTAATTTTGCCCTTTGTGCACAAGTGTGGATACTTTTCTATTAAAATATTACAAAAGTTGACCGAGGAACGATTACTTGCAAGATACATGTAGCCCCAAATTTCGCCTCTAATGAAACATGCGTTGAAAGTCATGATCCACTTTTCAATAATCCTTATATGTTTCGTACCGTTTACCGCAGTGCATCATGGGGTAAAATGGGGGTCACCGCCACGGCTCGTAGGCTAGCATTTTCCACGATCATTTTTCAACCTTGTGGCTCCCAAGGAATATCCCCTGCACAGTAATCATCTTTTATAGTTTATGACGGTGTTTTTACTGTTATCTTCAACTACAGAGAGGGCTGCAACTGCAAAATTGGTCAAAAACCGATCGTACATTCTGCACGTAAAAGTATAGCGAGCGTCGAGCAGTGACCCCCACTGAAAACTGCAATGTCATGCGGTCAACACTGACATGACGTCATCAATACATGGAACTATAGAAAGTATCTGAAGGCAACGAACAGTTACAAAATAGACACATTTTGTTGAATGTTTGAACATTTCTAGTTTTTGGTTTGGTCATTGGGGGACATTGCTAACATCTCCCATATTGGACAAGTTAGCGTGGGTAGACACTGCGCCACTAGAAAGACCAAATTGTGGTGATACAATTATTTTTTCAAGCGTAAAAAAATAAATTGCCAGTCACCATTGATAATTACCACAAATGGTCAGACTGTACAACTTCCCATTGCTAGGTAACAAGCAACTTCATAGCACTAGAGTGTGTTATTTTTTACGGGGAGCTCGCCGGGAAGATCTCTGCAATAAGCCCGGCTCCATCTTGGTCGAGTCTTCAAGAGGAAGTGCACTATTTCTTCTATCGAATTAGCAGCTTTCCGTTCCGGACATGTAGTTAGCCTTCACCGTGATGCCTATCGCGTTCGCCCGGCGTTTCCGGCTGTCTTCCAGGGGATTCTACAGCTCTAGTGTATGCCATCAACTGTACAAACCAGCGTAGAACCACACTTCAACAATGACCAAGAGCTGGCTATTTTTGTATATTTAGAGACCAATATCACGGATCTACTAAGTATAAAAATGTTTAGCATGAAAATTCTTTATTGGTAAAACAGGATTTCCAACCGAATTTGCATGCGATTAAGAATGGTTTCTGGGTTTTTCAGCACGAAAATTACATGGACTTCTGGCCAGTAACCTGATTTTACAGGTTACTAGTTTTTTTGACATTTTTGTGCTCAGCAAATTTTTGCATCTCTATGAAATTGGTTTACGGTGGTTTTAAGCTGTACATTCCACACTAGTACCACAATTCTAATCATAATTATGAGCTGTTTTTTTGTTTATTTGGGGACAGAGGGGATGCTTTTTATAAACTCGGCTAGAGGCTGCGGGTCATTTTGTTTATTTGTTTATGTATTTTTTTGTTTGCTTGCTTTGTACTTGTTTGTTCATAGAATAACCTTCACAGCGTAATTACAATATTACGAGTAATTGTATAATAAATGAAAACAAAATCTGAAAGGAGTTCCGGTGGTTTAAGGCAATAAAATACAGTAGAAACAGTGTCTGCAATGTACGGAAATTAAGTCCAAGTTAAGCAATACTTGTGCACAACAATATCAAGATTTAATTATTAAAAGGCACGTTTTTGGTCAGGAAGGGTCAAAGTTTGTCTTTTCTTTGCATTCTGTATACATCTTCCTCGTTTCTTAAAAAAAACCAGAAATCTACATCTGCAAATCATTCTTGGTACAAATCAATAGGGAAATTACAAACCAAATTGGCCTTTTTTTTTTAATTCACAAAATGTACTCAAAAATGCAACAAAAAACTGTAAAGATCAGTAAATTTGGAGCAACAACTTTGATCTGTTAAAAATACACCCCGCTTGAGTTTGACACAGACGTTTTTCTAAAATAATTTTTTGCATATCCCTTGGTTTGGACTTCTATTTTTGGTATCATACATTTTAGGGATTGACGTTAAAATCTGAATTTATTTTAGCTATATATAATTAGTTGTCGTTGGGACGACGCGATGTACGCCCACTGTAATGGGCGTTGGTTTCGTATATATAGGGATGTCACCTCCCACTCTAGAAAAGACGTTTTACAATTACCATGGATTTGTAAAATATGACATTTTATGAAAACAAACCGACAATTTTCTGGAGAGTATAGGCCTAAAGATTATTGTTTTAGAAAGGTTAATTTGGTTATTCGACAGAATGCTATAAGTTCCCTTAATGTTCAGTGTAGGGCCTACATGTATATAGCTCAGGACAGTTGTTTGCATGAACTAATTAATTTCGGTTGACGTTAAAATTAACTAAGTTTTCTTTTGGACAAAGAAGTCAGCTAATTATAATTGTTACATCAGATACCGGTATCATTCGTCAAATTCTGCCTGATCTTTGTCAAATCTGACCTTTAAGGCCCCACCCTACCCAGACTTGCTTATTCATCAGAGCAAGACAAAAGCTATGACTGTGTGAGATTTCCATCTTTCAAAACAACAAACTCAATCGACTTAACCTCATCTACGATTTCCCCAGTTATTAATATTTTTTCTTCGCGGTGATAACATCGCAATGTGTATTCAGCCAGGGCTGGGAAAAATCCACATTATACTTTGGAATTCAACCTCCATTGACTTTAGCACTGAAGGGAAAATAAGACCGTCGGCACGGGCTCCGAGTTGCGATGGCAGGTGGTTTTTGTGATTAATTCTGATGGGGACCAGAGCTTCATTGATCGGTAGCTTGGTTCGGCGACGACACGGTGCCGCCCGTTCATTATTACCAGCGCTAGGGACAGGTGATAGCTAGACGACTGCTTTAAAGACTTGGGTTTGCGTGCGCGACGTGCGCGAGAGGAGGACTCGGGCGCGCATAATGAGCCTGGCCACGTGCTTTTCAGGTGCAGATTCGTGAAAGTCGTGGACACAGGAAAAAGGATCTTCAGAAGAGATTCGTGGCATAATCTAAATGAATAGGAAGGGATTCAAGAGGTGAAGGTCACGGCGAATCAAGTTATATTGCTAAAGAACCAATTTCAACGGGTTTCGGGTTCTGGGTTCTGGGTTATTGGACGGTTTAAGGATTTACCCAAATTGGAACGATGCTTTCCAATGGCAATATTTTTTTATGAAAATAAGTCAATCCGGGAAGTACGGGAAAATGAATGATTGTTTAAGGAAACCTCCCATAATTTTGTTGATCAAAATAAGAATACCCTGTATTTTGTATTTTTGTTTTACATTTTTTAAAACATATTTTTAACTGTTTACACTCTAGGTCTCTGCGTCGTGTTTTACTGCATCGCAGACTGTCTTGTGTTTTTAATAACATCATCATTGTCTGTTTCATAGTCTGGTTCCCCGACCAGAAGATGCCCTGACGACTCTTGATAAATCTTAGGTCAGGAAGTCACCATGGCTTAAAATAGATCATGACGTACAATGTCAGTCCGAGTGACGTCATCTCAGTGGCATCGTTGAAAAAATATTCTTGCAAAATCCGCTCGGTAAAATATTGCAAAAAATAATTGTTGAACTTCTCAAGTGAGAATTCAAAAATTTCAGGATCGACAGCGTGCCTGGGAGACATTTTGTTGTTAAATGTCATGGCGACCATCAACGATAACACCCGAATGTTGACAAAAACGAGTTCGGAAAATTTCGGACATTTTCGGAAAAAGGAGAAATTCTTCGTTTTGGGGTCATCTGACATTGGCAGTCGTAGACTATTATATCATATTTCTGAACGAATGAGGGCGCTCTTCGACGCCATTTTAGGTGTACAGCGGAAAGGTTAAAACCAGAGTGGATGATTACGTAAGTTTTTCTGATTTCTTAAGTTCAAATTACAGTTTTACAATCTGTCTTTTTTTACATCGAAGAATTGTTGAAATTGACGTCAATCACCAAGGTTTGTACTCCCAAAATGGCGTAGTTACAACTTAAAAGTCCACATTGTACTTATGATTGCCTACGTCATTGTCTCTGCGAGGTTTTGCCGGATTTTCAATCATGTCCCCCTGTACCAGAAATAATCAAAACAGCAACTGGCTTTCGAAATACATGTATAAATAATTTACAAACGAAATCGGGGTCCTTTTCTGCAGTAAGTGGTATAGGCTTGGTACATAGGCCTATGATGTGAATCCAAATTATGATGACTAAGATCAGTCCTAGGAATTCCAGGCGAATTTACCCAAGGGTGCAAATCCAGTCATTCAGATGGATGACGTCATGATTACAGAAAACGCACAGCATGCAGTGCGTATGCCTACAACGAGTTACACACAGAAAGGCCAGTCACCACTTTACTGGTCTTCAAAGTAGGTTCGAGTTCAATTTAAAATTTGCTTCTAACATCAACATTATCTATTGTGAAATAATTTCCCTTTTAGAACGAAACATAACACGTTTCTATTTAACTGTCGTTTTTCATAAATACTTTTCTATTGTTAGGTTACTCTTGGTTTTGCATGCATGTCTTATTTGGGGCAACATTTGAGGCTACATTGCCTGATATCGATTTGTAGCCAAGACTTTTCATTTTTACGGAAAAGTAGCCACATTTTGATCTTATATCTTTAAAAAGGCAAACATGAAAATCAACAGTTAAAGATGAACGTGTTACATGTAGGAGCTAGTTTTTATTGTTTCTATTTTGTTTGCTTTCACTAAGTCTCAGACCAGCGACCTTTCTTTATTTGTTTGTTGTTGTCTCAGAAAAAAATAGGAACAAAAACAAACGCTTCCTGGTGGAAACAGGAAAGGCCAATAATGTCTTTATAGGTTTATGTGATTTGGTGAAAACTGATATGATTAAAATGGAAACCTTAAAGTTTTCTCTGATTTCAGAGAAAAAAGTGGTTGACTTATACCAGCCCGCACAGTGACGTTGGTTGTGACATCGGGTGTGGGTGACCGTGCAAGTTTATGTTATTTTATGTAAACTGATACGATTGAAATGGAAGTTTTCTATGACAAAATGGTTCTTGACTTACCAGCAGGCACAATGACCCGTTTCTCGTTGGTTGTGACATTGGGTGGGGGTGATCGTGCTCGATCCGACTCCGATCCAGGGTAGGGCGGGCAGGGGTACGGGGGCGCCGCCTGGCTGGCTTCGCTCATAGCCCCATGGGGTTGCCTCTTGCTCACGCTGCAATCAAGGGGTGACTCCGCTTCGACTACCCGCCCACCGATGCTGCCAGCCTCGTGGCCGTGACTCCCATGATCTGGTTCTTGCTTCATCCTGATCTCTTGCTGCCGACACTGCGCCCACTGTTGCTGCTGTTGCTGCTGTTGCTGTGGGCTTGGCAGGGTGTTACTGTGGTCTACAACCGGTGGAGACTGCGGGGACAACTTGGGTTTTTGACCGGCGCTCTGGAGTGCCGCGGAATGATGATGGGGGCTTACGGCAGCAGAGACGGCGGATGTCTTGGGCACCTCCTGGTGGTGATGCTGCTGGTAGGCGCTCTCAAACATCGACTGATCCTCCGAGACTACGGTTAGTGCATCCTGGAGTGGAAACAGGAAGGAAGTACAAGAAAATTAAAATACCCCAAATCGAATTAGCATAAAGTCTCTGCAATTACCATGTAAATAACATGGTAACATACCTTTTGCATGACCCCTTAACACCTGATTACCCCTGACCCATGACCCCTGGTAATCAACAAATACCAACCAGTTGACCAGTTTGATTGATGGCCGGCTACCAATTAAACACGGTTAACAATTAAACACGCCAAGCAACAATCTTAATGCTAATGTACATATCACCCCTTCCACCCGCATTGCCCCACCCCCAATGTGGGGACTGTCGCTTCATATTTTTCCACAGAAGTCCCTATGGAAAAAATAGAAACACTGATAATAAACTCAAACAGCATCTGACCATTGACGGTCGCATGTCTGCAATGTTTCTTGAGCAAACATGCCTTTGTCAGCAATACAAGATTATCTTTGTTTATCTTGTAAACATAAAATTGGAAACAAAGCCTCTTTAAGTATACTGATAATTTATAGGGTGGAATCATAACACGAATTGTTACCGGAAGTAGAATAAACAATCGTACAAGAATGGTACAGTCAAAAAAGTTTAGTTTGCAGTTAAAAGTATCGACAAGTCAGCGCGTGTCCGACTTCCTTTAGCGGGTTTAAGGGGAACCGAAGGTGACGGCGGCACGTGCCCAGTCCAGATAAGATCTGTTTGGCCTCTGGTCTCGGGGAGATAAGGTCAAGACGATCAGCCTCCTGTGGGGCTTAGCGGCGCGTGCTGCCCGCCCGGCACGCGAGTCGGGGCCCGCTAGGCTAGGTATTAGATCCCCGGAAAGACTCGATTGTTTTAGCCATTAGCAGGTCTGGTTGTTGGTGGTAACCACTGTAAAGCAGGCCTGTTTAGGCAAAAGAAGTGTTTAGCGTCATGCCTTTGTAAAAAGCAACGAGGCCCCTTTTATGCTTAAATACAGCCAGGCACTTTCCAAGACGGACGGCCCTTTTTTCTAAGATGATTTTCGCTGACAGTCCACCAAATCGATTCAAATACAGTAACATGCTTACGCTTTGAATAATGGCAGTTTAAATAATTTTTTTTATTTATTTATTAAAAAAAGAAATTATGGGTTTATTTATTACAACCAACAGATTGAAACATGTGGCCTGAAGGCCAAAATAATTGCTTCAATGTACAGAAGTTTAAAAAAAATATAAAAAAATATAAAAATGTTACAATTTATACCAAGGGTACGGGGGGTATATTTTTTTATATATAAAAAATCAAACAATCAGATGGTAAAAATAGTTATACAGAAACAAAGATAAAATATATATATACGATGTATAATATACTGCAAACTAAAATAGGCCGTTTTGCCTTTATC
The DNA here is from genome assembly GCA_037893225.1 of Hippasteria phrygiana. NCBI lineage: Eukaryota > Metazoa > Echinodermata > Asteroidea > Valvatida > Goniasteridae > Hippasteria > Hippasteria phrygiana. The sequence goes on from JAZGUH010000912.1 coordinate 114,548, forward strand.
ATCATTCTATACTTACTCACAACAGACTGGAAAATATGCATTCTTAAACTGAATAGGAGCAAACCTACCCAGTCGTGTTTAAAAAAATCCCCAGTATAAAAGACGTAGTTTGCCATTTTTAAGATGCCATAACTTCCATTGTCTCACATTGTGAGTACACTATTTTACATCTTATAATTACTTTGAACAAAAGCTTTCCCTAAGACAATGCAATGATCTAATTGCTGTTTGTTTTCCCTGCGGGACCACATTATGATTAACAACCATTAAGTGCTAAATATAATACAGAACATTGTGACTTGCCTGCTTGTGCGGTTAGACAATGGTTCAGCGGGAACGATGTCAGTCTTTCAATATCGTGGATGATTGTAAATGCATAATATTACCAAGGTTGGATACAAATTGCGTTCAGTCACAACAAGGTCTAAAGCCAGAGCATAAGCCTCGGTTTCTCTTTCCATGAAACGATCAAAAAGGCTATGAAAGTAAAAGCACAGCGACGTTGTTAGACTTTTATCAATTGTCATTTGCGTCAATAGGAATGCCTGCCAATTATGTTTTATTAACCCTAACAGTAACAAATTCTCAAATTTTAATATGATTTTGCATGCACCCTAGGGGGTTGGGGTCGCATAAAATAAAATGTATACACATACCATACACCCATACATCAACATTTCCATCACTTTCAAGCTTTGGTTTGTCATTCTTAAGTCGCTAATATGCCTTTTAGGAAACTCTTGATTGTTATGCTAATATCAATTTGCATATTCATGAGCAAAGGAATGACGTAGCACATGGAGAAATGTTCAGTATCATTGCTGATTTGTGCATAAACATTTAAGGAATTTTGTTATGTTTTAAGGGTTTCGTTTCTGTGTTGAGAGCTTTATAGTAGAAAATCGGTATACAAATGTAATGTACAATAAGGCAAACTTTGACTTCTTTTTGTACTGTAAGTGCCTAAACTAGGCTATGTAGTGAGCACCTGCAGATTAGCATTCAGAGCCGTAGATAGAGATGTGACAACTTCTGACTGGCCCAAAGATGGCCGCTCATTGTGTACACGGTGGAACGTGCGGCTATTGATGACCAATTGTCCTTGTGCACTGATGCATAATACGCTATGTTTGGTCCAACGTTTGGGACCCCATGTCACAACTCTCCCTACGGCTCCGTGGACATCATTACAACAGCGCCCTCACATGTCAGGAAATAGTTTGAACAGTTTTAGGCCTAACAAGAAAAAAGAAAACGTAATACTTACTTCAGGTAAGAACGAAAATCCTTTAGAAGCATTGATATAAAATTTTGAGCAGAATATTTTTGAGAACGATTTTTATTTTGGCGGCCCTTTAAACACTCCCGTATAATTGCGCTTTATGCTATCAGTGTCAACAATTGGCGTGAGTCATAACATATAGGCGTGACCTCGTCCAACCCCCCCCCCCCCCCCCCCCCCCAACTCCTTCGGACCTCAAGAAAGCTAGCAAAATGAAACCAGGAGAGCCTTCCCCGGTTTAGAATAAACACGTCCCGCTTGTGTCATCGTTCCAGTGCTACCGGTACCATCAGCAACAGCCCAGAGGTTAAGACATCCCGTAAGTCAACAAAGCTTTGCGCGTGCGCGACGACATCTGACCTCTGCCAGATAATGTTTGGATTGCTTAAAATTATCAATGTAAATCGAGTCATCACAAGTCACACCACAAGTCACTTCACAATTCTGGTCTCAAGCCATGTAACAAGCTATTCAAACACACTATATAACAAAAGCATTCCTTTGTCATTGTTCATCCCATGTAACTTGTAAGCTGACTTATAATTGACTTGTGGTCTGCTTTTGATCTGACTTGTGACTGACTATATTGGACGAAAGGTTAATAAAGATACTATATGATTTAACACCATTGTGTATTAAATATGTAGAGCAAACCGTACCAAACAGCACAGTTTGGAGTAGGCCTATTGCTGTAAATTTTTGATGTTTATGATGAGTTGAACATGGGTCGTTTATCATTTTTAAATATCATTACAAAAATGTCTAGTTTACACAAGGTCTACCGGGGGTATATGATTTTGTTTGTGCATTATGTATAAAGCATCGTTGTAATTGTTTATGGGCGTATAACCAAATGACCGACCTGTGGTATTACTCAAACTATGGCTTCGGTATTGGCTTTGGCTTTGACTTTGGCTTCGGCTTCTGCTTCGTCTCCAGCTATCTTACAACTCCATTGCCAATCCGAATCCTTGAACAAAATAGACAGGCTCCGCCTACGGGTGCAAATAAAGGCTCTGATGTACATTGAAAACAAAGTACCCCAGGGCTCTATTTCATAAAAGTTAGAAATATTCCTATCTACGACTTAGGAAGAATAATTGTTCCTAAGTCTGGGACTTAGGAACAATTATTCATCATTTTATGAAACAGTGCCCAGATCTAGCTACATCTTAAGACTTAAAATCAGGGGAAGTCGGTGCCAAGCCAAAACCATTTGAGGAATGGCCTCGGTCATTTGTGAATCGTTATGCCTACAAACAATGCAATGGCGTATGCCTATCGCCCCAGTGACGACTGCACTATCACGAAAGATTAAAATTTTCCTGCAGTGCAATGCGTTCACTGTGAGAGGCGTTACATACACAAAGTGACTGGGCGCACGGCAGGTGAAAAAAACAGCCGCGAGGTAGGCTGCTTTTCTTATTTGCAGTTGTTTTGGCGGGAATCGAATTGTCGTCTGCTCGCTGCGTGCTTCTTGCTCCAATCATCACTGCGCCCTTGCACGTGTTAGATTATTGTAAGCTGAATGCATGGTTAGCATTGGGACGTGATAATAGCCTCCAGCGATCGATATTTAACACATAACACAACCACTGCGCAAACCACAGCGTTTTATATAGACGTATATCTCTATTATAAAACACATAATACTTCTATTCGTAATTTGACACGTGCTTGAGAATACGCTGATTTTTTCTATGAAATCCAATATTCATTAAATACGGTATTATCTAACAAGAATCCCTTTATATTATAAGAATACCAATATTATAAAAATACGTGATATTATTTGAAATTTGATACATGCTCGAGAATGCGCTTATTTCTTAATTTAAATGAAAGTTATTATTCCTACGTCCATGCTTTCTGGGTGTATCACCCCGACAAATAAATGTTCATATTGAAATGCTAATTTGTTACAGCATTAGATAAGTTATGAGCTTTTCCATTAAATATTCCACACACAAAATCGACCGACGACACCCCTTCATTTTTAAATCAGTGTAGGCAAAATCGTCCCAGAAAATGTTAAATTTGATGAAATCTCCCGCAAATATACAAAACCCCATAGGAAGAAAACGAGTCCTCTGCAGAGAGAAATAAATCTGTGCAGGCACAAGACTGAGTTTTTACAGTATTTACAACAGCTAGATATCTTTAGCTGTCCAGACACGATACTATCGAGACGAAAAAAAGAATGATTGATGTAATTACGAACGATTGACGTTAACGTTTCCTATTTTTCAACAGACAATACAGATTCAAAACAAATATTGCTTTGATAACGTTTTTCCTGTCTACAGAACATTGGCAAACTAGACTGGGTTGGGTCGCCAAGCCTTGGCCCCTTATCGGTGTTGTCTCCCCCTGGGGAACAAGAACACAGAGTAGGGGAACTCTTGCTTAAATCGGGAAGCAATCTTGTGAATCTTAGGATGGATCTGAGTCATGACTACTTGGAAATATATAGATAGTTGTCTCCACTTTGGGTGAGGTTTGCCGAGGGATTGAAATGGTATAGCATCCGCGATCACGAGTAAAATTTGTTTGAACACATCATGCCTGGCAGTTCTATTTTCTAAGAATAATAATAATAACAGCTTTATTTCAAAGATAATAGCTTTCATTCATCAAGTAACTTTCTAAGATGATTTTCAATGGGCCATCTTTGTTCTTCGTCAGGAGAACAGAGCATGCGCTTTGAAATGTGGAGTTACGCGTTCCTCTCAGAACCAACAAACACGACGGCGATTTTTCTTCAAGGTTGGGGGGACGGAAGAAAAAGCACACAACTAACCATTATCGTTAAGCATTTTGTACTCGGTGTCTCGTGTATCCTGGGAAATTTTTAAAAACGTGTGCTGATCTTTGTGTATTCTTGTACACGTTCGAGGACAAGAGGAGAAAGAAAATACAAAGGAATCTTTCTTGTCCTCGGGAGTCGGTCTTTTGTTAAATTCGGTTCTCGGACGTAAAAATACGTGCTTAGTCTATGGGGTTGTGTTATATTAAAGGAACGATAGGAAACACAAAGCATTGTCCTCAGTAGTATAGAAAAACACGATAATGTGCATATTGGTGCATGTAAAACTCAATGACCCATAAAATGTATAATTATTACAAGGGGAATTATGGGGGGATACTGCCATAGCCATCCCCGTCAACCCAGGATCGCCGCCCATGCTCAAGGGTGACGTCACAGTTATTGTCAATAATTGCCCACTTCACAGACTTCTGTTTCCAAGGTTACGTGTGTTTTGAAACTTCCACAAAATGACATTTTCGTGTCTATCTGGCAGAAATTAAGTTAAACACATATTTTCAACAGGAGTAGGGCCTACACTCTCAAATTCCGACGACTGTGCGGATCTAGAGGAGGGTTGTGGGGGTTGCATACCACCCCCCCCCCCCCCCCCCCTTTGCTACTGAGCAAAGTTGTGATAAGCAATGCTAAGCCACATCCTTGTTACCAGTGGGTATACCGCTGGTCCATACACTGTACACTGTACCGGTATAGGCGGGTACAACCCATCCCTAAATGAAAGGCTAGATCCGCCCCTGTAATTTTACAAATGCCATCAAACTTTCAAGAAATTCATGCCACTAGTGATGATTCAGATATCTCTTCTCGCAAAATGCTAGACTTCTGAACATTTCTATTTTCTGCAACCGCAAAGAAAAGAAACCTGACATGACAAAACGCATGTGGCAGAGGACTCCGTTGGATGTAAACTGCTTGTGACGTGTCCGAAGTCCCCTAGGGGATGGGTTATAGGAAGCGCCAATTAAGAATGTTCCCAAATGAGAATCGCGGTTGCATGTTATTAGACGCAAACAGGCAGATTCGGCATGTCGGAATGCTGTGCATGTATCCTTTCTCTCCCGTCCAGACGAAATAATTGGACTTGACAATATTCTTGAAGCGTTCTCATACCTTCTTATTCAGGCAACGCTGTGTAGCACATTGAAAGAAAAAAAATGGCGAACTTCACGTGGAGATTATTTTGATGATAACTAGCATATCCCGTTCGGTTATTTGTACTCGGAAAGACGTAAATTATGATGAATCTATTCACTTATTGATGTTGACAAAATGACCCGTCAAGATATTTCTTATAAAGGAAAACGTGTTGAAAGGAAGGAAAAACTGAATTAAGTAACCCACATTTCGTTTCTTGAGCGGTTCCCCATTCATTGTCGTCTACCTAAATTTGAAAACTTAGCCCTAGTCACCAGTTGCGCTTCCCGCTCCTACCCTAAACCATCGTTCTTATTCCCCATGCCTAAACCCACACCCAAATCCAAAAATGTCCTTAAGACGCACGCTAGATACTCCAATCACTTTTGAAAGTGACTAAGAAGTGGGCAAGTGTATCGAAGCTCTTGCTGTCATTTTCTTTTTAAAAAAAATGTAAAAGAAATACATGAAATGTAGCTATGTTTTAGTGTTGCGATTTATAAAGAATATAATATAGATTCAGAACTGGTTAACAAGTTATAAAACACCGTCGTAAACATACAGTCGTACTTTCCCAATATTTCCGAGGACAATGCTTTGTTTTCCTGTTGTTCGTTTAATATAGCCCAACCCCATAGACTAAGTATGTATTTTTACTTGCGAGGACCGATTTCAACAAAAGACTTGACGTGCGAGGACTGAAAGGTTTCTTTGTATTTTCTTTCTCCTCTTGTCCTCGGAAGTATATACAGAACCTGTACAATGTGTATGCCTACATTTTAACACAACCTTATACACTGCAAAAACTGTGATATTAATCTAACACCATGTGGTGTTTATATTGGGCGAGCGGTCCAATATAAACACCACATGGTGTTAATTTAACACCACAGTTTTTGCAGTGTAGTATATCTGGTTGTCATACAACAGAAACAAAAACTAAAATGGATGGATCAGGAGCAGATCAAGTTTTCCACTCACCTTTGAAACACTGATAGTCCTGCTTCAAAATACGAAGGAAGGTTTGAAGAAAAATGTTAAGCGATTCCAGGTTCACCTGTCCTTAATCGATTAAGCCCACCGGTTAACCGTTACACCTGGGCAAACTGCTTGCCTTTACTCGCTCAGACGCCAAACCAGCACGAATAAATATAAGCCGTGACTCACGTTTACGAGCCACAAAAACTGCTTTTGAAAGTTTGTGACGTAGCGGGTGACGCAGCGCTCTCTCACGCCCGTGGGAACGGGTACTGGTCCTGGTGGATCTTGGCGTGGCTGATAGCGTTTGACAACACAGTAGTTTGCCAAGAAGGGGCTTGGCTGCCCTCTCAAACGTTTAGTGGCAAGGAGTTTTGTATGGCAGTAACAATATTCGTCAATGGGACTTCAATAATTGCAGAGATGACACTTGTGAACTGTCTATGCAGTGTGCCTTCTTTGCAGAGTAAGGCGCCGGCTGCTACTACACAGCTACAAGCCCTCCCAAAAATGCCTTCAAAGTTCATGTGACACAGTCTTCACAGCAAATAGCACTTGGCCAATGCTCGACGTATTAGGCCGTAGGGCTTCGTCAGTCGGAGGCTCAGTTGCCTAAATGCAAGGAAATGGACGGGGCCTTATCGCGGTGGGGCAGGGGGAGTTAGAGACAGGAAGCAATGAGGGACGGGCAAGTCCCAGGGGCACCACCAATCCCGTGACCGGTCACTGCAAGAGTTCCCGGCCGGGAAGCAGGGGCTATCTCAGTCCCCTCAACCTGTTCCGGAAAGGTGTACAGGTTAATCCTCCATAAAATAATTGTTCCGGTAGTCTCTCTATTGCGTGCTGTTGTCGATGATATTGTAAACTTTGCGTTTACAGTAAAAACAGCAATAGAAACCAAAATGTTCGTAACCTTCATTGAGACATCGAACAACTTCGATGTCTCAATGAAGGTTACGAAATTTAATACTGCCTTGGAGTAAAGTCGACGAACGTGTTCGCTTGGAAAATATGCTAAGCGGCTACCAGCCACATTTTCCTCGGATTGACTGATTCTTAGCAGATTTGAGTTGAACAAATCATGCTAAACAATTGCTTGTGTAACTCTTTAAAATTTTGATTCTTTACTCCTCATCTCCGTCAAGACAAGATGGAATCGAATTTCGTTTGTCGTTCTTTTCCATGCAAGTTCGCCCCAAACAAGGCTAAAAGCTACTCGGGGTAGGGAGCTACAAAAAGAAAAAGAATCAAAGATACAGGAGCTATAGGAATTAACATTCCTCTTGAAGCAGGAAGGCAAAGATTTCCATAGAGATCCGAAAGAGAGGGAAAAAAACGATTGGCATAGCTTTTTGTTCTGCATCTAGGTACAACTAGAATTATTGGTGAGAACACTGAGGCGGAAAGCTGAGTTTCACGCTCAAAAACCCTTACTGGAGGAACCAAGCTGGACAAACCGGCGGAACATTTACCATGAAAAAACTGTAGAATAGACTTATAAGAGTAGCAACGAATCTCCGGTGAGAGAGTGATTGTAAGGATGAGCCCAACTCTTCTCCAACCAATTAACAATGCGCTTCGTAGACATTAAAAAGAAACCAAGAAGTGTACAAATCTGCCTCAGTTTGTGTCGATTGTTGAAAACCAGATTTTTATGCATTGTACAATAAAAGTATACATTCTATAAAGCAGTGTTACTTTTACATGCATGCATAGCATCACTACGTTTAGGGAAAGCGACTTACCTTTATGGAACGCCTGTTGAGACAATTTTGGTTCGAAGTAAGTGCATCTTTTAAAGGTTGAGTATCTCCTCACAATCGTCCGATTATCTTAACAAAAAGTTATCACGGCTTTCATGGTATGTTTTTGACCGTGCATCAGAGAATGAAACATCGCATTATATCCACAGTGCAGCCAAGAATGCGGAGCGACAACAAATAAAGAAAAGATAAGTTTTCAGATTCGGAATGAAAACGTCAACGTTACCAATTGACTAACAAGAGACTAAGAAGCCAAGCCATAAAGCACGCGGGATTAGAAACCGGGAGACCAAAGTGAAGGAGGAGGTCGCTACGCTGTTGGAACCATCCAAAAACTGATTGATCCTTCATCAGACAGACAGACAGACAGACAGACAGCCCAACAAACAAACAGACAAGCCCTCTCTCGCGAGTTGTACTTTTAAGGCGGTCCCCGAAGTCATGTTTAGCAACCCGTGCATTTCCGTGTCCAATAATACTGCAAAGGGGAAGAAATCCTGGAAGGAAGAAATTATAGGACCATACACGCTGTTCCCGTCACAGGTTTCAAAAGCATAATAACAAACGCCTGGGCGCATGCTGAGTGTAGTACCGGAATGTCGATAACTTATCCATCGTTTTCTCTGGCTGATGTAAATATGTCTGTATAATGTGATTTGTTCTATTTTAGGGGTTACATCTCACTTCACGATTGCCTTTGCTATGTTTACTTAGATTGATTTTTGCCCTTAATAGTAAATTACATATTTGGCTTAGTGGTTATGTTTGTTAATCCCCAGGAACTACAATTTAGCAACAGGTTTGCGTTTGCTAGTTTACTGTACACTGAAAAATTATGGGGGTTAAATTTACCCGCTTGTGGGTGAAAACTGCCACTTTCCAAAATTTGGAGAAATCTATCTGAACACAATCGGATGAGAGTAGGCTTACCCAAATGTTGGGTAGTTGCAGTTTTCACCAACAACTGGGTAAATTTAACCCTCATGATTTTCAGTGTACCACTAATGCATGCGCGGCGATCCCGGGGGACGGGGGACACGTTCCCCCAATATTTTTGGGGAGGGGACGGCTATGGTGCGGTGGTGTACCCCTTGTCATATACCTTATTGGGTCATTGGCTTTTACATGCACCAGTATGCACCAAAATACACAAAGATCAGCACACATTTTCAAAAATTTACCAGGATACACAAGAGACACAGAGTATAAAACGCTTAACAATTATTGTTGGTTGTGTGCTTTTTCCTCCACTCCCTCAACGTTGACGAGAAATCGCCGCCGCTGCACTAATGTGGTGTTGCCAAATGTATAAAGGGGTTTTGGCCACCCGTTTAGCTCTGATTGTATATGACGAGGCCTCCATATTCGGTAATTTTTATTGTGAAATGAAACTTTAGGGAAAATGTGTTTAAACTTAAGTTGCTTGTGATGACAAAACTGGTGGTGTCACATAAGAAAATCGTAACTGAGGAATTAGTCAAGTCCCCAAATATTTACAATCAACCAACTGCGGCAGAATTTCGTGAAAGCAAGTTGTGAAATATTGTCCGATCATATTAGGTTATAATTCGACGCAGAAAGTGCACAAAAGAGACAAACGACAATTGGTGCACACGATTCCACAAGGAATGTCTAATTAACTCGGAACGGCGAAATATCAATTCAACAGCTGAACATTTTCAAATTATACGTCCTGTCCTATCAAATTCTGATTTTTCAAAGCTAATAAGCAGATGTAAAATTTACACTTCGTTTCATTGTCTTTGAGGAAATTCCTTTGTTTTAAATTAGAATAAGCCAAAATTGTTTAGGCCTACACATCTGTCCTGTCAATAACAACATGAGTGTGAAGATTTTATTCTTGCAAATAAGCCAGTTCGGTATCTCAAAGGTCAAAGGTTATTCGGGATAAAATTGCTGACGTAATGTCATGCCGTGTTACGCGAATGCCCATTCCGATTGAATTTTACACGTGAGCGTTGTGCGGCCACCTTTTGCGTTCACACGCGCGCGTTAGGTCACGCGGGTCATTCGGGATAAAATGTCATTGTGCACATGCGCAGTTGAAATACCGAACTGGCTTATTGTACCACTAATAGAGACGATCTATATGCCGGAACTTTTCGTTACAAATCTGAACAGAAAATGACATATCCGGTGTCATATAAATGTTCGACTCCCATGAGTATCAAACTCTTCATATATGATGCATTGCAACAAACTTGTGATTTTTGGAATGAACAACAACATTTTTTGCAATACCATAACCCTAAACCTTATCCCAACACTAACTCAAACCCTAACCCTAACTCTAGCCCTATTTATCAACCTATAATCCTCACTCTACCCTATGTTTCTTATTGTTTTGATACACTGAGTTTGTGCGCTCAATGAGTCAACTTTTCATTAGACCGATTTTCAGGCGACACCGGCATTTAATGCTCTGGAATAAAATGGAACGGGTTTTATCGCATGGAGTGGGTAATTTGGGTGGATCCAGAACGCGCACTTTGCAGGAAGTAGGTATTATCCTAAATGGAATTGAGTACTTCGAGCTTATGGGATGCTTTGCAACACGAATCCAGGCACTGTAAACTTAACCAATTCCAACCAATGCAGTTGTTGTTGCAGCAAGGAAAATTGGAAAGCCCTCGCTGGAATTAATATAAAACGCCGTTTCAATTTGACTGCACAGAATAGAAGACAACGTTATGTCATGGTTATAATAGTATGCACTGAACATGGGCGACGATCCCGGGGGACGGGGGACCCCCCCCCCCCCATATTTTGGGGAGAGGACGGCTATGGCAGCGTCCTTCCCCATAATTTCCCCTTGTCATACATTTTGTGGGTCATTGGCTTTTACATGCACCATGCACCGGAATACACAAAGATCAGCACACAAAAAATATTGTTGGTTGTGTACTTTTTCCTCCTCCCCCCTCCCCCCCCCCCCCCCCCCCCCCCCCAACCTTGACGAGAAATCGCCGCCACTGGTACTGAATGCGAATTTTCGCAAAGAAAATATGGCCCGGATGTTTTGGTTTTAAGGCGAAATATAACATGCCTACAATCGCAAAGTTAACAATAAATTATACATGGGGACAGTTTAGCCTAAAATTACGTTTAGTTAATTTGCATTTTTGGGGGGACGGGGTGTGATTTGGTCGACTAATTTATTTTGTTTGAAATTGACCAAAGAATAAATCAATGCAAATTGATTACAATTTAGCTACCATTTAGGATAAAAAGGTAATTTCTTTGTTAATATAATTTCGTGGTTTGTATTTTGTAATTTAGTTTGGTAGAACATAGAGACATTTTCCCGTAAAACCAATGGCTAATCTTCTCTCTACGAGGCTCCTCTTACTTCAACTCTATAAAAAGTGAACAAGACATAAAACAATATACCTACATATATAAGGTTAGTGTGAACGTTAAGCACAATACAAGTTAATAGCAGGTTGTGAAAAAATATGTCAAATAAGAAAATAGTATTGCGCTTAAAACGAAACAAAACCCCTAAATGCGGAAATCACTCCTCAACAAAGAAGTACATGTAAAGACGAATTCGACGTTTGTTATTGACTTGTACTGGACAGGTCAACAGATGGATCAACATACCATCCTTCTGTGGAATCTAGCTTTGGGTGACTAAATACAATCACTACTTGCATTCATACAAAGCGTAGCCTACGGTACAGGTTTAAAAAGCCCTCATCGGGACATTTGTATCAGCCTGACCATAAAGACTAGGTTGAATTCGTCTATCAGACAAATGAACTATTAAAAAAGATATATATATATATTAAAAGATAAAAGCAAGAAATTACCAAAGAGAAATCTTCCGTATCAGACTAACCTCCGTGTACAGGCAGGCATTGAGACACCGACACGGCAACGGGGGCAGCCGACGACCCACGCCCGGGTGATAGACGCACGAGAACCGCCGCGCTGTGGACGGGTAAACCTGGTACATGATCGCCCGGAATACGGCTGCATACTTCTCCGTGTTTCCCCTCAACTCCCACTTGACCGGGGATAACGCCCCTCCCTCGACCGTCTAGTCGTTCGTTTTCCCCCGCGACGTTTCCAGCCAGCTTACGCTAAAGGCGTTGCGGTTCAAACAAAAAAAAGGCCCCGCTCACACATCGTGTTTTCCGTACAATGAGATTGGTCATAAGCAGACGATATTTGGCATAGCGTTGCGATCTGTTCGGTGCATGCGCCAATCCTACGGCGATTTTGTTTCCTTGCGACGTTAACTGTCTGACATACACCCCTCGTGGGATGTTCCATAGGATACGGTATAATCAACGTACTATAATGATTTATGTCATAATTTTTTTTTATTCGTGAACCCCACGGTACACCATACCTAGTAGACACATTTCTTTATTTGTTCTATTTTATTGCCGGGTAGGCTTACATCAGTGCATTATTAATATTATTTAATTTTTAACTATTAAGGAGACACATTGTATTGGAGGCGCCCATTTGGGCTCCAAAAAGCATTCACCCTCGTAGAATAAACAATGTATGCGACCGCCCCTTAAATTGCGCCGTTTGTCGAAAAATCAATGACGAAAACACTTCCGGGGACGAAAGTTTGGTTCGGAAAAGTCTGACCGTTGGATACCGGATAATACGCGTACATCACCGTCAACCAGCAGCGTAGCCAGGGGGGGCGCTCACAGTGTATTTTCTTTATAATACTATTATTTTCTGCGTTTGCGAAATTTTCAGTGGGGGGGGGGGGGGGGGGGGGCGACTGGGGGGGGGGCGACAATTTGTTATGGGGGGGGGGGGGGCGTGCGCCGTCAACGATTTTCAGACAAACGGCGCATTTTCAAGTAATGGTCGTCTGCATTGTTTTTATAATTATTTTAATTTTACCAACCATAGCAATCTGAGAACGAACGCTTTTCCCGCCTCTAGGACAATGTGCTACTTTCAGATTAAAACACGCTATGGCAATTTCATAGTTTGCGAGTGCCGGGTACCAGCGAACGAACCCAATGTGTATCGCGTTAAAACCGCCAAAAAGACTTTCGCTTGACTCGTAGACGTGATACCAACTGACATATCCACAATGTTGATTTCCTCTCGCTCGGAAGATATGACTCCAATTGAGCCGTGTTTTCCAACAGAGTATTTGAAAACGCAGTTCAACAGGTATTAGGCGCGATAACCCGACATTTGAAAAGAGGCTTGTCAAAACGGGTTTCCCTCCCTGTTTTTCAAAGTAAACTGGACATCCGTTGCTTAGGGTTCTTGACGGGCGGGCGTGCGGTCGTTCTCTAAGAAATATTTATTTAACCACCTGGCAAATTTCTGCGCTTAGAAACTCCTTGAAATTGCTTACCACAGAAATGTGCTTACCGCGAATAATCTTGCTTAGTAAAACAGGTTACAGTTCAAACACCATTTCATTTTCGTACTAAGCAAATTTCACAAACATTATAAACATCACATGAACATTTGGTTGATGATTTCGTTTTTACCGAGGAAGAATTTTCATGCTAAGCATATTTTTTAGCTGAGCAGCTCCGTGTAATTGGCTCCTGAGGGTTAAAAAGGAAAACAATGCTTACCACTGATTCCGTCTGCGTTTATAAATATGGCTGAGACGCGCACCAAAGCAGTGGACGCTGCATTGTTTAGCTCCTGACCCGGATTTTTTGCTAAACGAACTTTCCTGTGTGGATTTACATGTAATTTGTGTGTGTGTGGTAGGCCTATATACCTGTGATAGCAGAAATGGCTGCATGAGCCTAGGCCCCCCTACAGTGAGCTGAATGACTGAATTGAAAGAAAAAGTATAATCTCGAAGTCCTTTTAAAGAACGAGGGTAATCAACTTAACAAATCTAGGGAAACTAGACACAACTTCTAGCACGTAAGGTAATACTTTTCAGGAAGCGATCTGATACATGCAAAAACAATGCACACTATGTTTTCGTCAGTTGAATGAAGTAATTAAACACACAGCACCGATTAATACCTTCGTAATGAGCTGTTGTTGTTGTAACATTTATTTCAATGTTGTCATTCATTACAATATTTACAATCATATAGAAATTACCAAGGAATTTAATAATATATTTGATAGAGACTATGTATACAGTAAGTTAAATAATAAAGAAGCAACAAGTTAAGTGACAACATTTAGGTATAAGGTTAAGCGTAAAACGCTTTTGTGCCCTAACCTATGGACAGACAAACATACAACCAGGGAACCAGGCAAAGGACAACAAAACACAACGTACGTAGAGACAAACTGGTGTGAGACAAGGCAAAATGATTAGTTCACTAATAAGAATAAGATTACAAGTACGACTCGAGGAATCGAGCTTTTAAATTTTTAACAAAGACAGACAGAGATGGTGATGTTTTGAGAAACTTTTCTAAACTATTCCAGTATGAGATGCCTCGATGAACAACACTATCTTTAGACATTGACGTTCTATTGAAATGGACGAACAAATTTCCCCTAGCACTACTTCGAGTATTATATACATGAACATCAGATGTTAAAGTAAAACAACAATTAAAACAGGGAGGGAGTGCATTATGCGTAAATTTATACATGAATTTTCCCAAATTAAGCAGGTATAAGTCATTACATTGTAATAAATTTAATTTGGCAAATAATGGAGCAGAATGATCACGGTAACCAGCATTTAAAATTACACGAACCGCTCGTTTTTGTAAAATTAGTAATTTGTTACATTTAGATGAGGAACTGGCCCAAGTCAGGATTGAATAATTTAAATATGGCAAAACAAATGAATTATATAATGTTAATAAAATCCTGCTGGGGAGGTAAAATTTTAACCGATTCATTATTCCAATATTCGTGGATATTTTTGTTGCTAGCTCATCAATATGACTTTTCCAAGTAAGATTTTCATCAATAGTTACCCCAAGGAATTTAGTTTTTTTAACTTGATTAAGCCTTGCATTATTTAGAATCAGAGGAGCAGATTGTATATACTTGTATTGACTAGCACAAAAAATCATGTAATTTGATTTAAGAACATTAATACATAATTTGTTTGCTAATAGCCATGTGCTGATTTTTTCAAGTTCCATATTAAGGTTTCGAATAGCTTCATTTACATTATTGTGAGTGTACAGCAGACTTGTATCGTCGGCAAATAAACAAAACGCATGATGTAGATAATATTTTTAAAATTGTCCAAAAGCTTAAACGCTTCTACAATCGCTGAAACCGATTAATTTATTGGACCTCTCAGTTCGATTGTTAGTTTTTACTTTCTCGTGTGGTTTCATGAAAGTTTGACTGATTCGAATTCATAATTGAATTTTGATGATTTTGGAGATGGTATGGTGACCGTAAAAAAATTGAAAACAAGAGGTAATCAGTTTATTAAGTAAGAATTTAGAAAAATAGCTGGCCTGACGTTTCAAACTTAAGCAAGTTCTTTCTCAAAGGCAAATTCTTTGAGAAAGAACTTGTTTAGGTTTGAAACGTCAGGCCAGCTAATGTTTTGATTTGTATATTTCAGGTCCATTCAGTCAGTCAGCAGTTTGCAACAGTTTAATTCATTTTTATTCTTAAGTAAGAAGCAAGCAAGTTTCCAGACTAAGGTTGGATCTTTTTTGGTCTATTTTCTAGGGAGTTGAAGATATTTTGAAATGAAAGTCGACTTTTGACGTTATGAATTTTGATTTATAATTGCCGAAAATGAATAGAGATTTTGGAATAGGTTTTAAAGGATATACACGTTCGTTTTTAGGTGTCGTTTTTCATTCAGCATTTCTGTGTGAGTTTTTATACCTTATTTTGTATGCCGCAGGTACCCTGTTTAAAGTCAAGATTTCTAATTTGTACAGGAAATTAGCTACATACTTATACCTTTGGAAAATACAAAAATGAATATAGACAGTTAAAGTAAACATACCGTTCCAAGTTGTTTTGTAGACGTGTAAAAAAATACCTACTTTCAGAGGGAGGGAGTAAAATTATCATTAGCCCCGCCCCTTCTCTCGTGACAATTTTCGAAATTATAGATCGTCTGGTATTCAGTAGACGACAGCGCCACCCCGGCACGGTACGGCAGCAGTATGTCTATCATCAAGCAGAAATTTGATTCTGCCCCACAAGAACAAACAAGTTGACGCGAGGAAGGAAGCGCGCCAAATGAAACGGATTATGCCCGGCTGGGGCCCACATTAAAACATCAACAAGTTGTTTTGACTCGGATGCCCGGCCACGACGGTGCCAAGTTCACCTTTAAATGGACGACAGAGATAGTGATAATAACCATGATAGCAGTCGAAATATATTACGAGGGGGAGGGAATTCTGCCCAATATTTTCAAGACGATTCACCCCTCGCTGTTTGCGAGTTAACCCCGCCGCTTTACACAACCCTATAGAATTCAGTGCGGTAATTTTTGTCGTCTCACACTGTGCACGTTCCAAATCGAACATCAACTAATCTGATTTGACATTTTCAAGGCCGACAAAAATTGTTATTAATCAATAATTAAATGTCTGTTCATTGAGGAGATATGACAACTTAGGGATTAGACAATCACTCAGATACGAACAAAAATCTTCAAAGAGGAGAACAATTATCATATTAGTTCAACGAAATCACGCGTTTACAATTATTATTACCCCTGCTCATCAGGCCTATCAATCATTTCTGAAACCTCAGCTCCCTGGGGAGTATACAGCCCCGGCTGCAAGTTAAGCGCACATGGGCTAATCACACACATAACTATCACTGCCCTCACAGGTACCCACTTACTCATGGGTGGAGAGAAGCAACTTGTAACAAGGACACAAGCACCATGACCCCCTGCTGGTCTCGAACCCACAATCTGCAGTATCACCACAGCACATAATTATTAACATTAGAAGCTGAGTAGCTCGTCAAACCAGCTAGGAAATTGTTTTAAATTTGGAAAGTATTTTTGATTCCAGGAAAAAGATTTAATTAATTATGTACAAGGTTTTGCATTTTGTCATCATGTTCAATAAGTATCTGTGCAGTATTTTAATAGGAGTTTATGAGTTCATGTCAGTCACAGCTAACAGCTTCTGCTGGCACAGATCACATATGCAGAGCATAAGCCAATTTGCGCTAACAACCCAGTAGAGGAAGTCGTTCAGCCTGTGGCCCCGTCTCTCATTGAAAACATCATTGGCGCCTGTTCCCGACCATCCAAAATGGCGGTCGAATCCGTTCATTGGCCACTTCCTATCAGCCCCGCGCAAGGCCTAGCCTCCTGACAAAATCCACTGTGTGTGTACGAGGTTGGCAATCAAGTCCGCGTTTTGTCACTTGTAAATGTCAAACAATTTCCCCTTTTTTTATTGAATTTCGGCCTCCTTACCAGGGTAACCGATTGCTGCTTCCGTTGGTGAGCTTAACCTTTCGATGGAAAGTCGGTTAGAACGATTGGTGGCGCTAGACGGGCTGCTCCTTACAGTATCTCAAGTAACTCTGAGCATGCCAATTAAAATATCTACATATAATTATTTCCGTTGTAAAACCTACTCCTTACATTGTATAGGAATCGTTAGATCATCTTCTTTCTCTATCAAACTCTGGAACCTGCGTCATTGTCTTGGGATATTGTTTAATAACAACTATTTAATCTGAGCAGTTTGGCAGATATTTTCTTATCAAAAAATGACACAGAAATAATGTTTTTAAAGATAATTTGACTAGAAGTCACCTTCGAAAGTTTCAATTTAAATAAGTCTTCAGGTTTAAGAAAAAGAGCAGATCGTTCCAATAGTATTTCTCAAATGAGGGCGGTATTCATAGTCCAGGCGCAGAACCGTAGAGGGAGTTGCGATAACTTCTGACTTTGGCCCAAAGATGGCTGCTTTGTACATGTTTGTTCATTACGAAATCTGAGGAGCGCACACTTAAATGTTTTATTTACCACACAACTACACAAATATAGGATCAGGCATTGGCTTTTAAAAAAGTTCAGCCAGATGCGTACCTCATTGATTTAACTAACTGTACACTGCAGCGCATGTTCATGCTTGGTTAAGCACCATAGAATGTGAGTGATGCACTTTGTTTGAGGTGGGCAGTCTAAGTAAATGAAATGCGGCTTGTAAAATTGTTCGTTCATTTTAAAATTTCAATTGGGGGCACCCCCCCCCCCCTCCCCCCCCCCCCCCCCCCGTAGTAACGCCACTGGAGTGGAGGGGTAAAAAAAATTAATCGTTTCATTCTTTTTAAATTTTTTTAATGGTGTCGTTGTTTATATAGATTAATGCACAATCTGACATTCTGCCATTTCTACTAAAAATGAAAGACAGCTTCAACTTTCCACATTATTTAAAAATACACTGAGGAGAATTTGATAGTTCCATAAGACGTTCCTTGCAAGGAATTTTCCGTCTTTATCCTTTACCCTGGAATATGAGATGATCATAATAATTACAAAAGGCTTGTAATTGAAGTGAAGATACTTTGGGCATTTTGTAATGGTCAACTCTCCTATTAGAAAATCATATGCAGAACAACTTCAACGGCATTCGCTTACGCGGGACCAGGTGTAAACCATGCAAGCTTACGGCTTGGGTTACGCGGGTAAAACATCGCGTTGGCACCGCCGATCGATCGGCTGTCGAGTTAGGTCACAAGCTGCCTTAGCGAAGCTGGCTGACAGTGAGCCGTGTTTCCTTGGGGCTTGCAACCACCAAAATCTCGGGAAGCAAAATGGCGTCAAACTTAATGAAATGAAATCTAAAAGGGCTGAGCCAATTTCAAGGCGATGCTTAGCACACAAAAATGCTTAGCATGAAAACTCTTCCTTTCGTAAATACAGGATTACCAACCAAATTTTGACGTGGAGTGTATCGCTTGTGGCTGGCATTCAGCTGTTGTTTGCTTAGCATGAAAATCCCATGGCCTTTTGGCTGGTAACCTGTTTTATCTATGCAAGACTTTTTGGTGCTTAGCAATTTTTTGTGCTGAGCAAATTGACCCCTGGTCGAAATGGGGAATATCAAACTTAGCGATTTTCAAACACTTGGTGGCAGCAGATACACTGGTACTTGGTCACTGTTAAGCCTCTTCTGAGCATACTTTTTATGTCGACAGAACCAAGTTTGAGCTACTAGTTTTGTTAGATAGTATTTATATTATTGGGCTAGCCTTGCCCGAACCCTAACTAGTCAACCATGTCTAGTTGGCTACGTGGAACTAGTCTACAAGGCATGGTCGCGCTGGTTACCTGTATCAACGGCTTACTGGCTAACTGCGACAAAGGTCTACAGAATCAGTGACGCAAAAGTTCAGCCGGCTATCTTTCGCGCTTGGACGTTATTGCGTAGGTACAAGGTGCGTCACGAACCAATGGTCCTGCTCGAACTAGCCCTCAAATGAATAAAAATGCGCCATCAAGTACCTTAAAGTATCTATTCAGAGGAGTCAAGGAACAAGACCCTCTCTTCCATGATTCTTTATGTACACTGTAAGTTGCAAGGACATTTTACAACGTCACGGGGGAATAATTTCCTAATTCTGGTCTTGGAAGTAAATGTGTGTAATCCTTATAAGAGGTTATTTAGGAAACTAAAATCTGAAAATGGATGAAACTGCTGCAAACTGCTAACTGACTAAATTGACATGAAATATACAAATCAACAACTTGAACAATATCTGGCCTAGCGTTTCGTACTTAAGCAAGTTCTTTCTCAAAGGCCCTTTAAAAAGAGGAATATACCAAAGGCCCTTTAAGAAAGAACTTGCTTAAGTTCGAGGCAACCTAATTTTCAAGTATCTAGTCACTTGCAAAGCCGCTGTAGTTGCAAGTTTGTGTTTAATGAGTTTAATTTATACAGTTAGATACACGTACTGAGCATATTTAAGACAGTATAGTTATTGGTCAATAACATTACTGATAATGTTGTTCTGGGTCAATTAATGTGACCAGCACACACGGGGTTAATGTAACCACTTGAGAAGACAGAATGCGTGGGAAGATTTGTCGCTCAGGGCAAGCATGAAAATATTGCAAAGATGTCAACAAGTAGCGAGAATAACAAAGCCAGCTCATCTTCGCAGAGTTGTGTGAAAAGTCGGCCGCGGTCACGAACGCTCTAGGTTTATATCTGGTTACTTGGAGGGGGAAACAACTCATGACAACCAGATTTCTCCTTGAAAAGTTGAAAAGATGATTGGGTATGTTTGGACAACATGGCTAACGTCTTATCCATCGAAATGTACGAGAGAAGGATCTCAACTCCTGTGACTTAAAACTGCAACTGTTTACAGTCAGAATGAAGGTCATTTAACTGCATGATGATGCCATAGCGACGCACACACTTTTCTATTACAAACGAGCCAATGTCCTTAACTGAAACATAGTTGAAGCACATTTTAAAGATAATATCTCAATTTCTTGTTCTAAATGTTAAAGCTCTTTTAGGTACCATTAATTAAGCTATTCGCTAAAATGTAACAGGTGAATACAATAGGAAACCTTTTATAGTTTAAAAACTGATTGGTTAAAATAACAAACATTGATAGAAACGTGTCCATCGGGTTGAGACTTTGGTTGAAACAGCCAATTGTTTGTTATAAACAAATTATTTCGTTTGGGAATTCAGGGAAAGATTAATCTGTAGCTTTATAAACGCGTACTGATATTTCAGACACCATATCACAAATAGAGATAACTTTTTACCCCAAACGGAACCCTATAGGCCTACATTTACAACTAAAATAACAAATTACTCAAAACTACTATACTACCTTACAACAGACATACCACCTCGAAACAACACTATACTACCCAAAAGAGATATTTTGTGATCTCAAAACAGACATTAAGAGACACTATAGTAATTAGTATACTTCCAAAGGAGATAAAATACGACTTCAGGAGAAATCTTAAAATGCCTGAAAAGGAATATCATACCACCCAAACGAAATAGTTACTACGGTACCTCAAACGGGACACTCACATTATATCCCTAAGCAGATACTACTACCTCAAACGAGATTTTTTGTCTAAGTCAAAGGGGGCAATTCTTTTTAACTTTTCAGTTACAGAAAAGCAACGCAGCGAAAAGAGCGAAGCTCGGAAATGTTTTTGCAACCTGGCCCAATTCTGAGCAATTTTGGGTAATTGGAAGGCAGCTAAACACCGGTATCTTGTAGGTCTTACAGAACCTATTTGCAAGACTGAAACTCCACGATGCGAAACACTCCGTGTGGAGAAAAACACCTCAATAAGCACGTTAGTCTGAAATTCGGAGCTGTTAACAAGACCATCGGAACCCCCGAAAAAAGGGGTAAGCATATGTTGTAAATTACCCCAGACAAAAAAACCAAGTCGCGGTCACTTCACTTGCAGTAAAAACTAGTGGATTAATGATTGAGCGGCCAATGGTTATTGCCAATAACAGGATGTGGTTGTTATTAGCGTGTTAACGAGGTGAGAGCTGCCTGCTTGCACGGGGCAGAACCCCAGGTATGCCCGGCCAGTCTTCGAGGGTTGTTTTTCCCCATACTCTCCATCCTACATAATACAATCACAGATTGAGAATTTTAAAAGTGGATTTCCAAGTAAATTAAACATACTTCAAGCAAACACAAAAATGGGATTTCTGTTCCAAACTAACAATCTCTTTCTAATGGATTGGTAAAATAAGACGTAAGTTGTTTTGTGTTGGTATACATCAAAATACATTATTACTACACAAATACATAGGAATGGCATGGGAACACAATCAGATCCAACTCTCAATACAATTTACTTCAAAATAAGACAGTTCGGTAATTGAACTGCGCATGTGCACAATGACATTTTATCACGAATGACCCGCGTGACCTAACGCGCGCGTGTGAACGCAAAAGGTGGTCGCACAACGCGCACGTGTTCAATTCAATCAGAATGGGCGTTCGCGTAACATGGCGTGACATTACATCAGCCTGAATTTTTATCCCGAATAACCTATGACCTTTGATATACTGACTGGTTTATTATTCAGATTTGTTTGAATAGAACTAGTACTTTGAAGATATATTGATACAAACGTTGATAAAGGTTAAAACGCTTAAAGTCCATTCGGCGTTTTGCAAATTTTGTTTCAGAACGCATATGATATAAC
Organism: Hippasteria phrygiana; assembly: GCA_037893225.1. NCBI lineage: Eukaryota > Metazoa > Echinodermata > Asteroidea > Valvatida > Goniasteridae > Hippasteria > Hippasteria phrygiana. The sequence continues at coordinate 136,652 of JAZGUH010000912.1, forward strand.
CTTTAACCTCATCCCAACCCTAACCCTAACCCTAACCCTACATTAAACCCTAACCCAATTTCTCAGTCTAACTCGCACCCTCACCCTTGCCCTATGATTTTCATTATTTTGTGTACGGGGCGTACTGAGCATGAGCAGTAACCAACAAGTCAGATTTTCAGGGAGTCGGATATTCATGGCACCGGTCAGATTTTATGCACTGCAAATTTAGCCTGTAGGTTTTTTTTTCTTATTACGCACTAACTACAGCTGGCTGCTTGCGAACAACACTCAGCGAGTTCCTATTTATCAATTACCTCTCAAATTAAAAACCATTCATGCAGAGAGACGGCATCAGTCACAGGTCACTCCTTCCATATGTCAACCCTCAAATTAATAATGACCATGTTCCCCTCCTTACAAACAGGTCCAAATTAGCCTGACGAATGACAGAGACTATTCCCAGACATACCTACCCCCCCCCCCCCCATCTTAAATTACCCATCATGCTAATTGAGACTAAAACTATTACGCAATCGAACCAATGACTGACGATCGTAAGCGATTCTACTACCCTTGTTAACGAACATCCTTCATGTCTATATTTAGCGGGTTGCAATTGAAACAAAGGATACAAACACGCCAGGTGAATTGGAACCAAATTATTGGACAATTACGTCTTGATTGAGACAAACCCGTTTGTTTTGAAGCTGTGGGTATTTTCGTCGAAAGCTGGCCAGCACAGCGTCCCTATGTAATAGGGTAGCTATGTAGTATAATTACATGAATTAATAACCGGTCTTGTGTCTATTCCAAGGTACACAAGACGATGTACATAGCACAAGGACATTACTGAAGAAACAAACAATGACATCGTTGATCCATTCTTGATAATCAAATGTGACAATAATTGTATAACTGGATTATTGTCAAAAATGGAATACATAACAATATTATTCGTATACAGGTCATTTGCATGCAACCACGAGGCACGGTTCCCACAGAAAATTCTGGAAATTCGCGGAAGCTAAAATGTCATGGGAAGTCACGGAATTTTGTTATCTGACAAGGAGTCACGGAAAATTGATATTTTAGAAAAAAGCCATTGAAAAGTCAAGGAATCTCACGCAAATACATTGTCAGTGTATTGTAAATAAATTCTTAAGATGTAAAAACGACGTAAAAATTGTCATTGAAAATCCTATTTTTTCCTAGAAAGTCATGGAAACGTTGTGAATTTTAAGATTTCTGTGGGGAGCCTAGTGAGGGTACCAACATTTTTGAAAATCAACCTAGCTAACTTCATAACCAACTCAGGTTGGTACAACGGCCAGTAGCTCACAGGCATTGTAGTATTAGCATTCGTATCACTATCATATCAAAAGTCTTGTTCTGAGGGCTTCAGCTGTGATTTTATTACAACAAAATTTATTGACAAATGTTTTATACTTGTGAAAGTGATGCATGCGAAATGCTATTTTCTTTCCTTTGATACGCTGGTGACAGCAGACATGTATACCAGTCCCTTTCCATTGTTCTCACCAGTCATGCGCATGCCCAGAACTACGCGCGCATGCTCAGAAGTAGCAAAAAGGGCCGGTATGTTTGCTGCCACCAGCGTCTCAAAACTCTCCCATTGTTTTAGCTGTGTGGACAAGTGGTGCTTGTTTATTGAAAAATCAGGGTTTGGGCTCATGTGAGACATGAGAAAGATGTGCATGTAAGAGGATAGGCAAAATGGACTGAATTTTTAAACGAGTGTTTGAGCGTAATGTATTGCTTTCTTTGGGGTAGATGAGGATGCCCCGTATAATGGTCGTGTTCAGAAATGATTAGAAACTCACTTGAAGAGAGTTTCCTACTTTTTTCAAAGTGAACAAAGAACACTGGCAGAAGCGGGATTCGAACCTGCGACCTCCGGAATACCGTACTTGCACTTGCACTATATTGGCGCCTTGGCGGTCTCCCAAATTGTCAGTGTCTTTGTTCGGTGGGTGCTAGTCAGAAGTCATAAACCCATAATGGGTATAGCCAGGGGTCACGCCCAATTTCACGATACAACATGGGAAGCGACATTGTGGGGATCACTCAATGATGATACGACTTTTAAATTCAGAAGAAAACTGGCAGGAGCGGTTTGTTTGACGAAAAAATACTTTCTGTGACTTTCGAACGAAGGAACGGGGTAAATATGCTCTAGACTGGTAGCATTTATCTGACAACGGCCGCCGAATATCGGCTGAAACGTCGATCCGATCCAACACATATAGAAGCAAATCTGCATGTGATAATGCAACCCCAAGGTTCCGTCTTTGAAGCTGTTATGAGCAACGAATTATGGAAAACTTGTACCAGGTACTCGCTCGGTACTTCGACTAAGGCAGGTGTTTGCTAACGTCTACTCCCCGGGGGCATCGCACCGGAGCTTGATGTCCCATCAGTTCACGTCCCAGCGTCGCTCAAATCACCGGCGCTTATCCGATGTTTTCCTGGCCCACTGCGTGAGTCTAAACATACCCTGAGATGGTTAATATTTTAGTACGCATCTTGATGTAGGAGAGGCTGATACTAAACACGTTTAACATATCAATCTTTTTCATATCTCGTTTTCTCGAAGCGGAAAGTGGCTATTAACTATTGATTGATATTGGGAGTGGACTTTAAGACTAGTAGCAATACCCCTGCCCCACCCCTTTCACACAATTGCTTTTTTTTTAATCCAGAAAATATGCTATTTAAATTGCATGAAAGCTAAAGTACCGTAGTGATGACGTCAATGCAATGTTTGGAGCCAAAATACTTTTGTTATTTTTGTGTCAATGTGTTTGCATCACTGGCTGTTAACAAAGGAACAGTCGAAATCTCCATTTATTTGGAGCCAGTTGTCGAGCCAACTGACGTCAGACTTGGTTGGTTAGACAATTGACTGACGCACTGTGGGTTGGGCGGTTGGTTGGTTGGTTCATATGATGCCCGATATGGGGCAGAGGGAACCCCCTCCCCCTTTTGTGTTGGTCATTGTGTTCCCGGAATCTCAGGAATTCTTTTCAGATCTCTTGCGGGATGTGTTAGGTAACAATGGTCTGTACTGTGTATATATAGGGTATAGGGACACAAGGGGGGTACCTCTCTGCCCCATATCGTGCTGGGTATTGGTTGGTTGGTTCGTTGGATGTTATTGCTAAACCAGTAGCGTAAATTAGAACAGAGATATTTTCTCTTTTGCCCTGTCTCGTGGTAATGTATGAAGCACTGTATACTCAGTGCTTTCCGAGAGCCTGTGTAAACAAAAATCACAGACTTACTCGGGCGGGATTCGAACCCATGACTTCCTGCTTATTAGTGCAGACGTCTTAACCACTCGACCACCGAGCCTGCTAGGGTCGGCTGGCCGATTCGAACCCAATGCAGCAGCGGGTACCGCGTAATCAGTCAGAAGATGGGATGATGTAGGCCTAATGTTTACATGTTAAGACGTCTTAACCGTGCTTACTATAGTAAGCAGGAAGTCGTGGGTTCGAATCCCGCCCGAGCAAGCCTGTGAATGTGTTCACACAGGCTCTTGATAAGCACTGAGTATACAGTGCTTCATACATTACGTCGGGACAGGGCAAAAGAGAAAACATCTCTCTTCTAATTTACATCACCCCCGACATAAAAAGATCCATCTTCTGACAGTAGCGTCAACAATATTAATTGAAAATTAGAACTTTCTACATTTGTGTTCCTCTTCAATAGCAACCTTACATTCCTTATGGTTCATCTCCCCTCCCCCTCCTTTAGGCAGCTGGATCCACCCCTCGTTAGGCTTCCAGACCATTTCACTATGTCAAATTCGCTCAGTTCAATCAGCCACTACCACAAAGAGATCCTACAAGAACACCACACCGTAAATGCACATCAAAGTTCCTCGTGAACAAATTTTCCCCCTAATCGACTACGATCCCCGTCAAGCCGGCCGCAGGCAGGTGGAGCGGGTGACAGGCGGCTTCTTCACCGGGCTAATATCGTGACATCCCCGGCGTGAGGAACGAAGCAGGTGCCGCTATTCCGGAAGAAGACTGCGGACTCTTCTTCTCATTATTAATTCAGTAACTTGACACCATTGCACATTTTCTTTCCAATTGTCTCATAATAAAGTACAAAAACCCACTAAAAATTGTCCGATCCTACGTGCAAGAGATACCGGTAACAGAACTCTGGCATTTTTGTTAGAGTCAAACTTGAGCTGTATAAAATTCTACTTTAAATGCTGAAATGTGGTGTAATTTAACACCATGCAGTACACTCTAAAAACTGTGTTTAGCAATTAAACACAATCTTGCTATCAGTTTGTAAATATGTTTAGAAGCTAAACATTACGTGTCTAATTCCTAAACATCAGTGTTCAATGGCTAAACACCATCCGTCAACACGTTATGTTTTGTATGTAAACGTGTTTACAAACTGATAGCAATACCTGTTTAGAAAAGTGTTTCATTGCTAAACACTGTTTTTACAGTGTATCTTTATTGAACCATTCGTCCAATCTAACACCACAGGTTTTGAACCATTCGTCCAATATAGATACCACGGGTGTTAATTTAACACCACCGTTTCTGCAGTGTGGGGAATATAGGTGCAAATCAGAAGAAAAATATCTAAAGACATTGGTGTTTTCGGTGTTTTCTTACGTTAACTAAATACATACTTCAAAATTAGGAAAGTTTCCAAACAAATATTCTTATGCTTTACAAAGTTTAGTGTATATCACTGACATTTTTCCCCACATGAGAAATCCGCTGGTACCCTATTAAAGCCGCTGAGAGGGTTTCAGAACTGCAGCATTATAGAATAGCGCATGCATGACCTCTGACTTCTTTATACTGGTAACCGCCTCCAATAAAAGTATTTAATAGAGCGCATTGCACAGTAGTTAACTCGAGATGAAAACGGGAAACGCTGGTTTCCGTACCCCTGTGCCCCCTAGAGGAAGGCCGTTTCAGTGGTTTATTAGCCAGGCCTAAATTAAACATTTCCTGGTGCCCTATACCTGGAGCGAGATAAGAGGCCGGGATACTGCCGGCCATGATCGAAAATTTCCCCTTCAGGCCCCGGCCCCGAATGGTTCTAATTTACCGAGCGACTTGCAGGAGCGTGTCCACTCTATACGGCGGAGAGCTGGCGTGACGTAAACGCAATTCTAGCTAGGGGATTCGATTGCGATAGTCAAGTTTGCGATTGCCATCGCCTCACTTGAATTTCGATATTTTTGGGGGTTGCCTCAGGAAGGGACTATAAAATATCTATTCAGAACAGCGCCCTCTTGTGAATATCTTACATCAAATGAATGAGATTTGTCACCATGATGACAGTTGGAGAAAGGTATTATTAAGCCCCTTGAACAATTCCTAAACAATTTTGCTTTTATGTCAACTTTAATGACAGCCAGGGCAATAGTTTTTATATTGACCGGCAACGCGTGAAATAGTACATGTGTAGATAACAATTATGTAATGGCGGCCATCTCAAGGGTCTGCATCGACCTGCATTTTAGGGTCTATTCAGATTAGGTTCAGGCTATTAAATCGATCTGCAAAAGTGACCGGTAACGGGGGGGTGGAGATATATAGCAAGGCGACCATTTTGACAGCCAGTATTTAACAGCTTAAATGCTGTCAAAGTTCATAGACGGTGGGTTTGTTTTAAGTTGAACTTTTAAAGTTAAACTTTCAGGGAAGAAATATTATAAGATTAAACTATTATTAAAGCATGATATTAAAATTTTCGTTTAAGCAGACGTGACTCGAACAGAACCCGACAGAAACGCGACATATTGATGAATACGAACTCTGGAGCGCGTGTACAGAGCCTTGTTTTTTGTTTACAGTCTGAGCATGCGCAAAAACTACTCGAGACAGCAACAAATAAAAGGATTTTGATGTGTGCTGGCACAAAATAGCCCGAAGAGCTTTGGATCGGACGCGAGAAGTAATGATGCTCACTTAAACAGGCAGAATGAATGAAGTTCCACGTCAATCAAGAGTAAACCTTCCAATTTTAAAGTTAGTTTATGTATAAATATAGCATTGAAAGAGGGCATTCAGTGCGAGAGCAAAAATCAAATTATTCGAAGGATGTTGTGAACCAATCGAAACCAAGAAATCTGCCAGGAGCGGTTCCTCTATATCCTGTGTACAACTGAATTCCGCATGAGCTCAGACACAAGCCAGCCGGCTGGCGTGAACAAACACACTGGGGCATAAATCAAATGGTAAAGCTAACCGGAGTAATAAGCAATACGATCGCGAGGAAATGTAATTTAGCAAGTAATCAATCGCCTCACACATTGTGAAGTCTCTCGACCTCAATAATAATGCTCCATCTTCCTGTACTTTTCTGGTGGAGAAATGGCCCATCTCTCACCAAGAATATGCATTTACGGGTAAGTACGGGAATCGGGTACCCGATTTAAAAAAGCACGGGTAACCGGTAGCCGTAAAGTAAGCCAATCACAAAAATATATCTCGGAAATTGCTGTTCATATTGTTTGTAAAGGTCCGCACGTTAATGCTACCACATCGGTGCATCGATGCAGCATGCAAGTACAGTGAGTTCTAGCTTTACGGTTTAAATTGCATTTTTGCAAGCGTAACAGGCGTTAATCTGTATTGTTTTTCCATGTACCCTGGTTTTCATTTTGGAAATTCGCCACAAATGACATTCAAAAACTTTCTTTTTCAAAAAAATTAGGTTACGGGTACTCGATTCCACAATCTGGAACCGGTACCTGACATTAGCGATCGGGTACTTCGGATACCCGGTTCGGATGCACATCTGTAACCAAGAAGGGCGCATTACTGTGGATTGTTCCGAGCCTTCAGTCTTGTTCAACCGTCCCAAATGTCCCGTATAGCGACCATAACTATTAGTAGAAATTGCGGTTGGACTTGACGGTCCGTGTGATCTAATCTGACTGACAGTCCACGTGACTGCTACGACAGGGCACGACGACAGTGGAGGATCGGGGAAGGGGGAGGGAGAGGGGTCGGACAGCTTGAACCCCCAAGGTTGTAAATTTTCAATTTTATTTGTTTTTTCTATTTTTTCCTTTAACCGCACGTGGTGGCAGTGATATGCTTTTTCACCCCAACTAGGCTCTAAAAATGATTTGCAGGGCAAACGTTTTTCGGACAAATCTTTTGGAAGCGAGGAAAGTCTCATTGACCCATTTGACTCACCGGCCAAATTGACTTCAAAGGTGTGAATAGATTCAAGTGCCTCATTACAGGACAGTTTAGTTTAGACCGGCTCAAAGAGTTTAGCTTCAGTGATTAATTCAATAATTGGGGATTTGCATTCCGGTATCCAAGTTTGGCTAACTTAACAAATCTTGGCTCGCTCTCAGTCCCGGGCAGGAGGTTGCCTTTAGTAACCCAGTAAGGTCGGTAAGGAAACACATGGAACCAACTTCCTCCAACACCAAAATCTTAAGATTAGCATGAATGTTGTGACTTGCAGAGCCCCAAAAGAATTCGAAGCTATTATTGAACCCAATTTAAACAAACTCGAGAGAGACTATTCTGAGATCTAAGCCCCAATGGTTGTTGTTCAATGAATTATTTCCCTTTTCCTGATATTGAAACATACTCAGCTGAACTAAAATACGCATGCTGCATCCGACTATGGATTCCGTTTGGTTTTAACACCAAATTGTATAACTTCGGTAATTGGTTTATGTTCACATCATCGTTTAAAGGTAATTTAACATTTGCAAACATCAAAAAACCAAACTACCGAATTACCTTACTTGACTGTATAAGCCTGTAAATAATAGCCTCAAGCATCCTGTGAAATCATGGTAGCTGGTGTGCTGTCATTTTCAAGAAAAGTGAAATTTGTGTATCTATAAATAGTCTAGTTCCCCGACCTGATAATTCCCTGACGTCTAGACATTGCTCCGTTTTGTCAGAAGTTAGAGTCAGGGAACCAGACTACACAAACGGCATTTGTTCTCTGTTTTCCCAGCATCCGTGCACACAAAGCTTTAAACGGGTCAGTGTTACAGTATTTGCCATAAAATGCTAACCCCTAATTCATTTCTGAAAATTGCAGCAAACGCAAATGTTGTATACTACCTTTAAAATATCTGCTTATAATAAAGAAAACAATTTTGAAGGTACCGGTACCAGATAACTACCCTAAGGTTTGTACAAGATCTGGACTTGGAAGATGTACACAGATCAGTAATTACAGAGATAGGGAAGACAACTTATCAAAGAACATACGATCATTGTTTACGCCACGCCCACCCCTAGACAGAATAACAACTTATTAGCGCCTCCAAACGCCAAAAGAAAACATCCAGTGGATTTAACAACCGAGGCTCAGAAAGCATTTCTTTTCACTGTAATTTTAATCAATCCGGCTGTCAAAATGTTGAACTATGATCATCCATCGTCACGTCCATCCAAGCGGCATTAGAAAAAAAACGATGGAAACAGCGGCAAGCTACAGATACGAATATGACAAGGATCGGAGGAAAATAAATGATGAGATTTCGCTAAAGGGGACGTGCAGGCCAGCCGCTTGTCTGGTCTTGCTGTCGGCGGGCGACAGGCCACCTGTCCCTGGCCCGAACCAAGCGCGTCGCGACCGCGTACCCTGCGCCGTGTAACGCGGTCGTTTCCCGGGTATGAAACAGGCCGCTGACAGACTCCTCGCGTGATTGATATGGCTGGCCCGACCCGTCGCGCCGAAATACAGGGCAAGCGCCGATGACAGAGATCAATAAAGACACCACTGTGATTTCGTTTCTGGGGAGACTAATAGAGTGACAACAGCATCACAACGGATAGGTTGTCAAGTCCAATCATGAGAAATTCCTTAAGCGAGCAACATGTTTTCCCTTCATTACAACGGGAGCGACTGAAACACCAAACATTTTCCCCATTTCAGTCAAGTTTAACATGCATGACTTCGGAGTTCAGACACATGCTAAACAACAGGAAATGTGCACACGAAGGGTTTAATAGTGAAGACAATAAAAGTGGCCTACATTCACGGCACGACTTTTCCCTAAAGCCATGCCTGTTGGCGGGAGAGTCAGAATTCGAAAGCAACAAAGTATTGCGAAATACAAGCTCCATCTTAATTGTCGTGACCCTGAACATGACACAAACAGATATTCATCAATCATGGGCTACGGTGAAGTAAGTCTTCGTTGAAGGTTCACAAAATCGAAAAGAAACTTGTGCGGCGACAAAATTAGGAACGTTTAGGCAAAAGACCTTTCTCACCACCAACCAGAAACCACATTATGTATAAATCTTTAACCACATGAGATCCTGTTAATTTCTTTCAAATCCGGTACCACCGCCTCAAAAAATGGCCGAAGCTGGGGATATTCCTCAGTATGTAATAGCAAGTTTTTTTCTTAAACGTAAATGCAACGGGTTTTTCATATTTCTACACGCATGGAGGTGCATCTTCCCCACTTTTCTTTAATAACAATTCTGGAGACATACTGAATTGATGCTCTGTTCTTATAGTGGTTTGTGTGACTCCAGCTTCCAAAACTATTTCCTTCTCTACATTCAAAATCACAGAATCTTGGAGAGAGAATTTTTCTTTTTTAATATTCACAGGCTATCCTGGTTCGAGGGTAGTAAATTCAACAATTAATACAAAATAATGCAACAGAACGATTTCACATGCCAAACATTTTGGTGCTTGAGCAGTGAGCATCCAAACTACCACGAGCTTTCAAAATGTATTAAACATGGCATCCCGAATCATGCGTCGATTTTAGCACAGTGAGTCACACGCAACATATGTTTCTTTCGTTTCCTCTCTTCAAATACCTTTACGTTCCTGTGATATTTCGATGCTAATCGGTGTTGAAACCCAGCAATGTCCATCTTCCAACCATTAAATTTGAATTGCTTTACAAGCGGCCGTCATCATGTACCCAGAGACATTAAAACGAACTTGATGACGACAAAAAGAAAATCAAGTTTTGACTTGAGATATTCCCTATAATTTGGGGTGAAGGGGGACATGTACAGCAAGACGCAAGGAACAGGGTCCTAAGACTTCAACCATTTTTGTCAAAGGTTATGATATTGCATTATCAGAACTGACAAAATATAGTTGCAGCTGTGTTTATACTTTGTGTGATTCAACATTTACATAAACTAAACCTGTGAAAATTTGAGCTCAATTCGTTAACCGAGTCATGAAAAAAAAACGTCCATATTGTCAGATTATGTATAAGATTTTCTTTTTGCTTTTAATCCTAAGGAACCAGCTACTGTCAGTCTCAAACTACTCAAAAAAGGCCTCAAGTCTAGCTGGAATAAAATGTAATACAATGCCAACGTAGTCTTGCGTTCAAGACGTGAATGTACGCCACACAACGGTCACACAATAGCGCTGCGTTACTTATCAATGGATTCATCATTCCATTGTTGAATCAAGACTTGCAATCACCAAACACCAATTTTCACATCCTCTTTAATATCTTTTCGAGGTATCGACATACGTTTGGGTGACTAATCGCTGGAAGTACAGCCTACACTTATACAAACACACATGAGCTAAACATTCCCATAGAATACCGCAAAAATGTTGCTTGGAGGGCAATGTCAAAATAGCAACGCCTTAAACAATGGGTTCCACTGTGCAGTGCAAGGTTGGCTTGCGGTTACACTAGCTAGTATGTGGGGTTATGACCCTAAAGTTAAGGTTATGCCTCACCCTAAAATTCGAATTGGCTTTCCATACTCATTTCCTAGTTTGTTATTACAAAATACAAGTGAAACAAGACCACTAAATGTTAAGCGATGGCTCGATATTTCAAATATTACTCAATGAGCAATTTTCTCGAAAACTCTGAAACATTTCTCGGTAGAGCATGTAAGCTCATGTAATCTCAATTTTCTGTAGCATTATTTGTATTTGAATGCGTTAAATATAAGGCTAAAGGGTATTATCTTCAAATGATCAAGTACCAGATTAAGGTAATCCCTTATGCAAGCAATCGACCTTTTTTCAATTATACTTCCCTTTCCTACAGATAATCTTTCAAAATGTTCAACCAACAATCTCTGCAGGCGCGGAACCAGAGGGGGGTTTGGGGTCGAACCACCCCCCCCCCCCACCCCTGCTCGTTGCCATCTTGTTTTGCTTGTAAGGGCCTACTCCTAGTTACCGTAGCAAACCAGAAAAGAAGAGCAAAACCCCGCAAAAGGTCTTATTTTGCGTGTACGGGTAAGAACAAAACAAAGAGGTAGTGGCGCCACTTTGAGAAACTTTTTGGGCAAATGTACGGAACAAATCAGAACCCCCCCCCCCCCCTCCGCCCACACCCCCTGCAAACAATCCTGGATCCGCCCCTGCTCTGTCTAGTGGAAAATACCCTGACCGTATCCATTTAAAGGTATTCTCTCTCCAACGTTAGTATTTAGTGGAATTGGTGTCAGAATTGTTTGTCGGGAAGGCAACTTATAAGCCCTATGTAATAGCAGTTGAAAACAGGTAGAAACAACTTATCAGACCTGATTACTGTCCGTCATCCTAAAATCTGAAATTCCCAAAAATTTCGAAGTTAAGACCATGGGGAAGAATGCTCACATTGACAGACCGACCCTACCAAAACACCCAGCAAACACGAGCACATGCAGAGTAGAGCTTGTTCACCTCACCCCAAGTACCAACCATCAAGAAACTTAACCGCGTTAACGAGCAACACGTGCGGCGCGGAAACACATGGGCGCAATTCTCAGCCACCCGTGCGGCAAGTAAATTTCCCCCTCATCTGTCACACTCAGGGTGTACAAGATCTGCTTCAGAGGTCCAAAGTTTACGAAGAATCTAAAAACTGACAAGTTTGCCGGGATGTCGCAATAATATCACACTCCTGCTCGCTTTTGTGACAGGGTTTTTATCAACAGGTGAAACATCAGCAGGTGCGTGTTTAGGAATAGTGGGGTGAAATGGCATCATACCTCAGAATTCAAATAATTACTTTTGCACGAGCTCAGACACACACTACCCTCAAATCTCACAACATTTAAGGTCTTTGTTTAGTTACGGTATCTAACCTATTTCCAAGGTCTGAGTGTAAAAATTCACAATAAATATTTACGGAGAATCGAGGGGGAAAAACGAAGCATTACCATCCGGATATTCAGACTGGCGCCGCACATAGTGCAGCCTGTACGCAACCAAAGCGCCGAGGGCACCACTCTGAATTCCAACGGTCCGACTTACCGTACCAAACTGGCGTTCCAAACATTATTTTCGTCAGTGATTTTGAAACAAACGGATTGTCGTTGCAAGGGATCTTTATATTCTACTTTTAAATGATCTTTCCAACCATATCATTATTTTTAGGACGAACGTTTTTTTGTAGCTCAGTTGGGCGCATCCCTTTAAAATGATAAAAATGTTCATGGGATATTTCTGGAATGTAAGCACTTACACGCATTGTGTGAATCACGACATCCTAACCGACATTAAGATCATATCTATCGAGTGTTCAAATTTGGCTCCTAGCCTAAACAAGATGATGATGTATCGTTTTAGGCGCTGTGTAGTGCTTCACTTAATTTGACGTTAAACCAAAGCTACATTAAGCTGCTTTCCTTTTTGTTGCGCCTGTGAAAGTTCAAACATTCGATTGCAAACTGGTTGCCAAAGAAAAAGGTTCTTCAATGCAATTATCGTCCCCACTTCCAACAACCAGCAGAAAGACATCGGTGAAAAATTAACAGAAGAGAGCCAGATGTAGACATTTTAAATTTGGCATTTCGATCCATATTTTAAATTTGGGAATTTGGGGAATTGGTTTCATGTTTTGGACACCCACGACTGGTCAGTATTCTTTGGCTTTCGAAGGATAACATGGAAAACAAGAAACACAAACCTGTGAGCTCATCGAAACGAAAAAGAACAGAAATCGTAACGTTTTTGCAATTTGAAACCCTAAACATTATTCTTCAATGTCCAGTTTAAATGTCAAGTAAAGCTGCCATCCTTAAAAGAAACCATACAATCAAGGTCGAGTATATGAAATCGAAATAAATATTTCAGGCTTAGTGTCTTGACTTGTTTTAATGCATTACTTAAACAAAGTTGTATATTATCAACATTTGGGCGTAGCTGCTGTTTTCATGTGCCCCTTGATCTTTTACAAATGTTTGTTGTCATCATAATCAAGAAAATAGCTTTATAAAAATCCAAATTGCAAAATTCATCATTAACATTAATTAATCTGCAGAACTACGACATCCCGATCTGATGAAAGATCAACTCGATGTTTATCTTTGACACAAACACCTGTAAGATGGATTCCCCCAACCCCAAATTTCTCATCCTCGGGCAAAATCTATAAACTGCCCGACAGTATAGGGGTGTGAGTAGGTTGGGCAGAGGAGTAACCGCTCGTTAACAAGCGGAAGCGGTGTCTGGCGGGTCGGACATTCGGCCGGCATTTTGATCAACGAGATGGTAAGAGTCGTTAGAGTAATAGCTGGGGGAAAATTATATTTTCCAATTAAAGAGCGCATCGGCACTGCAAAAAGCTGTGGGTGTTGAGATTGGAGTTAAAATAACAACTAGATTTACGACCGGATGAATGACATTTCTGCCATTTGCGCTGATCTACGGACTTTTCTAACCTTGGTTGCCACAATATTTTGGGGCTGGATGGGAATTTCCCCTTGAGTTTTTTCCCCAAAAAGGTTTTTTTCGCGGGGTTTTCGCCCATCCGTAAATCCACAATAGGCTTATTGATGTGTAAATATTCTTGTATCTTTTTAAGTATTTTTTGTATGTGTGTTAAATATTCATTTTTAATTAAAAATGTATGCAGGGCCACAATGGAAACCAGTTTTAAACTGTTTGGGCACATCCTGGGTAAAGAAAATGTAATAATTTACTGGCTGGTGAGATAGGGTTTTAAACGGGTTACACACTGTTTGTATTTCGCACGCAGACCTTAATTAATAGAAAACACAAGTAACACGTTCATATTTAACTGTTGATTTTAATTTTTGCCTTTTTAAAGATATAAGATCAAAATGTGGCTACTTTTCCGTAAAAATGAAATGTCTTGGCTAAAAATCGATATCAGGCAATGTAGCCTCAAATTTGGCCCCAAAATAAGACATCCATGCAAAACCACGAGTAACCTAACAATAGAAAAGTATTTATGAAAAACGACAGTTAAATGTAAACGTGTTAAGGATACAAACATGAATGAAGTTAATGGTAATCGTTTCGACAAAATCTGTTACAAAACTGTAGCGTTTGCCCATTGCGACATCACCGTTAGCGCAAAACTATATCAATTTTGGGGGGTACATTTTTGCGTAACTTACATAATTGTTTTTAAGGTAACATGCATTTGCAAAGATAGTCTTTGTGATTAGTGTTTTCGAATTAGATCGAGGGCAGTCACCCTTGAATTAAGACCTCTCAACAGATGTACAACTTTACTCTTCGGAAATGGAACGGATATCGTATTGATGGGATGTTTCTGGGAACAGAAGAAATCGGTGCAAGGTCGGGCCGGGATTGGAAGTGGTTATGTCAGATGACCACTGCAGGACACGTACTATTCTGGACGAATTGTGCTTAAAGGTAGTATACAACATTTACAAACATCAAAAACAAAACAAAACTACTGAATTATTACGAAATACCGTGACTAGACTGTAAGTAAATAGCAGTCTTAAGCATCCTGTAAAATCATGGCACCTGGGGTGCTATCGTTTTCAAGAAAAGTTGAAATTTACATCGTTTTGTCGGCCGACAATCGTTTGAAACAGTCTAGTTCCCCGATCTGCTCATTCTCTGACGTCTATAAATTGCTACGTTTTGTCTAAGAGATGGTCAGGGAGCCAGACTACTAGAACATAATTTTATTCTCTGTTTTCCCAGTATGCACACAGAACTTGAAACAAGTCGGTGTTGCAGTATTTGCTAGCACGCTATAAAATACTAACCTCCAAATCCATTTATTTGTGAAAATTACAGCAAAAGCAAATGATGTATACTACCCTACCTTAAATATAACACTGGAAGAGTTGAACTTTGAACTCTTCACAGTGTATACGAGGACTTTCCATTGTCCTAATGACTGCTCCTTTTGTTTGTATCCCTCTTAATGGCTTTGTACACGTTTTCAAACCGAGGACAGCGTGACTTTCGAGGACCTCTGTCCTCATACTATTGCTTGTCCTCGGTATGAACTATATTAAATGCATGCTTGTGCCGTTTGTTTCGACTTTCCCGCTATTTCAATGTGTCCACGCATTGCAAAACTCCTCAGGCAACTTGAATCAAACGCATACTTCTGAAGTGGAAAGTGCACGCATTTACAGCCAAATTTTAAGGAACAATGCAGCGGATATCCAGTGCAAATTGTTTCCCGCATATTACCACGTGTTAAAAAAATACAAACAGGATTTTAAAGCCTGTTTTCCGTGAAAGTAAAGAGAAGGTAATAACTATTTTACTTCTTAGAAAATCATTTCATCAGTTTATGCCAGAGGGCGCTATTTTCGTTTGGCAATGCAAGAGTATGAGAAACGTAAACAAATCAGTCCTTTAAAATCACCCACCATTGACGTTCTGAAGAAATATTAGCGTCTAATGTAGTCAAGACAAACTGTTTAAAGTTAGTATACAACATTTGCTTTTGCTGTAATTTTCAGAAATACATTGATTTCGGGGTTAGTATTTTATAACGTGCTAGCAAAATACTGACCTGTTTATTTTGTGTACATAGATATGCTGGGAAAACAGAGAAAAAAGTATGTTCTAGTATAGTCTGGTTCCCTGATCCTACTTTAGACAAATCAGCGCAATTTATAGACGTCAGGGAATTATCAGGTCGGGGAACTAGACTATTTCCAACGATTGTCGACCGACAGTCGTTGGACAACGATATAAATTTCCACTTTACTTGAAAACGACAGCACATTCGTAATAATTCAGTAGTTTTGTTTTTTGATGTTTGCAAATATTTTATGCTACATTTCGTCAGCAATGGAACTAAGGTCCAAGAGTATAGAAAATATGTAGGCCCTACACAAACCCATCGAGACGCTGCTGTTATGCCTTGAGTGACATCACGCTTATTTGCCTCATCAATATGCAAATATTCGCTAGCATAAAACCAAAATGTTGAAATTTCTACAAGGAGGTGAACATTCATATTAACATGGCAAGAACACTGCCCTACATGTCTTCAAGTAAAAAAATAATTATTCCATCTATAAACACAATTTCATTCAAGACAGACAAGATTTGCTCAAGTTTGAAAACACCATGGTTTTTAAGATCGGTGCAAGCCAGTGTCCCGTCACATTCAATCACCAAACTCATTACTTAAACCGGGTGGGCGCGCTATCAGACCCGACACAAATACGACATAGCCCCCATCCCAGCCAATTTACCCTGCGAGGTTAAACGCCGTCGACACAGAGACAGGGGAAGATTAATGAAATATTGGCGAAAAGAAGAAAGACGAGCCGAGGAGGGAAAAGTGCTGCTTCACGACTATGTATAGCCAGCTACAAAGAGGAAATCGGGGGGTAATTAATGCTTCAAGTCGGTGCAAGCGCGTGAAGGGGACCCGGGTTCAGGGAAGGAGTTATATTTAGGCTAGCGTCGTTGCAAGCAAGGATGTTCCAATCAGGGGCCAGAGGTGGAAAAATCCGGAGGGTTTAATTTCAATTTTCGGTGAAGCGGTTACGGCTCGAGTTGGCCGTTGACATCGACATTTTTGGGTCACCTCTGGGGCCACTTTTGTACCCTGCCCTATATAGTTCGTCCGGGTCGGTAATTCGGGTCTTGGGTGAAAGTTTACGCATAAACCCTTTAAACCCTGTTAACCATTATACTCTCGATGCATAGACTTGGATGTTAGCCAAATGCAAATTCGAAAACAGTATATTTAAAGTTCTATGAGGTCTAAAATATGGTGCTGAAATTGAGGCGAGAAAAAGAATACTAGTACTTTTTGTATTTTGTCTTAAAGACCGGTTTATACTTCAGTGGGGCGAATGCGTTCTTTGCGTCTAACTTTTTACCGTCGCGGAATGCAGTTGCAGCTGGCGCGTAAAAAACTTGATCGGCGAGTATCGAATATTCGAATATTCGGTCAAACCCAGTTTCGAATAATCGAATACTAAATTATTAGAAAATGAACAGCCTTAGAGCCCACCGTAAAATGGGGATCGGTACACCAGGAAATAAATCAGGAAAAATTCAGAACCGCCAACGGCTTACATGGAAATGGATCAGGATTTCCGCTCGTTAAACGTTATCATACACCAGCAGAGGTCAAAGGTCAATCTAGGATACACCACTAGATAATAACAAAGACAAAATCTCTTATTTTCTCGTTTGTTTTTACGAGACTTGGTCCGGTACAATACAGCGTTTAGAAGTCATTCAATATTAAGAGATCAGTTGGCAAAAGGTTTTAGAACTGACGGCATTATGATTCGCTGATGAGAAGGGACTTTTTGAAGTTTTGAAGTGGCGAAGGGAGATAGACAAAGTTTGTAGGAGATCTACAGACTTAGATGAAAGTGGACCGTGCCGAAAACCATGTTCGACAAGGTTTAATACCAGAGCTTATTGTCTAAATGTCCTCATAAAATCAATCTTTTGTTTTATCATCAAACATTCCACAATTGTTGACAACAGATGTCAAAAGCTTCAATTTTATAATCAACGAGAAAGCTCATTTTCACCATCACATGGCCGAAGTACAACTTCGTGAAAAATTACCTACAAAGAAGTCAGGCTTATCCATTAAAATTTAGAAATTTGGGGCTCAATATGAATCCTCATACAACCAATATGATTCAGTTGCATACTCGTAAACCTTCAATGTTTCCAATCGGTCCAAACAAATGTGATTGCATCTTTTAAGAGAAAAATCTTTACGAGTTCTCAGAGAGCTTATAATAAGGTCAACAAAAAGTCACTTCTCTGCCAAGTGCTTGGTTGACATCTTTAAAGAAGTGGAGGAAAATGTCGGAGACAGATTACGGGGGCCAGAAACCAATGCCATATGCCCACAATATAAACCCTATCCACCTGTTCTGGGCTAGAACACAGTCCACATGCATTAACACTGAGAACGCCATCCACATGTCGATCATGCTCCCGAAATTCGGTCCTATAGGTCAAACGAAGTCGACAATTAAGACAGAGTGGTGCTGTCAAACACGATCCGCAGCAATTCTATCCAATTGTCGGTGGGAACTGCGCAGTTTGTTTAAATTGAGCCTGAATACTAAGGAATTATGTACCGTCAAATCAATTAAAATGCAGTATTTCTACATGAATAATCTTAGAATATTGAAAGCTTTGTCCCAACGACACGTCAAATTTCCAAGTTCTCTGGGTCTAAGCACATGTGGGTATGACAGAGACACAAACAGTACAAGAGTCTAAGGGATTATCCTTTTAACCAAGATATTTAAAATTCCCTAAAAAGTGATCTTAACGCTCTGGAGTATTCTACTTCAAATTTCTGACAAACTCTTCATACAATAATCAAACAAAAATAGTCTACAATGTTTTCCGACTTCATGCGTACTATAAATGGCAAAGAGGAGAAGTGAGTTGGTCTCACCAATGGTGGAAGTTACCCCGCCTGGGCCTATATGGGTTTGAAAATTGGCAACAATTTATTTTGCCTCTATTTAACATTGTATACTCTGTTTAGATCTGGGCCCAGGAAAGGCGTAAGGGTGGTAGGGTTGGCGACCCGTAGCCAACCGACCACTTCTGCTCATAGCCCTTAACCAAGAGTGTCTCTTGACCTTGTATTGGGCGACAAACACAAAAATGAAGTGTCTCAAATATCAGATTTTAGCCACCCTTGCGCATGGAACCCGGCAGTTATATTTTTACAGTGCATGCGCAGGTATAGACGAGATTATAGTAAGATATCCTGCTCAAGGACACAAGCTCACGTAGTTGAAACCACCGACCATAAACGGCAAATTGTTGGCAGGTCGAGGCCAAAGGGCAAGTTTAAAAGCTGCGCGACTTACATTCCATATGTCATTGTAAGAGAAATTGTATCATCCATTTAATTGGATTACAATTTCATTAAGTTTTCAAAACTAAACCCAATACCGTATAGTAGATTACAAGCTACAGAGCACACACACACACACACTGCATCATATCTTACATCCCGTAAGAACGAAGACGAAAGGTAAACGCAAAGATACCTGCCCTTTTATTGAGAACTTCATTTTAAGTATAACACTGGTCTTCCTTAAATCTGTTTTTTTCTGACATGACCTTGATTGATTATTGCAATTTGTTTTAGAGATAATCGATCATCACATAGGTTTTAGGTTCAATAGTATCCTTTTCGTTTTCTGGTTTCGATTGACAACTCAATTTGTTTCAATTTCCCGATGCGCACAACTCATTGCCACAGCTTGCGCAATAAATCAACGCCATTCTCACAGCCCACACACCCAACGAACTGACATGTGGCGAGACATCCAATAGGACAAAAACAGGCCCTAGCTGCCGTATTACCCGCCGTCAACCAATGGGACAGCTGCTTTAATCACTGCTGACACCGATGGGAAGCGATCCAAACAGAATTCTTCAGACAAGGATTGATAAGCAGGCCTTATGCTAATTGAAAAGGACTAAGATTAAACCACGTGCGCGCATGCAGCACGCTTGACTGGTTTACTTGAATAAGCACGGTTCATGACGACCCGTGAAAAGGGTCTATTAGTCTGGAAAACATACTTCGACTCTTTTCGTTTAACCTGTTTCAAAGACCTAGCATTGCATGTATTGAAGAGTTTCGTTGTGCCCACTTTGAGCACATGAAGGTAGATTTTAAGCCGATGAGGGCGCACTGTGGTTTGCGTACCCTCGTCTCGCGTCAACACAAGAACTAAGAGTTATGGTTACTCAGCAGATAAATAATGTCGTCCCTTTAAGAATGGTGTCTCATTCCTTTTGCCAGCACTTAAAAAAATAATAATGACAAACCATTTCATTGTCTTAAAGTGTCCAATGGTGTTTCTGGTGTAGAAAGGGCGCGAGAAAATCCCCTTAAAATTGTGTACTACACAACAGCAAATATATAACCTTTTCCTTGTCATTAATTAATTAATTAATTAATTAAGACCCTGTACCTCCCAATGGATAAATAAATCCGCGCAATAGATCATAATGCATGTTTTTACAATAGACCATTATCATGGTACAGCCATCTTGTTTTTCTCCTATTAAAAATCAATGTAACCAAACCGAGGCTGGAAGGAAAAATAGTCTGGCACCTTCATTCAATAATGGGAATCACTATTCATAACTCCTAAGGCATACAGGGGACAAGACAAATATGGTGACGGCATGATAAAGGTCTATTACAAGGTCTATTAATCTCAACAAATGTTGTACTTGCTTTGTTAGGCCTAATAATGCTTCGATACAGCAGCCGAAGTAATTCCTAATGTGTTCTCGTGGTTATCTACAGATTCGGTGTTTGATGCTTTTGTCAGGACTTTAGAGCCGAACTGCTTACAAATCAAAAATGACAATTCGACTGTAAAGACAAAGATAAATAGATTACCTAATGCATCAACAATCACTACTGATCTGTCACAATTCAATCTACGCCACGCCCTCTTTGATCCCTTAATGGAATTTGTGGGCGTGATCCTGAACACGCCCTTTCTGATAGACACACCTTCCACACGATCTCCATGTCGTTGCCTACAAAATAACCATTGGCCAAAGACAACACACCCCAGATCTATTTTATTTACGGCTTGCTCACTCCACGGCAAGTCTCAGTTCACACCCAAACACGATCGACAGCTAACGAGAGAATCACTCTCTCTACAACTTCCCAGCCGGTTTCTAATACTAATAGGAAACCACAACAAAAATGAATGGGTTCCTATGAGATTTACAATACAACCGATCTTCTAGCAACAGTCATAATGCAACGGAAGGGGCACTTCCACATTTAATTGCGAGGGGTTTTGTTGCACTAATCCTATTGCCTCCCAATTCAATTTTGCTGACATGAAGGGCTCTGACTTGGCCAAAGACAGGCGGGGCACACATAACAGAAATAGAAAGAAAAACCAAAAAATACCTAAACAGATACACAATGTATTTATGACAATTTACACATACGCGACATTGTCGCGCGGCAATATTTCTAAACAAATAAAATTTGTAACATTTTCTGACGCAAGTGTGTTTCCATTTACTCGACAATATCGTGCGACAATGTGTGTACATGTATTGTGTTACTACTTAAGACACAATGATAAAGAAACAATGAAATCATTGTTGTCCTCTCAGGGAGGTCTTTTGTTGAACACGGTCCTCGGATGTACAAATGTGTACTGAGAGAATGTTAAATTTCCCTTAAAGGTAGTTATACAAGGTAGTTATTTGCTTTTGCTGTAATTTTAAAAGCAAATACTGTAACACTGACCTGATTATTGTTCTGTGTGCATATAATGCAGAGAAACAAAGCTGTTCTTGTAGTCTGGTTCACAGACCCTACTTTAGACAAACGGCAGTAAGTATAAACGTCAGGCAATTATCAGGTCAGGGAACTAGACTATTTCCAACGATGGTCGGCCGACCGTCGTTGGAAATGATACCCTGCACGATATGGGGGGGAAGGGTACCCCCCCCCCTTTTATCCCTATACCCTAAGCACACTCTAGATTATTGTTATCTAACACATCCCCCTAGATTTCTGAATAGAATTCCTGAGATTCCGGGAACACAATGACCAACACAAAAGAGGGGGGGGGGGTCCCTTTTCCCCCAAATCGTGCTTCATATGTTGGAAATTGATACACAAATTCCACTTTTCTTGAAAATGACAGCACACTAGCTGCCATGATTTCACGGGATGCTTGAGACTATGATTTGCTTACAGTCAACTAAATAAGGTATTCTTGTGAATATATTCTGCTTAGCGTTTGTACCGTGTTAAGGCTTCCACTTAAATCTATTCTTGTAAAAATATCTGCACAGTGCAAAAAATGTACATTAAAAATCAAATTCCCGATTCTCGCTCTGAAAAAATTATGGGGTTAGGTTTCTTCAGCGCAAGCTTTTTAGCACATTCTGGGAGGGCAAGTTTATACAACTTCGTAACAAATTGAAACCTTATCTCGTTTTCCAACAAGTCTATGGCCCAACAGGGTACAACGAAAATAAGTTATGGTTGTTCAATCTATGTTGGACATCTTTTCACCAAACATGAGAGCTTAATTGAAATCGGTGGTATTACTGGTCAGAGATAAGAAGTGAGAGCTATACATACATGTGTATATTCCATGGGTATTGTCTAGTCTAATAGAAACTCCCACGGCATGCCCACATTGTGAACAATTGATAGGTTGCTTTCATTTTCAAATTGGGGGAGATAATTATCCTTCTCTTTTACAGCAAAACAATGTGAATTTCGAACATATTTTTAAAAACCAAAAATGTTAGCCCCAGGCATCAATCACAACCAGGCATAGTGGAAAATGAAAGATTGGTGTCAACTTTTGAAGTGATAGGGCAACACCTTTATGAAAAAGACAAAGGTAAAAGATTAAATATTAAGAGATTGTGGACTCACTTTTAAAAGAAATTCACTTCATAAAAAGTCAAAAACATTTCAACATTTAAGTCCATGAAATTCGCGATCGGGTTTTTAGTTCAGATTTTTTGTTTAGCATTAAACAGTTCTATTTTAGCTGCAACATACCGGGTATTCTATTCATTATTTATTTTAATTTTTGCTGGTAATGAAACCAATGATTCATCAAAAGCGCATATCGCACTATTGCTCGAAAGCCTGAAGAAACCAGAAGGAAGGCGACGAAGAAATGTTTAGTCTTAGAAGAAGGGAAACCCTATTCTTGGGGAAAATCAACGGAATCAAGAAGACCCGGGTCACAGAAATGGAAGGCGAGGAAAGTACCACTGAACCAACCCGATTCCCCACATCTCTGTAATAACCTCTCCTGTATATACAAACTTGGTAAAATACTGAAAGAAAATGTCAAATTTTTGTCTGTTCTTTTCCTATATACCCTTACAAAAACCTCACATGGGATTCCCATGGTGTCCAATTCACCATGCAATTCCCATGGGGTTTTCCATGGGAGATTTTTGCAAGGGTAAACTCAGCTGTCTACAAAAGCAAGTTTTTCAACGATCTGTTGTAAGACTCTCTTTGCCCCTCATATCGGAGCTCCTACCTCCACAGAAATTATACAGGCGGCATATCAGGTTGGATCTACTGTAACATGTGACTTTTTTATAATGTAGGAATTTGGGTGACGACAGAATGGGGCCATATTCCGCCTGTAAACGGCGCTAGAGATAGAGTAGGCGACACTGAATACAACTTTCAAGCTTACAAGTTATATTAACCTTGTTCAAGCCTACAGTCACAGTGTCTTCCGCAGGTTCAACGGTCTCGAATTATGAAACCGAAACACAGGAAACAGCCTAGCTATTTATCAGCAGATTGCAGTTTAGACGAGTGTAACTTTTAATCACAAACAGATACTAAATATCAGTCTGCCAGCCCAACTGCTATACATTTCAATTGTATTCAACTGTTGACTCAACACCAGAAAAGGACTCCAGCTGAAGTCTGCGTTTTAGTATGAGTAGCATTGCATGGGAGGCGGTACGTTAACGGGTATGCCACAGGCCTAAATGTTTTATTTATATCAAATGATCAGTTCAAAGAATTAAACTTCCTGATGTAAATACGAGCCCGGTGCATGAGGCTGGGAATGCGAACCATCACCCAACGCTACTTAAGGCCTATGCCCCGCCTATACTATTCAATGGCAAAGGAATCTCAATAGTTTCAAAATACTTTAGAAATCCCTAAGAAAAAGCCTACGTTCTTATTCCCACTACAGCCAACTTAGTCCTGACAACATCCTACTAACGTATACATGTTGCCCTAATGAGGAAAAAGCAAGAAAACAAAGTCAGTCCCAACCTTACATGACAAGTTGAAATTTTGGGTTATAGTCATTTCTAATTATATTCTTTTAAAGTAATTCCACCCCATCTTTTATGCACACTAAACACTTTGAAATTGTGGGACAATGAGCGCGCTAATACATTTCTCGTTCTGTTACAAAAACAATAAGAAGAACTAATTAAACAGTGGCCGAAGAGGTAATGTAATCCTTGTTAAAGACAGAAAAAAAATAGTTCAAAATAAGTCAAAACTCTTGATAGTTACATAGTTGAAAAAGATCCCTGACATTTTATTCTCCTTAACTTATGGCAACATACACACTTCCTGTGAGCATAAGGTAGCGATTGTTCAATCCTTGAGCTACATAAACACGAGGATTTTACATTATAGGTCTGCCATAATCAGATTTTGACCCTTGTTTGCCGAAAGTCCCGTCATGTACCGGTATTTAAAATGACAAACTACCACTAAAACCAGTTTGGTTCAAGTTTTCAAATCACTGAGTTTCTAAAATCGTAATCGAAGAGCCTGAATGTTTGCTGTAGAGCAAAACCAAACCAATTGTTAACGGGTCACAGAAAAAGAGAGCAATAAACAAAATAGGAGTTGTGTGTTACTTAGGCAAACAAGAGGTTTAATATCATGAAATTCCAAGGAAAAACAAGACAAAGCAAAGAAGATGAATAAAGTCAATTTCAAGCTCATCAAAAGAGTAAATAATCAGATATTATCGATGGCTTTTTGTGCCGTGTCGTAATTTTTTCAAGCACAACTTAAAATTTATGGCGTATTTTTAGAAGCAGTCTAAAAGTTGAATGCACAAAATGGCTGATCTAAACGGATTGCTTTGGTTTATACGAGTTAGCAAATCAATAAGCAGTTAAGTTTATTACAGGATTAAGTTTATTACAGGATTAAGTTAATTAACTTTACAGTGTTCATTTTGTTATTTGTGGAAGGAATAGGATACAATTTGCTGGATTATGATACGATCTGATTGAGTAGGGTATATCAAGTGCGCAGTTGCACCGATTTAAAATTAAAGGTAGTATACATCATTTGCTTTTGCAGTGATTTTCAGAAATAAATAGATTTGGGGGTTTGGTATTTTATAGCGTGCTAGCAAATACTGTAACACTGACATGTTTAAAGTTTTGTTTGCATAGATATGCTGGGAAAACAGAGAAAAGGATCTGTTCTATAGTCTGGTTCCCTGACCATATATACAAACGTAACAATTTATAGAGTCCGGGAATTATCAGGTCGGGGAACTAGACTATTTCCAACGATTGTCGGCCGAAAACAATATACATTTCCACTTTTCCTGAAAACGACAGCACCCCACCATGATTTCACAGGATGCTTGAGACTGCTATTTACTTACAGTCTAATACGGTGTTTCGTAATAATTCAGTAGTTTTGTTGTGTATGTTTACAAATGATGTTTACTACATTTAACTTGAGGTTACACCAATTTTTGAGAAGAATTTGTAAGAAATACATAGCAAGAAATCCTTCCAGACTTGTCACCGACTAAAATATTGATCAGCTGATTCACCGTCAGCGAGAAACTTGACTGCGTTTCCCGAAGTGGTCTAAACTTAGACGCCGAACATAATACTCGTAGCTTGGCAGACAGAACACACACGCTACACCTCCACCGTGTCATGCCCCTCCTCCCGTAACGCCGAACATGTCTGGGCTTTGAAGATATGGACCGAGGCAGATAAGACTATACGTATCGAAAGGGAAGTGGATCCCTCGAAAAAGCCGCGTAAAACTAGGTTGTCGAAAACAATCGTTTTACCAGGTTCTTTCCGGCTGCGTTCCCGGTTGTGTCCGGCCATACCATACATTGTGAGAACCAGATTTTAACGGGGTTTGAAATCAAGATGGCGGCAGTGGCAAATTGTATGTGATGCGCAAAATTCACTGCAAAAGTTATGTTGTGAAACTTGAACGGTGTTGTTCCAGCAGCGTGTCAGGTTATACAATTTGGTTCAATGATTTATGGACGAAATAGGGCCTACATGCATTTTAATCAGGTATAAGGGACACATACACTGCAATGCTATGCGTTTCTGTGTGTTCTTTCGGTCTTTTTTTATGTATATTGTATTTCCTCTTCGTTACACTCAAGCACGTTGAATCCATCTACGAAATGTCTACGAAACAATGTTGACAATACACAATACACTGCATTGTTTAGTATACGTTAATGAACCAATTCAGAACACACCATTGCATTTTTCCGTGGAATATTCTTAATGCTAGCAGAGTTATTACATGTTACTTACAACTTCTACACTTCAATTTTTAAATATCAGTCCACAAGAAAATCTTACTGGCCTGTACCAATCTAATGGAATTCTTATTTTAAAACAAACAGGAAAGATCATGTACTAAAAAGGGAGAAATTTAATTAACGATTTCTGATTATTAAATAGCACTGAAAGCATGAATGTAACCATGCCATATAGGACCTACTACAGGGAATAACATTTTCTGTAAGTGCATGTTCATGCTTGGTTTTGTTTTGTTTACTCCTTGTATTTAAATTGCTTTTGAACTGAATTTGTACCAAAAAAAGTCCCTGTGGATTGGTCTTTGACTTGTTTTTCTTCAAGCTTTTCTTAAACGTAACGGAATGATCCATTGCAAAGTTCTATTTGAGCGGTTTATAAACTGTGATAACATGTACAAAACCCATTTCGACGTGTTATTTTTTTCTTTCTTGGTTACTTTTTCCAAAATTAACTTGGAAATGCTTTCTTGGTTGGCAATTCTCTCTGGAAACATTGTGTTGATCAGTTTGGATGGTTCAGTAAAAACCGAGTTAAAAAAATATAATATTTTAGTATTCCATCGTGAAAAGTCAATCAAATAAATTATAAATCCATTTGAAATCAGAAATCTTAAATCCAATACATTCTATACATCTGCTCTCTCTCTCTCTCGTAAACTTTTCTACTGTTTAAATATTGTCTCCTTTTCCCCTCTTGAATTCACTTTATACACCTAGGACAAGTTGTTGGAACTAAGAATATAGCCCTATTTCACACATAACTCCTTCAGGTTTTGTTGCATGTTTGTTCGCAGTAAACTTGGCAACTAACTTCAAAACTATAAACGACTGTCCCATACATGAATACTCCTATAAAAGTGCTGTGAAACACGAGAAACGCTTTAGGGTTATGGGACATTTCGATTACTATTTAGAGATTAGAGTTGACTGTAAAGTGTCAATCAAAACTTAATCGAAAGGGAAAAAATAAGTTGGCGCATGAACTGAAAGCCTGTACGGGTCTTACACAAGCATTAACTGTTATCACTCCGGACAATAGTCTTGCGCTGTCAGTCGACCACGCCTCTTAAGAAAAAATAGGGGATTGGTGAGGTTTCACATCAGGTTATCTTTACATAATGTTTACTACGTACGCAAGATAAAAAATGTTAATCCTCATGGATAACACAAAGAACGCCAAAGACAACACACAATGGCATCACCTAACCAGATGTGTCGTTTCTGATGAGGTATTTCCCCCATCCACAAACACTCTCGCGCGACATTTGCCAAAGTGTGATCAACGAAATCCCTTATTGACTGTTCCTCGGCTTAACGAATTAGACGGGGCTGCGCCCTTTTTACTTCGTTTTTGTTTTGGCTGCCGAATTAATACAACAGTGGTTAGGTATTATAATGCTATATCCTGTCTTTGGGATATAGGTTGTACAGACGCAGTTCACTGCTGTGTGTTCCGCAATCTCTGCGGAAAGGGTATGCAGGAAATGGGGAGAGGATATCCCGTGGACATGTACAATAATAATCCCAGCCTCTCAATAACACACCACCACTGAGAAAAACGTCCACCATCCGCCGTGGTTAGCTCTCAAACTCCCCACGAAGTTTCTGGGAAAGTTACGCTCGCGGAGTTAGAATCTCGTCGGGGGGAGAAGAGTTTTAAAACAACACTTACCTTTACAAGCTTATCCATCGGATCGCAGGGTTTGGTTTCAGGGTGGAAAACCGGGTCGTGCTGGCGAAGCTTAGGGGAGAGACTCCATGCAATTTCGACAGGGACTATTAAAAAACTGCGGCTCTGGTACTTCCTCGCTTGGTCCCTCCGAGCTACTGACTAACAGGACACGGCAAAGCCAGCCGGGCATATGGCGTGCGAGTTAGCCATTGGCTAAACAGCCAATAGGAAGGCCCGTTTGATAATTCGCCCGCGAAAGGAGTGTACCTAAGAAAAAAGTTTGCAGAGAGTAAAAAATGGGTTCCGGAGCGTTTCTTCACAAGCTTGCTTGCTTGATGTGAAGTAATTCAATAAGATAACCCAAGGATGAGAGGTGGGTTTTACATCAACACTAAGGAGTGATCTCTATAAGTAAGAGAGCTTTGTGCATCAACCAGTGAAGTTGAGCAGACCCTATGAGTTCAAACCGACACACCAGCCTCTTTCAATCAAATGAATTTAACACTGAGACACCGATTATGCTCGCAAAAGTTGCAAAAGTTCCAATATAACCTGATTTTAATTTTCAAAGCGAACAAAGACACTGGCAGGAGCGGGATTCGAACCTGCGACCTCCGGATTACCGTACCGGCGTTCTACCAATTGAGCTTTCTTGCCCTATGTTGGCCGTCTCCCAAATTGTCAGTATCTTTGTTCGGGTGGGCGCTAGTCAGAAGTCATAGTTCCAGATATCAGCAAATCAAATATGACAAACGTCATCACCAATATTGACAACTGAACTTTTTTTGATCAAGCGAGAACCCAAGGGTGCGTGTCACATTAATGGACTGAGAATGTACGAAGTGGCGTGCATGACACAGTCACCCGAAGAAACTATTTCGATCATGATAGAGGCAGACTGCTATCAAAGTCTTCGGACTGTAATAGAATGAGTTGAAAAGGACGGTGTAGGAGTGAACGGCCCCCTGAGCTTGCCCCACACTGCCGAGCCCGGATCGGTCTATTTTCGGCGCTGTGTTATTCTTCTGCCCCACAGGAAACCCAATCAGGATTGTAGAGGAACTTTCAAATTTGGGAGAATAAGCAGCTAGGTTGAACCGGGTTAGACCGAGGCCCATAAACAGACCGGTCAGAGAGTCTCCACTACCAGCTGCTAGCAGACCCTACCTGCAGCGAGTGCGGTGTAGTCTTCAACCTAATTCTAGATTGGTCAGTACAGGGGCTGGATGTGGCGTCCACGGGCACGTATAGGGGGAGTGAAGAAGGAAGGTCTCAATAAGTTTAAGTCGACCCTTCTTTTTGTCTTGTGATGGGTTAGCGAGCAATTCAGTGCTTCCGGTGCATCCAATTCTCTCATGAGATTTTGTGGGACAAGAAAATTGTGATTTTACAACTCGTGTTGCCTGTAAAAGTTTCTTTCGCTTCGCAAGATGTAATTAAAACTTGAGATTACCAAATAGGAAATTTGCTAACTTCATCTCAAAGCCTCATGTACCAGAATTTTACTACACTCTCAAAACGGATTGGTTGAAACAACCAATATATTGGTAGGATTGGTCGATGTGTGTCCAACCAATCCAATTGGTTGGACACATCCACCAATAATTGGTTGTTTTAACCAATAGGCCTCTGTTGGTTATTTCAACCAATCCGTTTTTAGAGTGTAACCTTATGTTCATGAAATCAACTTTCGGTTGCTAACCCCCTCTTACTTCGGTCCTCACGCCCCTACCCCGCCAAGACCACGTGACCTTTGTTGTAAGGATTGGTATTTTCAAATTGTAAAATTTCTTCGCAAGTAAAGCGAGAACATTTGATGACGGCATGTGACGTCACATTAAATGTGCATTTTTCTTATTCCTGTATCTATGGTACGATTTGGTTTAACTTAGTATGTGCCTAGACCGGGATGTGTTATAGCTGAAACATGAAGTTACATAATGATGACGTCAGGTGAGTGTTGCTGAAGGCAAGTATTTGTCAAGCACTGAGCAATTTTGTCTGGTAACCTTTGCACGAAATATGTCCCAGGTATCAGGATAAGCCAGTCGCTACTCGAATTTGACCTTGATTAGCAGTACGTATGAAAGTTAAACCGTAAAAGTGTAACTGAGCAACACTGACGCAAAAAGCGAAAGGTTGAAAATGATGTCACTCGGCGGTAACAGGAGTTCAAGTGAACGCGAAGTGACGAGGGGATTATGAGGCGCTGACACTCCAACGATCACAGGGGGTCAAGCTGCCGGCTCCCCGGATACTTACGGTAGAAAATTAGTGTCGATGTTTGTCAACTTTTGAATTCTACAACAGGTCATGTTGCTGAGGCGGCTGTAAGGACGCCATTTTGGGTCACAACCAGTAGCAAAACTTGTATTTAAGTAAATGCGCAGATGCGTAACCTTACCACGAAGGTTGAATTAAAAATTTAGTGTGCCATGTATCACAATTAATTACACTGACAGCGCCCACAATCAGACAGAACTATTGTCGATGTATATCCTGTTATCCCTCTATTGATGAACTCGCATGCGTCAACGTAGGTGCTGCACGTAAAAAAAAAAAAAGCTTCTGCAATCTTAAATATTTATCCGGAGCAGGTTCGATCAAGGACTTTAAAGTACTTTTGACACTTGGACTTTTGCTCGAACGCTGGCTGGTCGACTACATCTAGTCAACTATCTGTAACCACCGCGCAAGGCTTGGTTGCGCTGGTTATCTATAGCAACATGTGTCATGCTAAACTGTGACAAGTGAACAGGGGACCAATGACATCATACTTCTTCCTTGAAGAGATTTATTTCACATGGTGTTACCCGCAATCCAAGTCTCTCTCATATCATAGTTCGACTAGCCATCATTTAGACTTGAATGTCATCGGGCAAGTGCAGGGTGCATCACGAATCAACCACTGGATAGCCAATGTTTCTTGATCGAATTTAGTCCTGATTGCACATTCTGGTTTGATGTATCGGGGCACCTGTGGGGTCATAAGGTCGACTTGGGGCCCCATTCCCCGCTCCTAGGCCGGACGTCTGGCATCCTGTGATACTTCCGAATCTCCTGGTTTATTCCACCAAAACAACTTCATTTCAATTTTCGCTGCGGAGCAGGGATGATTATAGAAAGCGGCATTTTAGTCTCTTGAGATACAAGACAATTTTTGAGTTGGTGCCGAAACAGCAGCAAGTTCTTGACAGTAAAATGTTTTTCTGATTAAATTTCCTTCTTAAATGAGAGGAGTACCTCGAATGTGAAAGCCTCAAAACCTGTCGGTGCACGTGTTTAACGGTCGCTTTAAAGCGAGATTCAGTTTAAACAAACGCAACCTCGTACATGTTTTTCCTACGGGACCATGTGTGTTGTACAAAGAGGATCGAACCGGGTACGAAAACTACCATCTTAAAGTGTACAATCATCTATTACAAGGACATGATGTTAAGAGAATTAGGAGCGTCCCGCTCCTAATTCTAAATTTATTATTTCTTTTTTCTTACTCATCAGGGGCCGATTTGGGGGATGTCTAATTGGAAAGTTCAAAACTTATCAAATTATAACAAAATAGCAATTCAATTTGAAAATATATTTTTGGGGGGTGCCACGCCCATTAAGCACGGACATACACGGCACAAACTGTGGTGTTAAATTAACACAATGTGGTATTTATATTGGGCGAATGGTTCAATATGGATAATACATGGTGTTAATTTGACACCACAGGTTTCGCAGTGTAGCGTCTTAAAGTGACATCCATTTTTATACCGCTTGATACCATTCTTGCCGGCAAAGTGAAAGAAATTTTAGATTTTCTAAAATAATGAATATACGAATCCGAGTTTCTTTGCCAT
This sequence comes from Hippasteria phrygiana, assembly GCA_037893225.1. NCBI lineage: Eukaryota > Metazoa > Echinodermata > Asteroidea > Valvatida > Goniasteridae > Hippasteria > Hippasteria phrygiana. Next base: position 168,472 of record JAZGUH010000912.1, read on the forward strand.
TGGCCTGTACAGGAGCGACACGGGCTGTCATTACTTGCGGGCTTCCACATGTCCATACTTTTGTCAACACCAAGCTCAGGTGAATAAATACAATCAATGCTTGCAGTCGTACAAAGCATACCGCGGTAGCTCAATGTGCAGGTGTGGATGGCCACCTATCATGGCCGTATTCATCCTACCCATAAAAGCTTGGCCGAATCTGCAAACAGCGCTCACTAATACTCGAGTTTAAACCACCGAATAATTACAACAAAGAAATCGCTGGACAAAGAAATCGTTGGGCAAAGAAATCGTTGAACTCTCCCCACAAGAATATTACCGGTATATTGTCTCAGATGGCGCAACAAAAATTAAGAAAACCTTAGGGCATACAGCTTGTTTTTGAAAACTTTCCAGAGTACGCTCAGCGATATATCCGTTAACTGACGTACCTCAATTTAAGTCTACTTCCCAACACTACACAATTCGTACTTCTTCCTAGGTGGCACAGAAAGTCGAGATGTTTTCGCATTGGTCGAATTGCAACTTCGTTAATATGATTTTTGGCATCCGCAAGAAATTTGAGGACTGAGACTGCAATAATTATTGAAGCAAGGGCGCATTCGATGAAAGCAAGATTTAGCCCTTAAGGCGCGTCGGTTATAAAGGTTAGGCCAGCCAGAAAACGTAAACAGAAATACAATTTCTAGACCAAGAAGTTGTGGGTCCTTTGCGCGTGTCGACAGATCGGATTCTGCAGGAGTTTTGGTTAATTTGTCTTCGGAAACCATAGTCTTGCGCAAACATTCATAATTAGGGACCTCGATTTTAAGTCTGCTGCACTACGTACACGGTTATTACCCACTTTCCTTTACTCAGACTTTTCATATCTATTCCACTACATACCAGGGGTGTAGTCGAGTCCATCACACGTCCCTGCAAGTCCCTGCAAGTCCATCACAAGTCCATCACAAGCCCTCCAGTCCTAATTCCAATCACAAGTTATTCAATTGAGCTTTGACAAAGGCATTCCTTTGTCATTGTTCATTCAGTTTATACTTGTAACTGGCTTTATGAAAGGACTTCTGACTGGACTTGCGAAAGGACTTGTGAACGGACTTGCAGGGACTCGACTACAACTCTGCTAGCTAGTGGGCCTGTTTGTTTCACACAGATCAGGAGGTGATCCAAAGCCGAACGAAAACAAACAGGATCGCGAATCCCTCTCGCTGTATGTTGCATGCTGGCAGAATTTGTATTACACGACAATGTCGTCTGCTTCAGATTCTGTAGGGCTATTTTTATGATAAACTATCTAGTATTTCCAGAAAAGTAAATCGTACATAGCTTTAATTAAAAAGATACACTGTAAAAGAATTATGAGTAAATACTGTCACAATAGCTCGTTAAATGCTTCAAATCTACGAAAAAATACCGTCACCTTTCTCTGTCCGTCTCGCACGTCGCCATCTTGGATCTTGCGAACCCACCTCGCGAGCAGGATCACCAAAACCGTGATCCGGAGCAGCTTTCGACGCTCCGGATCACTGATCGCGCTCCGGATCTGCGTGAAACAAACACGCCCACAATGTTGATAGCTTGTCTGAAACGCGCGTAAATATGCACAGACTCAATCATGGGTACACTTTCAGCCTAATCTGCTTCGACGCGCATGTATGTGAGCGTCAGATGGGGCTTACATTTAGGTACGGGTTTCAGGCTACATTTAGGTACATTCATAAAATACCTTTCTGTATAATTCAGCAAAAACCTCCGAAAATTATAAATTTCTAATGATTTTGTTGACAAATTTTACCTCGTTTTGTAAAACACCCCTTTAGCTATTTTAATGGTACGTGCCGTCACGCGAGTAGTGCTAAAATGTCCTTATATGGAAATTGACGCGCGCCTGACGCGCGCGCGATGTGGCGTGATGTGGTGCAGAAGGCAGCAGTGCCGGTGTAGCGTGAATTTATGGACTATGCGCTTGCGTGTGTGTTCGCGTCATAGAGCTATATTAAATTACTTTAATATAGCTAGCTCTATGGGTCGCACGAGTGTTCAACCAATAAAAGGAAAAGGTGTTTAAAACCGGTGTGTGTTTTATCGGCCGTTTAAAACCACCCACGTGACGGGCACTTCACCAATAGGAACGGGTAAACTGTCTTAGGTATTTATGAATTAACGATAAATGGCAAGTACACCCTAGCTATGCGCATGGCTTTCGTCAATGATAAGTTGCGTTTGTATGCGTTTTCAAGAGTTTTGTGCACTGTAAAACGTGACTGCACCTTTACACTATAGTTTGCCCCGATCTAAATGTGTACAAAGTGCATGAGATAAGAAAAATGAGATTTCGAAAGAAACTGCAACTCCACCACGGAAAATGGCCCCTGCGTTGTCATAGGAACGCATACATTACCACTACATGAATTTTTATAAGTCTGCATAAAAGGTACCTTAAACAGAAAAACACCTCACCTGAAAACCATTTTTTTTATTTAGTTTCTCAAAACATTAATGATGGGGTTTAGCCCTTCTTTCAGTCACTCAGGCATTTGATCGAAGGCGCAATCTATTTTGGAATGGCAAACAATCTGAAAATGAAATTGGCTTAATTTTTTTAATGCTATACAATCTGACATAATCCAATGTACAATCTCTACTTAGCAGGGGGAAACGAGAACGGTTCCAAGGTTTCAAGTAAGCTACCGGAATATCTTTAGGGAAAAGACGCAGAAACAATTCTGGCAAGTGGAATAATATAACTTATCGTGACGCACGGCCAGAAATGCCGCAAAACAAGTAATAACATTGCCCCTAGTTCACCCCTTTTATGTTCCCGTGGGCTGGGGGGAGAAATGGTTATCGGAAATGACCTACACACGGAGTGCATGCACTTTCCACATGGAACGACCCTTTTTCCCGTATCGGTTACCGCCGTGGCGTCTGCGATTTTACCCCCGGGAACTGTAAATGGCAGACACGGTGTTTTAGGGGTCTGGTGTGTTGTGCCGTGTACGCCGTACCCATATCTCTGAAGTCAGGTCGATTAATGGATTACAAGGACTAGGAGTCATTGAAAGAGGTGTATATTGGTGGATCAGACTTTGTCTGAATGTTCAACAGTCGAATTGAAACCAATTGGGAATGATTGCTAACCTTTTTATTTTAGTGCTACCAAAGGAGGTTAGTTAAAACCACCTGTCATATTCAACTTGCACTCAAACAACTTGCCCAACAAAAATCTTGTGCATGAAGCATTTCAGATGTTATAAAGGAGTAATGGCGCATTTTCATCATCCCAAGTTCTTAAAGTATCGCATTTAAGGCCTACCTGTTGAACATAAATTCGGACAATTCTGTGAAGTGTACAACATTTTGATTTATACCATCTCTTAATTCTCGTACGTAGCTTCTCAATCGATACACTGCCAAAACTGTGTTAAGCAATTGAACACTTTTCTAAACATTTATTGCTACCAGTTTGTAAACGTGTTTAAATACTAAACGTGTTTAGGGTATTGACGCAGGGGCGGATCTAGGTTTTAACTAAGGGGGGGGGGGGGGGGGGGGTTTACCTGAGGTGATTGGCCTACACACCCCAGCGTGCCGAAGTTTCGACACCCGACAATGGTTATTTTTTTTTTCAGCCCAAGGGGGGGGGGGGGGGTTTAAACCCCCAAACCCCCCCCCCCCCATCCCGTAGATCCGCCACTGTGACGGATAGTGTTTAGCCATCATTGAACATTGTTGTTTAGGAATTGGACTCGTAATGTTTAGCTTCTAATCATATGTTTATAAACTAATATCAAGATTGTGTTTAATTGCTAAACACACTTTCTAGAGTGTAAGCTTTCCTATAAAATTCGTCGCACAAAAATAGAGACGTGACCCATTTCTCGTCTGTTTAAATCTTGTTGTTACTCTCCCTGCGTTTGTGTCGTCTGCACCGCACTCGACCTTTGACCTCGCGAAATTACAGGGAATTATGAGTGCAATTCGATACGGCAAAAGCAGTATGTCAGATGATTGATTTAGATTAGACCTGTCGCGTGCGTGGCCCCACATTTGACCTTTCTAACGCGTGCCAAGAAAACACAGACTACACTCTTTACACGCGTATTTTTTTTTTTTATTGCTGTAGTTTTCAGGATAAAACACTTTTCCACTTGTTTCTCGTAAAGTGCAACACTGACACTGCTGCAAACTGATTACCAATTTCTCTACAATAACATGAAAAATATAAATGAAGAAACTTGGAAAGACCTGACGTTCCAATATTAATAATTCTCAAACAAAAGCTAAAATTCAGTTTGCACTTTTGGGGTATTTTCATTGGCAAACAGCAGAAACGAGACAGACATCATGACGTACAGAAATATAGAGCCAGTCTTGAGTACTGTCTGGTTGATAATGTTTCTGAAGGTTTGAATTTCAGAGGAACTCAGTTAAGTTAGCAGGCTCGCGTTTACGGGGTGCTGTCAATGATGAATGTTAAAGGTAACCTTTTGCCCCCCTTCGTGACTTGAGGTTGACGCTAGGTATAGTGAGGTGGGATGGGTGGACTAGCATAGGGACAGGAGTACACCATGTGAATATAGAACCAAGTGATGTCAGCATAGAGCCCATCCAGAGGTCTTTTCCTAGTTTCGTGTTTTCTAAAGAGCTATCGTGTTTTACTAATTTCCCCCAAAAAATCCGATGGCATATAGCCTGTCATTCCAAGAAGAGAATGCTTTGATTTTTGTTTTAGTTCTTCATTCAAACTGTAAGGATTAAAGGCAAAACTGGGAGAGAAGTATTTAAAGGCGAGTTGGGGGGGTCAATATCGACGCCATCTTACCTGACAGCACCCTCATTCGACAGCGCACGGAGCCCATAGGGAACACAATAACTTGGATGTAGGCCTCATGTGTAGCAGCCATCTTTGAGGTATATTTTTGTCATTCAAATTCTGTATCAATGTAGCACAAAAGGAATTACCCATGCCTAGGGTTACAAAGACATTAGCCTCAAAGATGGCTGCTCTGCATAGGTCTATGGGCAGTTAGCTTTCTTGTTATGGACACAATAGGAGAGCGCTGTTTGGTCGTGTGGATTCAGAAGGTAAACTCAACGAAACAGCGCCCTCCTATTGCGTTCACTCTATACGATGTTCCCTCTGACGTCACGTGTTTACATCTATATTTATACCCAGCACGATATGGCGCAGAGGGGTACCCCCTTTTGTCCCTATACCCAATACACTCTCCAGGCTAATTGTTGGCTAATTGTTGGCTAATTGTTACCTAACACATCCCCCCCTAGACCTCTGAAAAGAATTCCTGAGATTCCAGGAACACAATGACCAACACAAAAGAGGGGGGGGGGGGGTTCTATCTGCGCCCCATATCGCGCATCATTGGAATGTCCCGGCGGTATGCGCACGCTTAGTGTTTTGCATAAATGTGGTTAACTGCATCAAAGGTCACATAATTCAAAGCCATTTGACCTGCGACGTCACACTATACCAAAATGCAAAACACGATGCATGCGCATACCGCCGGGACATTTCAATATGCATGTATGTAAACACGTGACGTCGAGGGACATTGCCTCAAGAATGCAAATACATGCAAACTGGAATAATAGAGGAATTTCACATTAGCCCCGTCTGCGCACCATAGTGCCAGAGAGCACTCGTGAGTAATGATTGACCGAGTAGTAGAAGCCAACAAACAGAAAACATTTCCGATCAGACCGCCCATTTTCCTCCATGTGACACTAATCACTGCGTAAACAGCAGGAAGAAGGGGTAAAAGCTTGTGTGACAAATAGCAAATATGGAGGGGTCGGGCCTGTCACTATACTGAAACGGTCTACTGAATCATCAAGCGGTGTCCCATTTGATAGGACGATCGAGAGTTGAGCTGATAGTAGGCTTATACTCTAACTAAAAAGTTCTTATCCATTTTAATGCAAGTTCGCCTGCATGTCTGCTTGCTTTTGAGTAAGGTGCTCACTTATTTTGCTTACCCCGCTAACTATCCAGCTTGCGTACGTACTTTCATGCCTACGTTAATACTTGCTTGCATGCTCGTTCGCTGCTCACTTACAAGCTAAATAATGCTTACCCAGGCCCGAATACCTGCTTTGCCCCGAGACGGGGGGGGGGGGGGGGGGGGGGTGGTTCGTCAAACCCCAAAGTGGAAGTTTTGGCATATGCGCAATATTGTGAAAAGTGCATAAATAAAACTGCCTAAACATTGTACATGTTGCATTTACCGTATTAAAGTGGAACGATACTTGTACTTTTAAGGCAAAATTTGTAATATGCTAGCCTGATAACGACATACCGATATTATATATATTTTTATATTTCTGAGCGGAATTTGTCAGAGATCCGGGGGGGGGGGGGGGTTCGTTCGAACCACCAACCCCCAACCCCCAGCCTAGGGGCCGGTACCTCTCTAACTTTCCAGTTTGTGTACTTGCATGATTGCTTAGGCCCTACATGTTGTGCGCTCCGTTTAGTTTGATTGATTACTGACTTGCTGACTACCTTAAATCCTAAGTTCGCGTCCCCGCCCTCCCCACCCCTGCTTGTCTGCTAACTTACTGGACTGACATGCTTAGGTTCTTGGCCGGCGCGATTGTATTTGTAACCCCTTACCATGTTTGTTACATCAAGTTAATACTGTCACAAACAACACAAAATTGCTTCAGGAGTTTATCAATTGCTGACTGAGACGAAACGTCGCATTGGCGTCAGGCCTCGACGGCGAATTGTCCAGACACCGGGGTGAAAACTCGGCACTAACACGTCACTCTGCTTTCACTGTCCAAACTCGCCCAGCACAAACAACCATAAAGTCGACTCAAACTCATCAATGTAAGATCCAGTTCACATGTTTTTTTCAACAAAAAAATTGGCATAATGCCAACTTCCTTCGTTCCTGTCTGGGTAAAATATCCGAAGTCAATATCCAATATTTTTTGGTTTAGACCACCGAGTAACATCCCTTGTTCCTTGAGAACAAACATTACTCAAAGGAGAATTTCTATGGCGTATTCGCAAAGTGCTTATTCAATATTTGATGCAGTTTCTCTGAGCCCTTTGGAACGTAGAATTATTGGAAAGTTATGAATTTAGTTTCAGCCATGTGCTTTTTAGGAAAAATAGCCGGAGCTGGGTTTGTTTGTACTGTGAAGCAGTTAGTGAATAAACTGTACTTTTTATAATTTTTTTTTTTTTTTTTTTTTGGGGGGGGGGGGGTACTGCACTATGTAAAATAGCGAATTACTGATACGTAAGTGGCGATTTCACTACATTTATGACGCAACGATTGATAATTTAGTTTAATCTTTGCTTGGTGTAATTCGGTGGAATGAATTAGAATAATATCTTTAGGAAAATAGAGGACGTGCTAATGCTCCATGTGATTTGGTAATAACCGAAAAAAACTGAAAATCTCATGTTTGCAAATCTTTACTATGATGTAGTGAGATAATGTAGTTCCTTGTCTTGGTCTTGGTCTTGGTCTTGGTCTGCAGTGGTCTATTATGATGAACCATTAAAATGGCTTGGATAATCTTCAGCCTAGCACTTGCTCGCCCCCTCACCCTGCTAATTGCACACCGTCTTCTGTCAGTTGTTCCCCTGGGTCCCCCGATTAGACACTTCATCGAAACCGCTCCTGACTGGCCGCTAATCTCCCAACAGGCCCGGGTGATGTTGCGTCCCTGTTAACACCTCCCAGAGATCCATCCCGGCTAAGCTCAGCGTGCTGCGCTCGCTAGATTAGACCGTCTCAAGGATGGTATCTTCGGCGGGCAGATTTCACCCGTCAGGGTCGCTGCACTCCGTTGTAGGCGTTTGAAGTCCCTCACAGCCCCCCACGCTGATTCTCATTATCAACAAAATTCATCATGGAAATCTGCCTGATGCTCTAATAAAGAGTTAACATCTACGGGCGGATAAAACTTAAGTCTTCTTCGCGGAATCCCATAGGCTATTAAGAAGATTTCCTTACAACCTCTGTTTTTAGATTTGTGTTATTAAACAAAATCACGCAGTTGGTTTCTTTCTACGGTCACAAAGTTTCTCCATTCACCTCTGCTTGCTCGTGTGTCCCACATGTTTGGTTCTTGTACCACCATCATTTGCCTTTGAGAAAGAACTTGCTTAACTTCGAAACGTTAGGTCGGCTAATTTCGACTCTTAAGTCTCAAAACAGAAGTAACGAAGATTTTACACTTGAGGAACCAGAGATTGTTTAAATGGGCAAATTCCCTTATTTCTATAATCTCAAGTTGCTGAAGTGCCAAATTTTAGTCACATTTTTGTTTGAAATTGTACACTTTTTAAGAATGTTGTCGCAACTTTAACAAGCCTCTCGTATTTAGCTCCCTACTGATAGCATCAGTAACGGTGAATATTACTATTCTGAATATTATCACACCCTCTTCATGCCTATCGCTCCTCCCCCTTACTGTTCCCACCTTGCTCTAATTACATCTCTTAGATACAAACTTGGCCCTCAATAACTCCTGTTAATCTGCTGTCACTCTCCTCAAAATTGGTTTACATACTTCACATTCTATAAGCTAAATCAATGAAATCTGCCAGCCAATATCTTGCCCAGAATTCATCTTGATTTTGTTAAACTGTGCAACTCACAAAAATGCTTCAGCAAAACAGGTTAAAATACAAGAAACATGCCATGCAAGTGCAAGGTGGAAGATTAGTTGACGGGGAAAACACTCCGACGACAGAGGCCAATGAACTGAAACTGGGTCATGTTTGGCTGAGCTTTAACTATTGCAGTACGAATTCTCAACAGATGTGGAAATTTAGGGGTAGTTTCAAAACAGAGAGGGCGCCTTTCACAGTCTATCGGGAGTGTCCGTGTCAGAGAATCTGGGAGGCAGTTGGTGTTGCGAGGAGAGGTTCCTGCCGTCCGTGATTTCGGTACCCTGTTAGAATCCCACTGGGTATGTAAATTCAACAGGAAGTTTCAGAGGAGTCATTTGTGTCTTCGGTTTGTATCCTTCACACAGCCACGAGGGTCTTGCCCCAAATATGCCAGGTTAGCTGGGGGTTAGCTGGGGGAAGCAGAAGTGTATGGAAAGGCCACATGGTGCCTTTCCTTCGTTCCCGCGTACATGTATTTAGTTGATTATCCGGATTTCGTTGACTGCTTTGCGTGGTCATAACTGGTTTTTTCCTGATAACCAGCGTGTTTGGATCTGGTAAATGTTGCGGAAACGAAGTGCTGGCAGTTTGTGCTGCATGATGTGGAATTCTGTGAAATTCCTTACATTCTGTGATATGTACATGTACTAGTAGTTCATAACATGTGCAGTAATATTATTTTGGACTGCCCAGGGCATTCGAAACACATTGCGCATAATAATCTTGGCATCAGAGAAAGATTTCACTAACCTGTCTGCGTGAGATTATGATAGATTCACTGAGGGCGCTATTTGAGTCGGTAAAATAAATGCAAAAGCTTTACCCAGCTCAAATGGCGCCCTCATGCGTTCACCACACAAGGTTAACGGAGCTGTTCTAAGCGCACAATTTTGCTACACACTTGCCTTCACATATCCTCGTAACACACTTTCCTGTGTGGACAATTGAGGGGGGGGGGGAGCAAGGGCTCGGCTCGGAAATTTTCTGACGTATGTGGCGCAATTGCATTTGGCATAATCCGACATAAATCACACAATATCGATCCATAAACTGATAAACTGTTCACTACACGAGTAAAGCCAAACAAACAAGCAAAATCGGCAAATCTTTGGGCTTTAATACCCGATAACAATTTTTTGTCCAACAAAAATCAATCATGTTTCTTTACTTGCTTTTAAACCAACTTTTTTTTTATGACTCTAATTATTCATTGATATTATTTTCTTCGTTTCATTTTTATTCCATGCCTTTCATGTTAACATTCGTTTATTACTGATTATCCCTTACACCTCACAGGGAGCCTAACGAAAACTAGGAAGATATAAGATCTAAAGGGCGCCACCAATCATTTAGTCTTCGACAGAGGGCGCTATTTACAAATAACATTTTGTTTTCTCTGTGCTTGCGCTATCGTGTATGTTCTACAGTTCATTGGCGGTTAGTATTACAATGAAAACAGTCGATAGATAGATCAATGTAAATATAAAACGGTCAGAGTCATATATAGGGCCTGTGTTATTGATGATTTTAAACCCATAAATATTTCACATAACAATACTGACGACATTTTGCTTCCAAAAGTATTATGCACAAAGGCTAAACTAAAATGTAAAATAAATGTAAATTAATTCTTCAAACAAGCCACAGCGCATACAAACCACAGCGCCCCAGAACAAAGACGCTGACAATTTGGGAGAACATGTTATCAAAACAGTTAGTAGAGAGCCGGTACGGTATTCCGGAGGTCGCAGGTTCGAATCACACCCCCTAATTTAAATTTAAACTTAAATTAAAACCACTTTGGAGTGCACTGCCTTTGTCAATCTCCTTTGTTTGCTGTAAATGCTGAAACTCAAAAGATATTTGTGCTTAATATGCACATGCAATTCTTTTGTTTTCCTAGCAATTTTAATCTATTTATCAACTAATCTACCAAGACGAACATCTTCTCCAAATTCGAACCTCTCAAACTTCAGCACAGAAAGACTCTGGTCGACCTGGGGACCGTTACGACCTCTTAGTTCCTCCAGGTCGCTGATCTTTGGATAGAGGGAGACGAAGTCGAAATCACTGGTGTAGTTGCCGCTGTCGAGGGCGGCGCGATACCCATTTACAGCGGACTTCATGTTCTCTTTCAGCATAGTGCATTCCCGCTTCCATTCCGCCAACACCTTCACCCTCTCCGTCTCCTTGGAGTTGATCTCCTCCTTGATGCGTTGCTTAGCAGCCTTGACTCTCACTATCTCCTCATTGGCCCGATGGTCCAACTCCTGCCGGCTGTCTTCGGCTGCTGCTGTCAGACTTCTGCCAACCTCCTCGATCACTTTGAGTCTGTCATCCAAGGCCTTCATGACTGTCTTGATGCCGGTGATAGATTCCTCAGCTGCCTGCTTCGTTCTGGTAGCCAGTGCCTCGACAGCATGATGCTGATGCCCACTGTGGGTCTCGGTGGTACAAACTTCGCAGATCAGCTCATGGCACGTTTCACAAAACAGCAGGCTCTCCTTCCAACTGTGTGCCCGGCAAACAGGCGCAGAGCCCCGCTTCCTCTGGTGTTGCTTAAGGGCAACTTCTACCATATCAACCAGCTTGAAGTTGGTCCGGAGGGCCGACACGCCACCGTCTTGTGGGAGGATAGTGGCCTGCCAGCATACCGGGCACTCGACCTTTGAGACGGCAGATACCTTCTCTCGCTCCAGACACGCCTCACAGACACTGTGCTTGCAGTTGAGGATCTTGGGATGTCTGTAGTAATCTTGACAGGACGGGCACTGCAGATGCTCCTCGCCTAATTTTCCCCAGACAGAGAAGCTACTATCACTAGCCATTGAAAGGTAGTCAAATAAACTGATCTTCCAGGAAAACAACGAAATGCTGCTCCTCAAAAAGTCTGACAAAGAACAACAAAGAAAACAATTCTCTTTTTATTTGAAAGTCTTCAAGGTTCAACACTCCTAGAAAAAATAGCGCTGGTTTTTACTTCTGTTTGTTCAAATTAACAATAGCTGACCTAACCTTTCGAACTTAAGCAAGTTCTTTCTCAACGGCTTTGGGAAAGAACTTGCTTAGGTTCGAAACGTAAGGACAGCTTACTTGTTGTTTGTAAATTTCAGGTCAATCCAGTCATTTAGCAGTTTGCAGCAGTTTAATTCATCTTCTCTGTTCGTATCAGTTTAAACCTATTATATCATGTACCTATTTCTGAGCAAGATTCATACAGAGATATTATTTTAAGATTTAAAAACAGCGTCTAAAAAACACAGTTCTGTCAGTGATTTTCAACAACCCACACCCAGATTTGACGAATGAGGTCATAAGCATTATAAGAATGCAGAAGTTGATTTAGTTATTAGTTTTGAAATACCAATCCAGAGTGATTTTCTAGCAAATAATATATACACAAATTCTCATCAAATCATATTTTGATCCACTGGACAAACGGGGAATTAACTAAGACGATAACACATTAATGAATTTGGTTTATGGAGCAATTTGTAATTATTTTCATTGCAGTCTATAAGAAGAGCCACCCTCTTTTTTTAGCCTGTACCAAACTACTTACCGAGCTCTGATCCGTCAAGTTAATCGTTTGAGCCGAACCTCCCAAATCCTTTCATACGCACAAGGCAGTGGTGCCAACCCCAACGTTGATATCCGTGGATGTCTTATGTTCATGTGATTCTGAAAACAGCTATTTTTGTATATCTAATATTAAATCGTTCTGTTCACGTAGACTTTGCCTCTTGTTATCTTTGTCGAGTACAAGTTTTGTTTGGACTGAACTCCACCGACAATGAACTTTGGCTCCGTGTATTGATTATTGCACATTGTTTAGGCTGAGTGCAATTTGAAATACAACGGCTGAACCATAACATATGGAAATATATTTCTGTTTTTCATTCTATTTTGTCTCGGTTAATATTTTCAGAGGGCCGTATTACGTATCATATAATTTGTTATCAAACGAGACATTTTATTGTCAGCCGCATTTAAACAAATAATATGAAATCAAAGATATCGGAAAATCAAAATGCCTTACTGCACAGAAGTAAGTATAATCAACTACTCTATCACACAACAAACAGACAATGCACCTTTGAAAGAATAAACATTTACGGACAATTTATACACATTTCGTTCATGTGGCATTTCGTGTAGACTGCATGCTTAGCTCTTTTTAACAATTTAAGTAAACTTGGTACTACAAATGGTACAAGTGAAGTCGTGATATTATGTGTTTTCAGCTTGACATAATTTACGTTAAGGACAGTAGTACGATGTCTGCACTTGTTACCAAGGGGTCGAGGTTTCCATTCCACCCTGTTCTTTCTCCTAACGACACTTAATGGACCAAGTAAACGCCTTAGGTGTATGAATGTGATTTAAACGTAGTGTACATTTGCTTTTGCTGTAATTTTCAGAAATGAATGGATTTCGGGGGTAATATTTTATATCAAATCCTGTAACACTAAACTCTTTAAAGTTGTGTGTGCATATGCTGGGAAAGCAAAGAAAACATGTTGTTATTGTGGTCTGGTTTCTTGACCCTACTGACGGCCAGAGCAAACTGACCGAAACGTAGAGTTTATCCTCTCCTTTAGGGTTCCATTTAGTGACTTCACATGGTGTATCCGCAAAATATCTCTCTAGTTGGATGTTTAAGGGCGCATTTCATATTGTCCAAATGCGGTATTGATTGCGGTACCGCTGTTTTTCTTGGCGGCGCATTTGTACCTCAAACCATGCTGATGAATGGAAAGCCAGGCGGTTCATAGAACTGATTATATCAACCAGCCGGGCGTTAATGCTGGTACAGCAGCAGCAGCAGCAGCAGCAGCAGCAGCAGCAGCAGCAGCAGCAGCAGCAGCAGCAGCAGCAGCAGCAGCAGCAGCAGCAGCAGCAGCAGCAGCAGCAGCAGCAGCAGCAGCAGCAGCAGCAGCAGCAGCAGCAGCAGCAGCAGCAGCAGCAGCAGCAGCAGCAGCAGCAGCAGCAGCAGCAGCAGCAACCAAACAACCAAACAACCAAACAACCAAACAACCAAACAACCAAACAACCAAACAACCAAACAACCAAACAACCAAACAACCAAACAACCAAACAACCAAACAACCAAACAACCAAACAACCAAACAACCAAACAACCAAACAACCAAACAACCAAACAACCAAACAACCAAACAACCAAACAACCAAACAACCAAACAACCAAACAACCAAACAACCAAACAACCAAACAACCAAACAACCAAACAACCAAACAACCAAACAACCAAACAACCAAACAACCAAACAACCAAACAACCAAACAACCAAACAACCAAACAACCAAACAACCAAACAACCAAACAACCAAACAACCAAACAACCAAACAACCAAACAACCAAACAACCAAACAACCAAACAACCAAACAACCAAACAACCAAACAACCAAACAACCAAACAACCAAACAACCAAACAACCAACCAACCAAACAACCAAACAACCAAACAACCAAACAACCAAACAACCAACCAACCAAACAACCAACCAACCAAACAACCAAACAACCAACCAACCAACCAACCAAACAACCAACCAACCAACCAACCAACCAACCAACCAACCAACCAACCAACCAACCAACCAACCAAACAAACAAACAAACAAACAAACAAACAAACAAACAAACAAACAAACAAACAAACAAACAAACAAACAAACAAACAAACAAACACTTTTCAATGAAACTTTATTTTCAGAACAGAAAATAAACATGTATGTACAAAAAATTACAAGCTAAAAATTGTAGTAAGAGGCCATTCATGCAGTTGTGAATAATAATAACACATAATGATCAACAGAGTAGTGGCAAAAAGACAATTTTCTCGAAATTTAGTCAACTAATCTAAAAAATAAAGATATAGTGACTAAAAGGCGAGTACCGGTACATCAAAATATTAGATAAAGACTGGCTAATATATCAAATCAGCCAAACAAGTTTTCCATCAAGAAGGGTGAACAGGGTATTGTTATAATCCCATTTGTGGGTAAACATATTTATGTTGTGTTTCGATTGATAGTAATGGAAATCAATCATAATTTTACTCTTTATTCTGTGTTTCCACACCATTAGAGGATCGGAGGGCGAAGAACGTGAATAAAGAAAATAAATTGTGGCTTTAAGACTGATTATGAAATAATTAGCAAGATGGACCATCTCCTTTGCTCGACCTCTGCCGTGTGGAAGCAGGGACCAGTAGAGGTCGAAATCTTGTATTAGGTCAGGGAAGAGCCGGTTGAGTAGACAGGACAGGAAGTTGAGGGCTGGCTGAATAGCAGGACATTCTATAAACAGATGAATTGTTGTCCCTTTATCGCCACACCAGGTACATGAAGATGAAAATTCGGGGTTGATATGATGAAGGACTGCCAAGCTCGGCAGAATATTATGAAGTAAACGAAACTGAATGTTCCCCTCTTTTTTGGAAGACGGCTGACAATACAGTTCCTTCCATGGAATGTTTTTGGTTGGAGGAATGATTTCCTGTTCATGCCAGTAGGTTTTAACAGGATCCTTCAAATTGTTCAGTTCAGCATTCATGGTTTCGTAGATGAGTTTAGAAGGGGCGTTGGTTATGTCAGTGTCCGGAGGTATGACGACTTGAAGTGGTAGTTCGGAAAAGTCCATGATGTCCTGTAGGTGGCGAATAGGAAGTCGATAGCCAGACGCGTTGAAGAAGTGTGGGAAGATGTGTATGAGGGAGCGGCAAACCTTGTCGAGCTCTGCTTGAAGCAGTCTGGATGACGCTCTGCGAAGAAAGTTGTCTGCAGTGAAGTCGTTCGCAGCTTTCCATTTACCGGACTCCTTGTCCATCAGGTCTTCCACCGTTCGTATTCCACACGACAGAAGCCGAGGCGAAAGGAGCTGGTCATTATCAGTGATATTATCAAAGAAAATAGAATTCAAAGGTAAATTCATTACAAAGTTAATAGAATCAGGTGGTACAACAATTTGAGCTCTCATTGTTTTCCATGCACGTACTGTATCACTGTAATAGACAGGAAGATGGGTCATAAAAAGTATCGCAGGTTTTAGAAGGAAAAATTTAAGATCAAAATTGAGTTTACGATATTGTCGTAAAAAGTAACTCGTGAATTTAAAAACAGGATGAGCGGATTTATTGAGAAATTTTTGTATGATATTGTAACGAAAGGTAAGTGTACGTGCATGGAGGCAGGTTAAACCTAAACCGCCCTTGTCAGGAGTCTGATACAAGATTTTTTCTTTCAGCCAATGTCGGCCATCAGACCATATAAAATTTATGAGCTTCCTCTGGAGTTCACTTAGGATATCCTGATGAGGGGAAAGGACAGCAAGTACATGAAGAAGTTTCGAGGTGGCTAATTGGTTAGCTATTAAAACTTTACCTCTAAAGGAAAGAAACTTCGACAGGCCTTTCCAGCGATTTAAAACATTTTCAAGTTTTTTCCGACAAATTTGCCAATTTTGTTGAATGTAACTGTTAGAGTTTCCTAATTGAACTCCGAGGAAGTTAAGACCTTGATTATTCCATTGAAAGTTTAAGGGTTTATCAGTTCTATTAAACCACGAACCGACCCAAAGTCCTTGAGATTTCTGTTCATTTAAACAAGCAGCAGAAGACTTGCTGAATAAATTATATACATCTTTAACAATATCAAAACCATTATCATTAGTTATAAAAATAGAAACATCATCTGCATAAGCAGAGGTAACAAGATAAGTGTCACTCTCTGGGATACAGAGACCATACTTATTAATTTTACGTCTAAGAGTATGCAAGAAAGGTTCCATAGCTATGGAGTAAAGTAAACCAGAAAGGGGACATCCTTGTCTGATCCCTTTTTCAAAAGGGAAGGGAGCAGTCAAGGAGCCACAAACTTTAATTAAGCTTTGAGTGTCAGTATACAATAATTTAACATAAGAAATAAACCGGTCACCAAAACCCATGGTTTTCATAACTTTAAATAGATATTGGTGATCGACATTATCAAATGCTTTTTTCTGATCTAGATTTAGCACCGCCAAGGGAATATTAGCAGAATTAGCATACATAAGAGTATCTTTAATCAGATTAATATTATCATAAATAAAGCGACCAGGAACGGTGTAGCTCTGGTCAGGATGTATAATTGTGGTAATAACATTTTTTAGTCTATTAGCCATAATTTTAGCAAAGATCTTGTAGTCCGTATTTAATAGAGAAATAGGACGCCAATTAGAGATTTCTAATAAGTCACCTTTCTTTGGAAGAAGAGTAATGACTCCTCTTCGACAAGAAACAGGTAAATGAAGGGTGTCAATAGAGTTATTCAAAACCAACATTAAATCATCCTTTATAGTTTGCCAAAACGTCTGATAAAATTCAGAAGTGAGGCCGTCAAGACCAGGTGATTTATTGTTATTTAGTTGTTTGACAGCATTATCCATTTCTTCTGGAGTTATGAATTTATCGCAATCTTCAGCATCATCTAAAGTCAAAGTGGGTAGATTTTCAACTAGTAAGTTAAAAGCGTTATCGTCAGTTTCAACCTGACTGTAAAGATCTTTGTAAAAATTACGAATATGAGATTTGATTTCATTACAGTTATCAGAAACTTTACCAGATTGTAAACGAATACTAGAGATAGTTTTCGAGGCAGAGCGGGATTTTTCAAAGTTGAAAAAGAATTTAGAGCAAGTATCAATTTCGGATGTATATGTAAACCGAGCTCTAATAAGGGCGCCTTTGGCTTCTTGTTTAAAGAATTCATTGAGTGAATCTCTCTGCTCCTTCAAAATTTTGAGAGAATCTTGAGAGATGTCAGGCATAGATTGCAGTTGATCAATGTTTTTTTGCAAAGTAAGAATTTGTTCCCGCCTTTCTCGAGCAACTTTAGCTCCATACATTTGAGTTAAAGATTTTATGTGGGATTTTCCAATATCCCACCAAGTACAAACATTAGTAAAAGCATTTTTCTGAAGTTGCCAGTTTGACCAAAATTGTTTAATTATTTCTTTGTACGTTTCATCTTCAAGCAAGGAATTGTTGAAGAGCCAATATGCACTTCCCTTTTGTTTACTATTAGGGATATTTATTTCGAGCACGACAGCACTATGATCGGAGAGAGAACAAGTATGGATATTACAAGAGATAACAGAAGACATGAGATTAATTGGGAAATATATGCGATCAAGCCTTGCTTTAGGAATATTGCCTTGTTGATCTGGACTTTTTCCGAACCAGCTAAATTTAACAATTTCAGGATTACGTCTACGCCAGACGTCGCACAAAGAAAAAGTCGTAACAAGGTTTTCAAGAGAGGAGATAATCTTAGATCTTCTTTCTTTAGAGTGAGAAGATCTATCAAGCAAAGGTTGGTGAGTGCAATTAAAATCACCACCAAAAATAATAACACCTTCCGTGTGTTGATTGCAATGGTTAAACATCTTTGAAAGAGCTTTTAAAGCTGTACTATCATCTTGCGGGATAAGAATATTATAAATATGGTATGATATGGATTGGACTTCCAGATTAACATAGTTAATGTATCCTGTGAAGATGGTACAAAAAGATAAAATGTTAACCTGTTGATTATTCTTGATCAAAGTGGCAACTCCAGAACCTCGTGTATTGCTAGGAGTACAGAAAACAGTATAGGGCCAAGCTTTCCAGCATAAATCTTCATTATTAAGATTATTACTTTCTTGTAAAAGAACAATATCAGGGTTATGAAGTATGTTATCTATGTAGATTCGGATAGAAGCATTATTGATAGGCATGGAGCACCCTCCTGTATTTAAGGTTGCAAAAGAGAGTGCCATCATGCTCAAAAAGGCTTGGATCAAAATCATTTAGGAAGAAAGTTGAACGGGTCAGTAGGGTCTAGATTTTTCATCAGTGTTCGGATCCTTTGCTGCATACTTTTCCGAAGAAGAGGACTGTTACGAAGAGGCCTTATTTGTTTAATTAAACCTGGTATGTCTGATGTGAACTTTTTGGCAACATCAAGAGGTTTGCGTCGAGATTTAACGCATTTCAAGAATGATATTACCTCTTGATTTGTCAATGGTCCATCTGAAACTTGAAGATTTTCGGGGCCATCTTCATCCTGGGTTAGTTGACTCTGTTCAGAGGAGACTGATTCTTGGTCACTATCACTGTATTCTTGACTTTGTGTTACTGGAGAGGGCTGAGCGGATTGTTGTGTTTCATTGAGAGTTTGAGTGAGGGTGTTTGTTTCCATGTGTGTGTCTGTTTGTGTTTTGCTGATTTTCCTTGGTGGGGATGGAGAGTGGAGAGGAACAAGACGTCCCTCAGGAGCGTCGTTCCCAGAGGGCGAAGACTTGGAAGATGGGGAAGATTGTTTTCTCTTTGAAACAATCTCAGAAAACAAAGGAGAGGCTTACCTCGTTGGCGCAGGAGGTGAGCCCCAGATCGATCCATTCCCTTGAGGTGTATGTGTGGGAGTTGCTGGGATGTTCTGTGTAGGTGCTTTTGAGGGGGACTTAGAATTTGTTGGAAGAGGTGTTGTCACATTTGTTCTTGTTGTTTCGTTTGGTTTTGGTGTTTTAGGTGTGGTGGATGTGGTTGTCTTGTCTTCGTTGTTCTGATTGGCATTGGTGGTGTGTGTGGGATTTTTCGGTGGGTGTTGTGGGTCCGATTTCTTTCCTTGCATGAAGACGGGAGGTGGGTTGAGTGGATTTGTGTCATGGTTATTACTGTTGTCATGGTTGTTGTTATCGTTAGGATCATCGTGTGAGGTGGGTTTGTTGGAGATTTTAGGCTTCTTACACTGTTTACTCATATGTCCATTTTCTCCACAATTGAAACACTTCACCGAGTTATTCGAGATGAAAATCCTGTAATTTACCCCCATATGAGAAATATTCATATGATCCGGTATTGTGACATTAACATCTACAATGGCATGAACCTGACGTCTGAAAGACATAACATGCGAAAGATCTTTGGATTTTATGCCAAGAGGAATGGGTCGGATGGGCGAAACTAATTTACAAAAGCTTGACATATTTTTGGCTATTACGGCATTGGACATTTCAGGATATACATTGGAAAGTACTAACCGTTGTGTTGGTTGAACCAAAGGAGTCAATTCGATGTATGTGTCATTGTATTCTAAGCCGTACATTACAGCGTCTTCGAGAGCTACTCTTGTCTTGAAGTATATGGCGATACGACCATTTGAGATACGGCTGGCTGATACTATAGTATTAGCAGGAACAGTATAAGCAAGAGCATTTACATATGACTGGATGGACACATTGTCTGCGGCTTTGAAAAACACGCCATTGTACCTGGTGATATCTGTGAAAGGCTCCTGCGTATTCGTATGCAAATTTCCACCAGAGGGGGCCCCGAACACCAGGGTTGGGTTTTGCTTGACTGGCCATGGTGGCCAGCCTTCCTATCCACCCTTGTAGATAGAAAGTTACAAGTAAAAACCCTAAAATACACAAAATTACAACAATAAGAATGTACAGAATTCAACTAGTAGAGTCTATATACTATATTACAACAATGTTACAAATTAGGGACCATAACAAGGTCTGAAAGCTACAAAAAACTTACACTTTTCGAGAGCTCAAATTCAGTACGATCTCACCTGAACAAACAAACAAACAAACAAACAAACAAACAAACAAACAAACAAACAAACAAACAAACAAACAAACAAACAAACAAACAAACAAACAAACAAACAAACAAACAAACAAACAAACAAACAAACAGGTGTACCACTATTGATACCGCTTTCAGACAATATGAAATAATCCCTAACTCAACTTGTCAGTCCTGGGGGACTCATACAATGACACATATTTTTGACGGTGGAGCAGGGATTGGTGGGGGAGCATTTGCAGTATGTGCAGTTGAGAGAGACGTCTTCGGTGCACCACCGTATCCCAGTGGGCACGGTGTAGGCACGGGGGAGGGGCCTAGAGCAACGACAGAACCCTGGGGGTTGTCGTTGATCGGGGAAACAGGATTCGTCAATGGTGATCGTGATGAATCTGCTGAATCTCCGCAGTCTGAAATCAAGAAGATGTTAATGAAATAGGGGAAATTTATTATTTGAATCATCACAAATCATACATGCAGTACCTAAGTTAAATTACCTCTCGTGTGTGTAATCGGACATTTTTGAGTGTTGAGCTTCTCATGAAAAAGTCACATAGACCAAGTAATACATGCAAATCAAATTTGATCGGGGACTGTCAACCACATTTCACTCTAAATTTGTATCAATTTTTAAGATATGTAATATCATTGTCTTAAGAATAAGATATTTATAAATCAAATTTCTTAACGATGTTGTGTGATGGTATATTTTAAAGGTGTAGTAAATAGACGGAATAAATAGTGCTTTCTGATTTCAGAGTTACATGTAAAAACTATATGTACCCTTGATCATTCTCTCCATATTGGCGAAGTCGTCGTCTGCATCTTTCTGGAGACCGCACAGGAAGTAGGTCCGCATCTTGCCTTTACCTTTGACTTCGATGTCACCTCGGGTCGAGAAGATAAACTGGTCGTCTTTCTGCTTGACAGCTCTTAAAATTGAAATAACAATTAAAATACACAATCGGCTTATACAGTGCCTTGTAAACAGACTTGGACAAGTTTGAAACATACTGAGGAGTTTGGGGTTTAGATAGAGAGATAGCTCTAATTTTTACGAGAAAAGCCAAAGAATTTCGGACTTGTTTTCGTGAACATCGAATGATATTGCTGACGTTCGAGACAGTATATTTAACAACAGAATATCTGTCAGGCATGTTGTTGATCATAAAACGGAGGATTTTTCAATAAATTCAAAGCTACCGTAGCAAAACAAAGCCATAATCTTGCAGAAGTTTGCTGATCAAATTTAGCAAGAGTATTGTTTTTCAATGCCGCCATTGATGACGTCACTCTGACTAACATTGCCGTCAAGATCTATTTTTAACAGGCTACCTGACAAATGATTTATCAGTAGTCGTCAGAGAATCGTCAGGTCAGGTAACCAGACTATTTCCAGTCTCAATAAACAGTGGAATAGGACTGATGTAAATGGCGCCACCAGGAGTCGGGTGACCCCCAATGCTCACCTCACCACTGCCTCGCTCGTGTGCACTTTCCCAGGCACCCCCGTGCTCTCCATTCTCGAGGCAATATTGACGGTGTCCCCGAAGAGACAATATCTGGGCATCTTTAAACCCACCACGCCAGCTACGACCGGACCAGTATGGATCCCAATACGAATCTGTAAATTTACATGAGAAAAAGGTATTCGTCACCGACTCTGTATGACCACGCCCTCTTTTAAAAGTACTCTTCTGCATTGTTATACGTGTAAGACTCTTAAATGATCTGTTGCGGTAGAGTCGCGTGAACGCAGCTTCTAAAATATTGTCCAAACAAACTGCGTGGAAAATCTGAAACAAAAGCTGACAATAAAGGTCAAAGGTTATTCGGGATAAAATTGCTAACATAATGGCACGCTATGTTACGCGAACGCCCATTCTGATTGAATTTAACACGTGCGCGTTCGCGCGCGTTAGGTCACGCGGGTCATTCGGGATAAAGTGTCATTGTGCACATATGCAGTTGAAATACCGAACTGGGTAATTCCATGGAGTTAAGTGCGTGGTCAAGTTGCAAACGGTGATAGATCTAACACTGAAACATGTTGACATCTTTACTCTCATAACCTCTTCACTGCTTATCACAAATAATATATTTTCTTCTGCAAATCTCAGAAATCCAACATTGTAAAGGTTTTATTCTCGTATCATAAATTATTGGAGCACTGTCTCGCAGCCAACGAGAAAGAGCGAGATTACCTGAATGGGTTCCCCGGTAATTGGCGAGAGTACCTCATGGGATGAGTTTAGCTGCTGCAAACCGAACTTCGCCACTCGCTGGGCGTGTGAGTCTGTTTCCACGGGAAGACCACCCACCACCATGTAAGCATCACCAATCGTCTCAACCTGTGCGAGAAATCAGCAATGTTCCGTCTTGGTACCAAACACCGACTAGTCTAGCGACTGACTCGTTTAAATATTGTCTTTAAGAATGTTACATGGTTCAGAGGTTAAGGGAAATTTTTTCGTCAACAATGTTGGAATTTGAATTTTTTTTCACAAGACGACATTATTGTAGTTTTCTTGCTCAGTCTAGTCACAAATGCAAATATCCCACTTCTGTCACCCAAAAAATATATAGGAAAGATCTGTATTAACACCAACGTTGTATTAGTTCAATAAGAGTGGCGCACGTCTTTGTAAGGACTTCTGCTTCTACTTTTGTCCACCTTTGTTTAGCGAGGTAAATACCTTGTACACGCCACAGACGTTAGTCAACTTGTCGAATCTGGTGTACATGGCATTCAGCAAGTGCACGATCTGAATAGGCTGGCATTGACTACACATATCAGTGAAGTGCACGACGTCACTGAAGAGTATCGTCACTTGAGGAAACTCCCCTAGAATGAATTGTTCATAAATAAAACTGGACTGTTTAATTAACTGATCAATTTCAGCACTTATTTGTGAGCTTATACGTGAGTGTCTACTAAAATGGTACCGAATGATGCGTAGTTACCTACTCAAAAACACATGTGGCATGTCCTCAGTCTCTGTGTATCTCATTCCTATATGCAATCAGTTATCCCATGCCAGGACTCGCCATTATGCAACATTAAACCCTTTCTTCACACCAAAATAGAAAGATCCTAGCCCCAGTGCACAGGATGAAGCAAGACTCCCACTAACGTACCTGCCGTGACGTTCCGTCCCTCCCGTAGCTCGTTCGCGACCTCCCTGGGTAACATTGAGTAAAGTAGCGTGTCCGTCTTCTTCTTCTCCCCAGCAAGGTCTTTCATGAGGAGCCTGAGCTCTTCTTTCTTTTGCTCCAGTTGCTTAGACAACTCAACCTCAGCTATCCTCTGCTGGTTAAACAAGATCAGGTCCCGCGTGATGTCGTGAGGCGCTATATCGGAGAAGTGGAGGCCCCTCTCTGTGAGGTCCTCCAGTTTGGTGAGGCGCGGCGAGCAGAGGAACACCATCCTCTGCTCGGAGTCCATCCACACCATCTGACCTGATTGATTTCGGAAATAAGAACTAAATATGAAGTTGTACTCTAAGTTTGTTTGCTGTCTTAATAGTGAATTAGCGTCTCGTTGACCTGATTGTTTTCTTGTCTACCTGTATGAGTTGTGAGACTTGAAGCCATGCATTGTGTATGGATAACAATAAGTTGGAAATTTGCGGTGGCACCATATTGGTTCTAAAAGAACCAGAGTTGTTACTCGACGTTTCGAGCAGTGTACTCTGATCGTCTTTAGGACAACTGATCTTTTTTGGCCTTTGAAAAAGAACTTGCTTTAGTCAGGCCAGCTAGTCTTCTTGATTATCTCAGGTCAATCCAGCCAGTTAGCAGTAGTTTGATTAATGTTCATGTTTCTACTGTTTTTAGAATGTTGGGAAGTACTTTGTCTTAGTTCAGTACTGTGGATATCTAACAAAATTTGAAAGTTATAGAAGCGTGACAGTGGTAGTCTATACCTCTCAAAGAAATTGTGGGTTTGTCTTGCATTTCACTTGTCAGTTCTTCCTTTTGAAAATCCGCGATGAAGATAGACGTGCGGAATGATCGCAGGTTCTCGATGGACAAGGAAATGTTCGGATGTTTAATGCTCAGGAAATCCTCCAGTCGAGCGCCCTCTTCCGTCACCCTCGGGCAGAACTGTTGAACTTTGACCCCACAGTGCAGGATGATGAGTTGCCGGTCAAACACCACGTGGTAGGGGAATGAATGGCAGAAGGTGGACGGGTCGATCAGGATCTTGTCCGGGATCTTGGGTGTAAACTCTTCGTCTTGGTGGCTGTCCATGATGGCCAGGATGTCCGGAGTTTGTTCTTTGGTTGGGGAAGGTTTGTCGCTGTCATGCTTCACCAGTACGGACAGCCACTCCTGCAGGCAAAATCTACATTAAATTTTGTCTCACGATTTGTGCTCAAATAAACTCTGGTAAGCACCTCAGATGAAACAAATTTAAAAAGTTGGCTACTTTGCATCATCTGTAGTACCTAAAGTACTGAATTTTATTTACCTCTTTTTGTTGTCTGTTTTTTGTGTTTTTCTTAATGCAAGTTGGCCCCCAACAAGGCTAAAAGCCAGTC